>CM055275.1:1489219-1553981 GCA_029237695.1 Conchocele bisecta
AATCTGTACATCCAGGAATCCGTATAATTGTATATTTTGTGATGTGTGGTACTGTGTTGTATTGTTGTGCGTATTATTGATTTCACATCCCTGTGATTCCACATACCTGTGGTTTCACACACACCTGTGGTTTTTGCACACCTGTGGTTTGGCATGTACATTTGCCATGTGCAATGTGCATGTAATAAGGGGGCTTATGTTGTATTGGTGGAAATACGTTATGCGTGTCATTTTTGCGGATTTTAATATACGTCTATTTTATGAGCAATGTTTTACTGATGTCACGCCATATTTGCCGCAGACTATGCATGTGTGTGGTAGAGAACTCGTTGACTGCGTGTGCTGGTTTCGCTAGGGAAAAGATACCTTTTAGTATTACGGATAGTCCACTGTCCGTGCCAGCCGAGTTTGTCCGCGTGTCAGTGTTTCACCATATAAGGGACCTTCTGTAGGTGAAGCCAGTATACAGCGCAGACCATACCATGGTCTGCCCTGTTATGTATGCTACCGGTTAGTGTTTCAGCATAGCCTGGTACTGGCCAACACGGATATATCAGATCCCATAATGGTGATGTTTTTGTGTCGTGATATTTCCGTAAATGACCACGATATTTGAGTTTAGTATGTGCTACACTCTCATTTGAGTGTATAGCCGTAGGACCGTTATGGAGGGGTTTGGCGGGGCCAAGAAGCGACCTTCGCATTGTCGAGACCAGTCGAGTAGATTTCGGATTATGAGATCTGGGTCTATAGTGTGCAGATTTATGGTAGTGTGGGGTATACCATGTTGGATGGTATTTATTCCATGAGGGCTGTACACTGGTTTGGTTGAATTTAAGGCGTGGGAACATATATTTATGCCAAATATAACCCACGGGTGACATGGCAAAAGCCATGGTTTTGTAGTATTTATGTGATGATGTCGTACGAGGGGTAGGCATATCCATTATTCCGTGCATGGTTTCACTGGTGCGTATATAAGCGATGTCTCGCTATGTGTTGGCGGGACACATATATTCTGGTTACAGAAGACTAGTACTGTATTCACCAGTGACACGGAGGATTTTGGTATGTACCTAGAACATTTTATTTCAGCTGTGATTTGCCGTTGTTCGATTCCATTCCGTTTTAGTCTGTTGTGCATCCTGTCTGTCTGTCGTGCGTATTCGTCCAGTAATTGGAGATTCATTTCATTTTGTAGCCTCTTGAGAACGCTCCAGCGAGCCACATTGGACGTTTTTGGTCCACTCGTTTGAGGGCAGACCCCAGTCAGTGCAGAGTATCGGGTCGTCCGAGTGTCCGTACGTCTGTCTGGCGCAGTGTGTGTAGCAGCTCCGGGTACAGGCCTGTATAGAGCAGTGTGTGATAGCTACCTCGCGTTCAGCAGACAGTCACAGCCATAGTTTAGTGAAGTGAAACGCCATACACACATATCATATCATTATACTACCACCGAGTTGAATGTCACCTAAGTGAAACTTTTCCCGGCGTGCTTAGCCAACGTGATAATCGCCATTTGTATTATATCGGAACTTTACATCCGGTCTACCACTTCCGGTATTACAACCCATTGATTCACCATGGATACTTTACATCCGGTCTACCACATCCGGGTTGCTACAGTCGAGTGATACCATAGGAACTTTACATCTGGTCCACCATTTCCGGAGATAATACTACCTGTGGAACTTTACTTCCGGGAACCAGCTTCCGGAACATTATCGTTATTGACTATCATGTGATGTAACCACATCCGGCTTTGACTTTGACATTCATACTTTGGAAATATATTGCATAGGCAATACATATGTATACTTTGATAGTGTATGGTAATACTCCTATCATGGCATATCATGGCTAAAGGATTGTAGTAAGACTACATATATTGTTTATGGATTAATCCACTTGAAGTTGGATTATAGCCATATTGTTGACTAGACCTCATATTGCGGGTGAGGCAGACCTTGGGACCTTGATCTCAGAGGTTACACTATCTATTGAGATACGCCAGCACTGGGGTAGCTCAGATGATGTCATTTTGTCCTCCAATGTTCGTTATGCCATGTTATACTTGTATGTTATTTCACTTTGATTAGCGATCATCAAAGTACTTGTGCATTCATACTATTGTCCACTACGGGACCATTGAGATACCACATACCGAGTTTATTCGTCTATAGCTTTAAGTTGCGTTAAAGTATAACAGTCGATTGGCTTACAACCTTGTAGTAATTGAATAGTGTCCATGCACAGTACAGTGATGTTCGCATATCAATGTATCATGTATTCCTGTGTGTTTCCCCATGTAATATAGTGTACATTATAAGTGATTAAGTGACTACGTGTACTTATCTACTCTGGCCTATCCCTTACACTTCAACTGCATTGTTACCACTTTTCGTTCGTCAGATCAAGCTATATTGGCCATAACGTCATAACAATTGAAGTATACTTGGTTCTTATGATAATTGGGGGAGACAATTTGTCTCGATCATTCCTGACCTTGGTAATGACCTTGACAATGGTGTCAGAAGTGGGGTTTTGTTTCCTCTTTTTATAATCAGTTTCTTCAAAGCAGTTGAAGTAAGGAGGCTAGAATAGCTGTACCCCTAGCGTCGTCAAAATTCAATCTTGTATTTGTTTGCCTTGGGAGTTAATGTAAGATGCACTCCAACACTTAGGCACTAATACATCACCACATACATGATTTGACTACCTAGGTACAGAAGTATAGAGTTGAGACGATCTGGTGAGATAGTGGATGTAAGGGTCATTGTAACTTTGGATTTGTTGAATAGTACCTCCCTGTGATGATGGCACAGCGGGTGTTCTAGGTTAGCACTAGACACTTCTGCATCTGAGGCGAGATTACTATCACTATTATATGTGTATGAACAATACTATATCCTGCCAGGTGTCTATAACCAGTCCCCAATATTGTGTCCAGTACCTTAGAGAGGGAATGGTAAATATACCATTACATTAGACTATACATATACCGGATTGACTTACCCGATTGAGAAGCTTATACCGTCGTTAGGAGTAGAGACCGGATTGATTTACTTTAACCTTATAGACGTGAAGCAAGAGACTCGCACAAATCACCAAGTGATTTGGGTGCTAGAGACCTTGTGTACCGTCGGGTAAAGCGTGTAAATCGATAATCCGGAGTTGAGTTGAGAGTGAGAATGTCGTCCATTAAGGAGCTAATGGACATAGGCAAAAGCTTAGGGCTAGCAGATTCAGAGTTAAGGGCCTTTGTAAAGGAAGAGCATGAGAGAGAAAGACAGGAAAGACTAGAGGCTAGGCAGGCTGAGAAAGATAGGTTAGATGCTGAGCGGTTGGCTAAAGAGGTTGAGCGACAGGCTGAGAAAGATAGGTTAGATGCTGAGCGGTTGGCTAAAGAGGTTGAGCGACAGGCTGAGAAAGATAGGTTAGATGCTGAGCGGTTAGCTAAGGAGGTTGAGCGACAGATGGAGAAAGATAGATTAGATGCTGCGCGGTTAGATAAGGAATCACATCGTTTAGCCAATGAAGCACAGTTAGCTCTAGAATTCAAATTGCGAGAACTAGACACTAAGCATCAGGTAGAAATGGCAAAAGTAGAAAGAGAAGTAGTAGATGAAGATAGACATGATAGGGACTATGGCAGAGCATTCGGTCCGAAGCTGCCACATTTTGATCAGAATAATGACAACATGGATAGCTACTTAGCTAGATTTGAGAGGTACGCAGCAATTCAAAGGTGGGGTAGAGATAAGTGGTCACTACACTTGAGTGCTTTATTGAAGGGCAAGGCATTAGATGTATATTCTAGACTACCTATTGATGATGCTCTTGACTATGATAAGTTGAAATCCGCATTGTTGAAATGTTTTGATCTAACGGAAGATGGGTTCAGACGCATGTTCAAAAACACCAAACCTGATCACAGTGAATCATTTGTGCAATATGTCAGTCGGTCAAAGAACTATTTAGATAGATGTTTGAGTTAGGTAAGGTGAATAGAACATATGAAGGAGTACTAGACTACATGATCAGAGATCAGATGTTAAGTATATGCAGTCGTGAGCTCTACTTATTTCTCAAAGAGAAAACATTTGACTCGATAGATCAGATGGCGGTTCAGGCAGATTACTTTGCAGAAGCTAGAGGAGGTAGCAAGTATGTAGTTCAGAGGAACAGTACTAGCAACAGAACTGAGTACAGGTCAGTAGATAACCAGAGGCGCAAGGTAAGTAGTGCGGATAATCGATCTAGAGATAGGAGTCGAGATAGGGACAGATATCAGAATAGAGACCACAATAGAAGCCCAAGTAGGGGTAGTTATGATAGAAGCCCGAGTAGAGGTAGTTATGACAGAAGTACCAGCAGGAACGGCTACGATAGGCATCGCGGGACATGTTACCATTGTGGCAAAGAAGGTCACATGTCCTACGATTGTCCTAAGCGTGACCGGTCCTCAGCTTACAAAGCAGCAGCAGTCGAGGAAGAGAAACATGTAAGTTTTGCAGATAAAGAACAGAGAGGTCGGTACAGAGGTAGAAATAGAGGTAGAAGTGGAAGGCACACTAGAGGCAGAGGTAGAGGTAGATGGCAAAACACGGAACAACCAGGGGAAAACCAAGGAAATTTCTGTGTGGTTGATACCGACACCACTATTGTAATGTTCAGGTAGCGAGATACAGCCGGAGTTGATTAACGGATGTACATTTGGTATGGATAGGCTACCCGTAGCAGAGGGCACATTAAATGGGAAAAAGGTCACAGTAATGCGAGATACTGGGTGTACCGGGTGGTCGTCAGGGAAAGCTTAGTACAACCAGATCAGTTTTTTAAGCAAAGTTTCAACATGCATGCTGGTAAATAGGAGCAAAATGAGTGGAATTCTACCGCCCGGGTAGATCTAGATACACCTTTTTTCAAAGGTCAGGTAGAAGCCCTTTGCATGACAGATACAATGTATGATGTTACCATAGGTAATGTAGACGGGTCAGAGTTACCGGTGATATCGGATTTTAGAGGCGCTAAATCGTGCGCAGTTGAAACTAGGTCACAAACGACAGCCCGAGACGAATCATATAAGACCCTCAAAGTCCCTACCGCAATCGCGAACGTATCACGCGATGAATTCAAAGAGGCGCAGGCACATGACGTCACATTGACGTCAGTTCGAAATAATGCAAAAGACGGAACGGTACGGTCAAGTAAGAACGGAAACAAATCGAAATTCGCATACCGAAAAGACTTGTTGTATCGTAATTTCGAATCGATAGGGTCAGGTAGGATGTACCATCAGCTGGTAGTCCCAAAAACACTTAGGACTACCGTGATGAAAGTGGCACATGAATCAATCATGGCGGGCCATTTAGGGGTTAAGAAGACAACTGATCGAGTGTTATCAGAATTTTATTGGCCAGGCGTGGGCAGTGACATTACACGGTTTTGTAGGTCTTTGTGACATATGTCAAAAGACTGTGTCAAAGGGACACATCGCCAAGGTTCCGTTAGGAACTATGCCGTTGATAGACACTCCGTTCAAACGAGTCGCAGTTGATATTGTAGGGCCAATTTTTCCAGCTACCGATCGGAAGAATCGTTACATACTAACGTTAGTTGATTATGCAACTAGGTACCCAGAAGCGGTACCACTACCAGGCATCGAGGCCGAACGAGTCGCGGAAGCTCTCGTGGATATGTTCAGTAGACTGGGTATCCCCGAGGAGATGCTCACCGATCGGGGTAGTCATTTACGTCGGCAGTCATGGAGGAAGTTAGTAGATTGTTATCGCTGAGACAATTAACCACGACACCGTACCACCCACAGTGTAACGGTCTCGTGAACGGTTCAATGGTACGTTAAAGCAAATGCTTCGTAGAATGGCAAGCGAACGTCCCAAAGATTGGGACAAATACATTAACGCGCTCTTATTCGCGTATCGCGAAGTCCTCAAGAAAGTTTGGCTTTCTCACCGTTTGAACTATTGTACGGAAGGACCGTTCGGGGTCCGATGAGCATACTAAGAGATCTGTGGTCCGAAGGACATAGAGACAACGTCAAAACGACGTATCAGTACGTCCTCGACTTGCGCGAACGGCTCGAGAAAACATGCGAAATCGCGCATGAGAACTTGAAGAGTGCGTCCAAAAAGTACGCAAAGTACTACAACCGTAAGACTCGTAGTAGGCAGTATGCAGTGGCAGATCAGGTACTTGTACTACTACCGACAGACAACAACAAATTGCTTCTTAGGTGGAAGGGACCATACCCCATAACAGAGGTAGTTAATGAGTGGGACTATAGAGTTGACATGGGAGGGAAGTTGAAAACCTTTCATGCAAACATGTTAAAGAGGTACGAGACTAGGCCTGAGCACCCGGGGAAGGGAATACTCACTGTAATAAATGCGGCCGTGATAGAAGACACAGTAGAGGGGGATCCTAGTCCAAGTGGGTGTAGTGCCGAAGAAAACATGTTATGTCCCAGGGGATTAGAGTCCGATACGGAGAGCAAAGTTGACCTGTCGCCTGATTTAGGCAAGAAACAAAAGACGCAAGTCAAAGAGATCTTACGGGAATTCACCCATGTCCTGAGGGACGCACCAGGACACACCCATATAGGGAAACATGAGATAAAGTGGGCAGGCTACCTGAGCAGGATATCTGGGTAGATTCAGTGTGCCAACGTGTCTCGCGATTATGCACGAAAGTGTAAACACTTTTTGTTTAGGGGGGAGATATGTCGCGTGACACGTGCATTCTGTACATTCTGGAATCCGTATAATTGTATATTTGTGATGTGTGGTACTGTTGTATTGTTGTGCGTATTATTGATTTCACATCCCTGTGTTATTCCACATACCTGTGGTTTCACACACCTGTGGTTTTGCACACCTGTGGTTTGGCATGTACATTTGCCATGTGCAATGTGCATGTAATAAGGGGGCTTATGTTGTATTGGTGGAAATACGTTTATGCGTGTCATTTTTGCGGATTTTAATATACGTCTATTTTATGAGCAATGTTTTACTGATGTCACGCCATATTTGCCGCAGACTATGCAGTGTGTGGTAGAGAACTCGTTGACTGCGTGTGCTGGTTTCGCTAGGGAAAAGATACCTTTTAGTATTACGGATGTCCACTGTCCGTGCCAGCCGAGTTTGTCCGCGTGTCAGTGTTTCACCATATAAGGACCTTCTGTAGGTGAAGCCAGTATACAGCGCAGACCATACCATGGTCTGCCCTGTTAATGTATGCTACCGGTTAGTGTTTCAGCATAGCCTGGTACTGGCCAACACGGATATATCAGATCCCATAATGGTGATGTTTTGTGTCGTGATATTTCCGTAAATGACCACGATATTTGAGTTTAGTATGTGCTACACTCTCATTTGAGTGTATAGCCGTAGGACCGTTATGGAGGGGTTTAGGCGGCGGGGCCAAGAAACGACCTTCGCATTGTCGAGACCAGTCGAGTAGATTTCGGATTATGAGATCTGGGTCTATAGTGTGCAGATTTATGGTAGTGTGGGGTAATACCATGTTGGATGGTATTTATTCCACGAGGCTGTACACTGGTTTGGTTGAATTTAAGGCGTGGGAACATATATTTATGCCAAATATAACCCACGGGTGACATGGCAAAAGCCATGGTTTTGTAGTATTTATGTGAGATGTCGTACGAGGGGTAGGCATATCCATTATTCCGTGCATGGTTTCACTGGTGCGTATATAAGCGATGTCTCGCTATGTGTTGGCGGGACACATATATTCTGGTTACAGAAGACTAGTACTGTATTCACCAGTGACACGGAGGATTTTGGTATGTACCTAGAACATTTTATTTCAGCTGTGATTTGCCGTTGTTCGATTCCCGTTTTAGTCTGTTGTGCATCCTGTCTGTCTGTCTGTCTGTCTGTCTGTGCGTATTCGTCCAGTAATTGGAGATTCATTTCATTTTTGTAGCCTCTTGAGAACGCTCCAGCGAGCCACATTGGACGTTTTGGTCCACTCGTTTGAGGGCAGACCCCAGTCAGTGCAGAGTATCGGGTCGTCCGAGTGTCCGTACGTCTGTCTGGCGCAGTGTGTGTAGCAGCTCCGGGTACAGGCCTGAATAGAGCAGTGTGTGATAGCTACCTCGCGTTCAGCAGACAGTCACAGCCATAGTTTAGTGAAGTGAAACGCCATACACACATATCATATCATTATACTACCACCGAGTTGAATGTCACCTAAGTGAAACTTTTCCCGGCGTCTTAGCCAACGTGATAATCGCCATTTTGTATTATATCGGAACTTTACATCCGGTCTACCACTTCCGGTATTACAACCCATTGATTCACCATGGATACTTTACATCCGCTACCACATCCGGGTTGCTACAGTCGAGTGATACCATAGGAACTTTACATCTGGTCCACCATTTCCGGAGATAATACTACCTGTGGAACTTTACTTCCGGGAACCAGCTTCCGGAACATTATCGTTATTGACTATCATGTGATGTAACCACATCCGGCTTTGACTTTGACATTCATACTTTGGAAATATATTGCATAGGCAATACATATGTATACTTTGATAGTGTATGGTAATACTCCTATCATGGCATATCATGGCTAAAGGATTGTAGTAAGACTACATATATGTTTATGGATTAATCCACTTGAAGTTGGATTATAGCCATATTGTTGACTAGACCTCATATTGCGGGTGAGGCAGACCTTGGACCTTGATACTCAGAGGTTACACTATCTATTGAGATACGCCAGCACTGGGGTAGCTCAGATGATTGTCATTTTGTCCTCCAATGTTCGTTATGCATGTTATACTTGTATGTTATTTCACATTGATTAGCGATCATCAAAGTACTGTGCATTCATACTATTGTCCACTACGGGACCATTGAGATACCACATACCGAGTTTATTCGTCTATAGCTTTTAAGTTGCGTTAAAGTATAACAGTCGATGGCTTACAACCTTGTAGTAATTGAATAGTGTCATGCACAGTACAGTGATGTTCGCAATCATCATGTATCATGTATTCCTGTGTGTTCCCCATGTAATATAGTGTACATTATAAGTGATTAAGTGTACTACGTGTACTTATCTACTCTGGCCTATCCCTTACACTTCAACTGCATTGTTACCACTTTTCGTTCGTCAGATCAAGCTATATTGGCCATAACGTCATAACAATTGAAGTATACTTGGTTCTTATGATAATTGGGGGAGACAATTTGTCTCGATCATTCCTGACCTTGGTAATGACCTTGACAGGATGACATACCGCTGTAGAACAACACATATAGGATGACATACCGCTGTAGAACAACACATATAGATGACCTGATGAGCTAATGAGTGAACTGAATATGCAGGGCACCGATAGTACGTATCCGTTATGTAGTATTTTGAGTCGCACTGCTGTATGATACATGGATATGATACAATACTCGCTAGCCACATATGTGTATATGGTCCAGCTATATACATTGAATTATAATGATAATGCAAATGGTTGCTATATTTCTCGATCAATAACCGTCGTTATTGGTCGCGAAGTATGGCATACGTTGCATTTTTTGTCTTTCTTTTTTCAATCTGTACATACGTTCCTAATTCGCTTGACATTGTTACTATACATGTACATGTTATGCTCTCCTATGTGGAGGAAATAGAGATTATATATATATGTACGTGAAATTATCGCGAATTATCGCGAATAAATAAATACTATTTCTTTTATAGTGTGTGTACAAACTTTTCTCAGATTTTGTGTATCTGTCGAATTTGCGGCTGTGTCTGGAGAAATTGGGATTCTGGGTTTTACGACCAGTGTAGATCCAGATCAGGCTATACACTGTTCGCCATGTCATCAATGAAACACCCGGCATGCTTCTAAAAAGAAATATAGATCGTTATCACGCTTCACATCTTTTGCGACCAGTGTAGATCCAGATGAGGCTGTGCATCCGCACAGTCTGATCAGAATCTGCACTGTTCGTCATTCCATCAAAGAAACACCCGTCATCAAGCTAACAAGCAAACTAGATCGTTATAAGTCTACAAGAGTGTGCTGTTGATCAGGAGCTACACTGATACATCCCATAAACCCCATTCCTCCAGTGACAACCACATGTAATGATTTTCATCTGTTTCACATTTACAAACACAAACACAGTGGGAACTCTCTAAACTAGCCTCTCTGGGGACCTCACAGGGAGTGTGGTATAGGGAGGTTCCACTGTGCTGGGGAACTCACAGGGTGTCTGGTTTAGGGAGGTACCACTGTGCTGGAGAACTCACAGGGTGTGTGGTATAGGGAGGTTCCACTGTGCTGGGGAACTCACAGGGTGTCTGGTTTAGGGAGGTACCACTGTGCTGGAGAACTCACAGGGTGTCTGGTTTAGGGAGGTACCACTGTGCTGGGGAACTCACAGGGTGTCTGGTTTAGGGAGGTACCACTGTGCTGAGGAACTCACAGGGTGTCTGGTTTACGGAGGTACCACTGTGCTGGAGAACTCACAGGGTGTCTGGTTTAGGGAGGTACCACTGTGCTGGAGAACTCACAGGGTGTCTGGTTTACGGAGGTACCACTGTGCTGGAGAACTCACAGGGTGTCTGGTTTAGGGAGGTACCAGTGTGCTGGGGAACTCACAGAGTGTCTGGTTTAGGGAGGTACCACTGTGCTGCGGAACTCACAGGGTGTCTGGTTTAGGGAGGTACCACTGTGCTGAGGACCTCCCAGGGTGTCTGGTTTAGGGAGGTTCCATTGTGCTGGGGACCTCCCAGGGTGTCTGGTTTAGGGAGGTTCCACTGTGCTGGGGACCTCACAGGGTGTCTGGTTTAGGGAGGTTCCACTGTGCTGGGGACCTCCCAGGGTGTGAGGTTTAGGGAGGTTCCACTGTGCTGGGGACCTCCTGTGAGGTTTAGGGAGGTTCCACTGTGCTGGGGACCTCCCAGGGTGTCTCGTTTAAGGAGGTTCCACTGTGCTGGGGACATCTCAGGGTGTCTGGTTTAGGGAGGTTCCACTGTGCTGGGGACGTCACAGGCTGTCTGGTTTAGAGAGGTTCCATTGTGCTGGGGACCTCCCAGGGTATCTGGTTTAGGGAAGTACCACTGTGCTGGGGACCTCACAGGGTGTCTGGATTAGGGAGGTTCCACTGTGCTGGGGACCTCCCAGGGTGTGAGGTTTAGGGAGGTTCCACTGTGCTGGGGACCTCCCAGGGTGTGAGGTTTAGGGAGGTTCCACTGTGCTGGGGACCTCCTGTGAGGTTTAGGGAGGTTCCACTGTGCTGGGGACCTCCCAGGGTGTCTGATTGAGTGGCATACACGTACCGTTGGCGCAATGGAGTTGTGATGCGAAGCAAAGCGGGCCAGCTGTAACCAAAACGAGGCTGTAAAAACATGGCGGACATTTCTAAACGATTATCAGTGATATTATTATTGTGGACATATTCTTGAGTTAAGTGTTTATTGGACGGAATTCTTTTACCATTGATGGTGTGCGATATTCCTGGACATGATGTCGTAAAAGCAGGAAGCAATCCATATAATTATCCATCCATCCATCCATCCACCCTCCAGTGCAGGAAGCAATCTCTCAAGAACAACGACAGAAACCAAGCGAACAAAAAGGTAAAAATCGAAATGTGTCAGCTACTGGTCAACATGTAAACACAGGCACTCTGTGGTATGAACGAGAAAAGCTTTAAATCGCACCCAATGTTATTCTGATATTAAATATCTAGATGGCAGGACACTCGCCATCGTTTCAACCAACGGAAGTGGTTTATTTACATTGGGCCCCGGCTCGCTAATTCATTAATTGTAATCTTCCTATACTGTCAAACCCAAGGTCGGGACTTAGATATAGTACAACCTTTTGCCTATAAATCGGAAAACGTGCAGCTACAATCGACCATGTGCAGCAAACCCAGCATGCTCAAAATGTCATGGATTGCAGTACGGTCCCACACAGTATGCTGGAAATATTGACATAAGCCATCAATTCCCAGGAAACCAACATGTAAACACGGTGAACAATAACAGTGAACAATATTCCATGTCATTGCCAGCCAGGACACGGATCACAGGTGACTGGACATAATTACAGTTATAACGATGACATGTACGCTCTCCTGCAACAGGGGCCCGTTTCACTAAACTTCGTACGATTACAATGTTCGTAAGTGCAAGATTATGATAGTCTGTAAATTTCACATTAACAATGTTTTCTTGTAAACAATTACTGGATTTACATTTATTGAGCATAGGCTGCATATGCAGCCTATGCTCAATACATGTAAATCCATGAATTGAAATTTCCAGACTATCCTAAATTTGCACTTACGAACATTTTAGTTGTACGAAGTTTAGTGAAACGGGCCCCTGATGTACACATGGCTCAGTGGTATTGAACAGAGCTGTGGCAGATAGTAAAATTTATATACATGTATATGAAAATTGACGTTGGAAAAATTAAAAATTAAATTCTCAAAAATACAAGAAAAGTCGGTGATGTTGAAACATCAATCGTTGTCTGATATTGCTGATAAGTTCTGTCATTTCAAACGAAAAAAAAGTGATGAGTTATATGAGCTGAGGAATACCGATGTAAAGCTGAGAGCTACGGAGCCCCGCAGGGGACATGGATATTTTTTCATTAATTCGTTCCCACGAAATAAACAACTTCGTTCCCTTCCCTCAATTTAACAATTCTTTCCTGGAAATAACAATTCGTTTCCCACGATATAACAATTCGTTCCCTCGAATTAACAATTCGTTCCCACGATATGACTAATTGTTATTTCGTGGGAACGAATTGTTAAATTGAGAGAACGAATTGTTATATCGTGGGAACAAATTAATAAAATAATTTATTAAAAAAATAATTCTACGTCCCCTGCGGGGCTCCGTAGAGAGCCAACAATGATAGTTTACGGCAGTATGCTCGGGATATAAATGAACAACTGCTCGAAACACAGTGCAGGTCGAGGCAGGAGAATTTATTATTATTTGGGGATTCCGCAACCGAGATATGAACGTGAACATTTTGAACAAACCCTTTGTGAATGTTTGACGCAAAACGTAGAAAACAATTCAGCCATTAATACAATGTACACTCAACGACATTAAAATCTAAGACATCGGGTTTGACAGTAAATACACTGGGGTACAGAATAGGCGACGGAACAGATAAAAGACTAATTGTTGCAAAATGTGAAGTTTATCGACACAGACATAAACAACAAAATAAAGAGAATAAAGTCTCCCTGGCTAGAGATAAGCTATATGTTAACGGAGAAAGTTACACTATCAATACAATATCAGTTTGAAACGCCACAAAGACGTCAAAATCCCGTATGAAAAAATTAATTACACCTATATATACCCAGTACCGGATTATTTCACTGGTTTAGTATACCGAGTCGATTAACAAAAGCAGAATAAATGTGTGTGGATTCCTGTAAGGCTCTACCCCGCCTGAATTCCACATATGCATCCGAAGAGCCATATAGTGACATTGAAATCGAATTTCGTACGTTTTATAACCCATATTGTATTAAACATTGTTTTAAAGTCACTATTTTTATTAAATTTTAGAAGACGACTGTATTGGCAGTCCTGCCAATACAGTTTCACACTATTTTGATAAATACCATGTTGTCGAAAATTTAATAAAAAGAGTGACTTTAAAACAATGTGCTTCCCTTCGGAGGTTATTGGCAATTACCATATGTTGTTATTTGGTGATTATAACTCGCGAACAACATATATGTATGATTAAATTTATGTTGATACATGTAGTTTTGAAAACTGTGACATACCAGAAGTGACTGAAGAATTTGATAAGGAAATGTCTTATTTTGAAAACAGTGCTCAAGTTGATGAAAGACATCATGTTGATACTGGTATTTTCAACAATTTTCCAAAAACCAGGAACCCACTTTTCCGACGTTTCGGCACAATGCCTTTTATCAAGGAATTAGTTTCTACTGAACGCTAAGTGGCATCCATTTTAGAATTTGAAGTATATCGACTTAGTAGAAACTGATTCCTTGATAATAATGGCCTTGTGCCAAAACGTCCGAAAAGTGGGTTCCTGGTTTTTGCAGAATTGTTGAACATATTAATTGTATTTTATCCCGTCAACACAGTGTGGTTGCGCCGTAAAACACGGTGCCGTGTGACATGTTTGATATCCTTGTCAATACGACCTAATCACTGCGTATGAACATGTGCGGTGGCTGGGGTTATTGTTTTGCATTTTAACGCCATTTGTAGGTGTTGACGGGATAAAAAGAATAGTACGTTAGTGCCGTGAATGGGAAAAATATCTGGCGCGGCACGGAAACGGGATGTGCTCGGCAGAGCCTCGCCCATCCAGTTTCCTAAGCCTTGCCAAATATGTTTTCCCATTCACGGCACTAACCTACTATTCTCTATTTCTCTAACATGTTTTGAATATTCAGTGTCTTAATTGCAGCACATGCAACTCTACACCTGTTGTGTCAACTTACCAACAACTAAACATGATGTAGGTTTTTAATCAAATTGTAATAGTTCAGATTGTCATATACCTGCATAGCATTCGGATAACTGCATCATTACATATTTCAAATATACGAGTACATCGCTTCAATGTAGTATTTGCATTTCAAAAATCTAGTCCAGTTTAAGATGTATGCACATTTTACCTACATACATATAACTACACAATACAGCAGTATAGCATATTTACCGTATTGTTCTTCCCAAGTTGATGCAAATGGAAACTCATACATCAGTAGGACCCTACTATTACACAAAGTCTGTGCACATTGTCACCACAACCACTGAATTTATCAATTTACAACATTCAAACTATTTGTATTACACAAGTTCATGTGTTACCACTTGTAGCCACACACACTCAACGGACCATCATGCGTTTAAATGCTCATAAATGATAATCGTATCTCCACAACATATTATGAAATGTTTCAAAATGTTCATCTAAACAATATCAGATAGCCTGTATCGAGACACATTAATGGGATTTTACTAGGCAATTTGACTGATGTCCACGTGACATTCTAACTAGTTACGCAGGCGGTCACATTCAGGGGTCCGTTTCACTAAACTTCGTAAGACTAAAATGTTCGTAAGTGCAAACTTATGATAGTCTGTAAATTTCACACTAACAGCGTTTTCTTGTAAAAAATTGGATTTACATTTATTGAGCATAGGCTGCATATGCAGCCTATGCTCAATAAATGTAAATCCATCAATTGAAATTGAAATTTGCACTTACGAACATTTTAGTCGTACGAAGTTTAGTGAAACGGCCCCCAGGTTTGTAGAAGGTGTTTTGTGCCGCATTGTACAGGTTGTGTACTTTGCTGGCTCTTTGGTGTCATCGGAATATATATTTCTCTATTTCACAACAGGTAATGTCATTCTAATGGCCTCAGGTAAATTATTCTAAAATGCTGTCAATGCATGTTTTTGATGATACAAATGGAAAATAAACAGCAGGCGACAAAACAATAATAATATCGGTCTAAGGGTTAATGATGAATAAATCCATTTGTATTCGATTATGACAATTGTTTGTACTTGGTATGATCGGACATGTTATGATTTGATAATTACTGCCCTTTGTTGAGGGGACTATTGAATTATCTCCCCTAGGAAGCAATACTAGTATCTCCGGAGGCGATAGCGAGGGATGTATTGTTTTCGAGGGGAGATAATTCCCGCTATTTCCCTCTAATATTGCGTGCTGAGTGGTGAAGCAGGCGTGACGGTACACTATTCGTACCACCGGATGTGAAATTGACTAATGCAACACCTAGAAATTGTATTGATGTATAATAAGTTTGCTGTTGTCTCATTACAGCGACGTTATAGGTATCACTGTGCTAAATATAGTACACATCGGCCAGGGGGTATGCTTTAGTAGTCCGGTATAAAAAAATAGTGCAGACATTTTGAAGCCACAGACCCAGTTTGCTTGTAAATCCTGATCCATTACAGCCCAATTTTACTTGAGAAACATGTTGGGGTGTTTTTAACACCAGTTTCCAGCATATTTCTAGCATTTAAAAGAAATTACTGAGCCTGCTTGTCACGTGATGTAAACACTACGTCACATGACACTTTGATGATAAACAATATGGCGGACAGGACAATGTTGAAATTTTCTTTCTTAGGAGTAAGTGAACATATTGTTTAATTAGTGAAAATCTGGTGCAGACAGGTTGCAGGTTATGATCAGGTAGGTTCCACAGCATCCATACGAATAGTGAAAGTGTGAGAGAATGGCCATATTTGGAGGAATCGGTTAAGTTGTATAGTAAAACTAATGGTGGTTGCTAGCCTATAAGCATTTCCGGGTCATCAGTGGATGTCGTCTGCTTTCTTTGAAAACAATTCTAAACGGTTTTAATCATGGCTACAGCAAGTTTTATTAAGAGAACAAAGGACAGAATTGCTGGAAAATCATTTTGTTTTAATAATGAAAAGGTTGCATCAAGTGGGTCGGGATAACCACAGGTGTACGAGTCAAATATGGAAAGATTAAAGTTAAATTTCCAAATGATGCAAGAACAAAATACTATTATACACATAGAGTAGCATTCATGTTACACCATAATGTGTTTGAAATACCCAGGCACCTTGAAATATCACATTTATGTGGTTGTTCCCTGTGTGTTAACCCGGCCCACCTGAGTGCTGAGTCAACAATTATAAATAATTCTCGAAAGAATTGCCATAGCGAAAAGCGCTGTCTGAGCCATGCACTCGACGGCGTCACATATCCACCCTGTATCTGCTAATAGTTCCTGTTTTATTAATTACGGTAAATTAACTGTATACCTATCTACATTATGTACATGTCTACATACTAATTACACAGATTTGAGATGCATCAGGGAGCCAGATGAGCCTGTTACTGACTAGTTCAGCCATATTAAAGTGGCGCGTCGCTTTAATTGGCACTGTGTATTTGATTACTAACCGGTATCAATGTGTATAGCTCCCCAACAGTAGCAACGTTTTTCTAAACATTATTTATTGACTCGGTTGATACTTGCAAACATTATGACCAAATTTGGCTGCGCGATCAGGGTCTACGCCAGTACTTGTTGGCTACATTTTTCCAGAAAAAAATTCAAAATTTTAAATTTAGCAGAAATTATATCATACCGCTGCAAGCTGTTTTCTGCTACTGTGTATTAATTGTAATAAGCACCCAGCTAAGGGAAGATGGAGTGAAAGTTGCAATTTAAGGCCGAAGGTAAAAAACATCGGATTCCCTGATACATCACAATTCTTACAGCACATATTGTTTCGAGCTATCACAATATGATATATTGTGAGTACTACATGGCTGCTCAGATAGTCAACTCTAATTATCAGTATGCACTTACAAGACTCTCAACCTTACATGTAGTGCTGCTTTTCATACATACTAGCAAGCATACTGGTGCTCGAGTAGATGGGGCAGGTTTGCAAAGTCTGGTTTAGGATCTGTCATACCCTTGGCGTACTGTAACTCAGAGTGTAGTTTGAATTTTCGTAATCGCGCGGCATACCTAGCTTTCTTTAGTTTACGCATTGTGGTCTGACACTTTTTGCGTACACGCCTTTTCTCTATCTTCCGGATGTGCTTGATGACTGAAGAACCTTTTGTTAAGCTGGCCCCTACAGAGTCTGTTTTCAGTATTGTAGCATCCCCAAAACCTAGGTTTAAGTTTAGAATTGTACCATGAATTCGACCGGAGAAATTGCGCGTGAATGTCGTTGCTTTTGAATTTGATGTCTGGTACGCACGGTTTGCTGCTTCACATTTTTGAGTTGAAGTGAGTAATTTTGTACTGTCAATTGATTTAGGACCAAGGAAAGTTTCTATGCACCGTTTCAGAACAAGTACATCATCCTCCGTCATTTTTAACATTGTAGTTGAGGGAAAGTAGTTCTTTGCCCTGCGGTAGTCCCCGGGGCAAACCAAACTATACTGTGAACATTGCTTGCCACAGTAACCTTTGAAACACATGACTATTGTGCAAATTATTCCTGGCATTATGCTCTTTATTTGTTCTAAGTTACCATTATGTTTGGCATGTGCTTGCCTCAACTCTGCAATGCACCTGGATCTTACAGAGAGAGCAAATCGGTTTCTCAAGTTTGTTTTTTTTTCTTGACCCCACGAAACGATTCGAGCTAAATGGCGCCTTGTTTATTTCTCGTTTCAGGGAGTTACTCAGATGGCGGATATCTTTTAGATACGTTACCGTTACCCCTGGTTGAGCGGCATCTACACCTTTGTGTTATTTACTATCACCGTTCCCCGTGTAATGACTAACATGTAAGTCACCATTTATCTGCTTCGTAACTATTTCATTCCATTTCGCTTCATTACCTATTGACTCATTTTCGGGGAGGTTGGCAGTGCAGTGACCATGATGGTTTGGGCAGCTGATATCTCCACCCTGATTTCTTAGCTTACTACCTATTATGCACAGCTTACTGCCAACAAATGCCCCAATTGTACCCGCTTGAAATGGTGTACTGTCGCTATTGAATATTGGGTTATTGTAGCAAGAGTCACCTTCAACTCGAACCGTCTTGCTACGTTTATTGCCACAGAGTTCATTCTCTCTGGCCACAGTTTGTCTGATTTCATGCATAATTTTAGTGTTTAAGCCAACCATAGACTCTGCTATCCTATTTGACTGCTTTTGCATAGAGTTATACGTCGGCGGAATTATGTTTGTGTTTACCAACAGCCGACAAGCACCATAATTACTGATTGGTGTGCTCATAAGGCCCAGCTGCAAACCCACATTAGCTTTCCCTGATTTCGTACCCTTTCGACTTGACGGAACCTCTTCATATAGTTTATAATATTTACTTTTATATCTACATCGGGTGCATTTTAGCCGCTCAGCCCAACAAATGCCCCATTTTCTTGATGCGGACCGCATCAAATACCATTTCGCCACTACAGTGCGTATTAAAGGCGCGATGACTGTTTATTTCAGTATTAAACATCTTCTGGACCTCATACGGTCGATATAATTTGTTTATCAACAGATCGGGGTGTACGGATGCATTTTGCGGTACGGCGCCTTCGTCAATGAGTTTCGGACGCCTCGACAGAGAGCGCAGAACAGTTACATCATTGTCCGTACCATCAACATCTTTACAGGTAAACGTTTTATTTTCATTTACATTAACCCGGGATTCAAATGAGTTCTTTGGTTAGCCTGATGTACCTATGATTTTGTTCCATTTGGTGAGTGAGAAGAAGTTTTTTACCTTTTTTTATTTATTTTCATTTACCGCCCCCGTTTGAAATCCGCAATTTTTACCCGCCTCCTATGCTTATTGGCCGGCATGTTTTCATTAGGTTAACCAAGTTCACTCTGAGCAGTACATATCTCGGTAGAGAAATATATATGGGATAGCATTGCTCATTTAACAGGCAGTGTCTATACCCTAAGGAAACAAGTGTCAACACGGGCACACGTGTTTCAATTTCCTGTGACATTTTAACACTTCTATGTCTGAATTCGCTGGCAGCACTCATACACTGGGCTGGTTTCAATTTAATTTGAACACGTATCATTCTGGCATGTCACTAAGTTATGCGGACAAATGTTTATATGCAAATTACAACATGTAGATTGACTAAATACTTCGAAAGTCACTTTTTCACCTGTTTTTATGATAAAAAAATGACAAAAATACTCCGAAATCACCCGACTTTCGATAAATGTAATCGTTTTAACCCCATAATTGTGGAACAGCCAATATTTTTGACAAGCACCATCTATTTTATAATAATTTTTTA
The DNA here is from genome assembly GCA_029237695.1 of Conchocele bisecta. NCBI lineage: Eukaryota > Metazoa > Mollusca > Bivalvia > Lucinida > Thyasiridae > Conchocele > Conchocele bisecta. The sequence continues at coordinate 1,509,068 of CM055275.1, forward strand.
CAAGTGCATCAACAATATAGACTTTTTCCTAAGAAATATATGAGAAAATAATACTCTGGAAAATTCTGGTGAAACTGAAGTTTCGCAGCTGGACAGCCATAATTATATGACCATTCTTAAATTGCCACTGTTGAAAAGTTAGTCTTCTAAATAATGTCAAATTACATTTGCTGTCACGAAATAGGTCAGACAAGACAATGGTAGGCAGTTTATTGAGATATTATAGCAAACAAATGCGCTTATAGGTATCACTGTGCTAAATATAGTACACATCGGCCAGGGGGTATGCTTTAGTAGTCCGGTATAAAAAAATAGTGCAGACGTTTTGAGGCCACAGACCCAGTTTGCTTGTAAATCCTGATCCATTACAGCCAATTTTACTTGAGAAACATGTTGGGGTGTTTTTTTAACACCAGTTTCCCAGCATATTTCTAGCATTTAAAAGAAATTAATGAGCCTGCTTGTCACGTGATGTGAACACTACGTCACATGACACTTTGATGATAAACAATATGGCGGACAGGACAATGTTGAAATTTTCTTTCTTAGGAGTAAGTGAACATATTGTTTAATTAGTGAAAAAATCCGGTGCAGACAGGTTGCAGGTTATGAACAGGTAGGTTCAGCATCCATACGAATAGTGAAAGTGTGAGAGAATGGCCATATTTGGAGGAATCGGTTAAGTTGTATAGTAAAACTAATTGGTGGTTGCTAGCCTATACGGTAGCGCCACGTGACGTCGTTCGACGGTCCAGAATACACAATAATTGCGTATTCTCTACCGTTTTCCTTTCATCTTAACCTTTATACCGCTACTCACAACAATTGTCGTCTGCTGTTGCTTTTATATCTTGCCTTATTTCTCAATACAAACATGGTTTGACAGCACTTTCAGAATCATTTCAATGGAAATGATTCTAGGGGGGGAGTGCTGTCAACGCATGTTGTAAATTATTCTAAGGTGATGTCAAAGCATATGTTTGATGATAAAAATGGAAAATAGAAAATAAACAGCAGACGACAAAAAATAAGATCGCTGTCTAAGGGTTAATAGTAACTTACTTTCGTCGTATTTGCCATCCACGCAGTCCTGTTTACCGTTCATGATCTTCCGCGTCGGAACACAACTTCCATCGACACACCTTAGCTCCCCCACGTCACAGAAACTGCAGACACCTGCAACGATATAAGCGTCCATGCGCGGTTAACACAATGCAAGGGAGCGCTAGTGACCGCAACATTTAGTTCCTTAGACATCAAATATGTGAACAATAACATAACTTTTAAACAGCCATGGTTATAATGCAGTCTCAAACCGAGTATTGATTGTCCATTTCCTGTCGATCAGGTAGTCACTAAATTTGGTAATGTGTAACTTATTGATTGTAATATGTAAAATAAGCGGAAACCGATACTTTCCAGCGATTGGCTTAGACAGTATGGGCGAATTGAAAGTCTGGTTTATACATGCAACCTCTCCCAATCAGCACGCGCTCTTATGTAGAGCGTGCTGCATTGCGAGAGGTTTTACTTTGCAGATCAGTTTTATAAATAGGTAGCCGAACTTGGTACACCACGAGTAACTTCCGTTCGAGAACTACGATGTCGCGTAAGTTGTGCTTCACGGTCCAGTCACACATCACCGCGTGCGCTAATCTTGCAAAATCAAGCAGTTTGATTGGCTAAGCCTGAGCTGTGCTACAGCGCAGGCTCATCCAATAACACTGCTTGCTTGCGAGTTGAGATTGCCAATATATTTTGAGAAACGTTGACAATCTTGGCAAGTTTAAGGTGGGCGGCGGACCCCTGTGTACCAAAAGTGTATGACCAAATTTTCTCCACTTTAGTCCCAGACAATTGTAAATTTCAAAAAGTTAACACCACCAATTTCTACAAGATGTGCATCGTACTGCATTAGATGTATATATGTCTATAGTATATAAGTAAGTTGGTAGGACACGAGCCGGCTCATCTGGACCTACATTTTTTGCCAATACAGTGGTACCTCTCCAAACCAGACACCCTGGGAGTTGCTTGGTTTGGAGATGTTCCACTGTAAATCAGACATGTGAGCACTCCATGACACATTATAGTGTTTTGCAGTTATGAACATTCATTGTTACTGTGTGTAGTCAGAGATACATAACAGCGGTACATGCCCACCCAGTAGGCACAACATGTTCTTTATATCAGAGACATCATCTGAGACATTTTCGGGCAAAATAAACTTTCAATCACCATCACCCCACGCATTGATTGGTATAATTATACATTCTATATCAGACATAAATGTATACACTGATATCAGGGGCGATAACCGTGTTTCGTTAAAATGTTAACGGACCTTACTATGTATTCACTCTCTGTATTTATTGTTTGATGTGCAATGATCATACTTTATAATCTGTCGAAAATATTATTTTTTTCAGGTGACGCATTTAATTAGTATAAATAATTAAAACATATCATCCCTCATTTGCATATGAAAATAGCCTGATACCACCGCGAGTCACTATCAGTAAATTAAATATTACAAAATGATTATAATCTTTTGAACTGGTGGAATAGTGACACAACTATACACTTATTTAATTCCTATAAATAACCTTTTGTGTCTTCTGAATGGGCCTGTACCTTGAAGGTAAACATCTATATTTTCCCGAGTGTCAGGTTTAGAGGGGTTCTACAATACCAGTGGTGCTGGAAGGGTTAAATCATCGTGTGCTGGCAATCTGTGCTGGTTGTATCGTACGGAGAGGACATGGACATCTTTTATAATACGTTCCCACGATTTAACAATTTGTTCCCTCAATAACAATTCGTTCCTACGATATAACAATTCGTTCCCTCGAATTGACAATTCGTTCCCTCAATTTAACAATTCTTTCCCCCGAATTAACAATTCGTTCCCAATATAAAACAATTCGTTCCCACTAATTAACAATTCGTTCCCGTGGGAACGAATTGTTATTTCGTGGGAAGGAATTAATAAAAATCAGAATTCTACGTCCCCTGCGGTGCTCTGGAGTATCGTACTGTTTCCCAGTTCGTTGTGTTTCCCAGTTCGTTGTGTCCATTCTGAGCCATAGGCATTCGGCGTGTTTCGGCTTTCATCGGTATACATGTAACTACATATGAATAACAAAGCTTATAACCATGTTTAAAATTGTAATTGCCTATGCATTCTATGTATTTCTGCAGGATAACGATAATTCTCAAATGAACATATGAACTTTCCACTACAATATTGACATTAGAGCCCTAAAACACATTATTTCATTTGTTATGATACGAAGTCGTGTCCGACCTAGGATAACCAGCTGTAATTCGATATTCTTTGCATAATTATGTTCCAACTATGCTCTTTCAGCAAGATAATAATACTTCTCAAACGAACATGTGCACTTTCCGCCTAAATAATTACATTAACGTTAATAAAATCGCGGAATTTGTTACGAGGTCGTGTGCGACCAAAGTTATAAGCCATGTTGTTATTCATATGTAGTTATAGCGATGAAAGCGGAAACATGCCGAATGCCTGTGTTCTGAGCCAGGTGCTTGTCCAAACATTACTTTTAGGGCTTAGAAACTTGTTGACGTAACAAAAAGTCTTTCTACAACCATATGAAGGTCAAAAAGGTCATGTTAATGGGGGCATAGGTGTGTTCCAAAATGCGCACATGTATCAAGTAATATTAAAGGTACCGATCACTACATGCCCACTCAGTAGGCCCAAAATAGTATATATAGGAATTAAATAAGTGTGTAAATGTGTCACTATTCCACCAATTCTAAAAATTAAGCTATACATATATACTCATTTGGTAATATTCATTTTACTGATAGTGACTGGAGGTGGTATCATGCTATTTTCATATGTTTCAAATGTTTTTATGTCATGAACTTCCATCAAATATTGATTTTATTGCGAAAATGTTATTGCGATTTTTTCTATGTGAATTTAAATGGGACAAAAGGAGCCGGAGGGACTGCAGAAGGAATCGAAAAACGAAACATTTTTCGAAACCTGTTTAGATAGCTTGGAAATGATGTAACTAAGAAAACAAAAGATAGATTTTGAAAATCGGTCTACAAATTCCAAAACTATTTTAAAAAATCTATTTTTAGTCCCCTATGTTAAATTCCCATAGGAAAATCGTTGTTTCGAAATAAAATACATATATACTGTGACTTCTCTCCCTTTACATGTGATTGTACTTAATTGTGCTTAAGTATAGTATATCTGTGCAACCATAACTCATATTAACCTGAACCTTGCAATGCTTGTTTATCATCATCCATATTTTCATATATGTCCAACACATGCCGCCCTTTACTAATCTGTAGCGGATTTGTCGAAATTCTATTCCAGCTAAGTGCACTTTGAGAGAGTAATTATTTATTTCTACTGAAAGCATATCAAGTAATCGTCTTTTAATTGTTTTGATGACTTAGCTTATTTATGAGTCATGTAGTGTATTTAATGCATGATATGCATTTCGAAAATCAGTAATAGTTTCCGTAAATGACGTCGAAAAATTGACAAAAAATATAGCTCATGCAGACTTTTCAATAGTTCGCATATCCGAGCTCTGATTTTAGTCAATTGTCGATTCACTCAAATCAGTCGTACGTTCAAGGGAAGTATAGGGATGGATTGTGGCCTAGGGGTTAGAACACATGACTTCAATCCGTTGGTTGTGGGTTCAAACCTCGCCTTAGGCATCAACAATATTTTCATAGCATCTCCATCCCACTGGTCTGTCGGATGAGACTTTAAACTGTGGTTCCGTCTCTATATGACCCTAGCTGTTGCTGGGACGTTAAACCTTTCACTTTTCACTTTCAATGGAAGTAACTACGTTCAAACTGAGACTGCGTGTACTCCAACAGTTACCGTCCGTGATGATAGCGGCGACCCGATCGTTTCATCAGGGACATAGCCTACTGTGTTGTATTTGTATATGTCTGGTTTCATACAAGGCGCGGGGTCTGGTACCCCGTGGTGGCTCTGCCGTGTCTCGACGATATTGATTTCGAATAAATACAATTCTTTCCTAGAATGACGTCGAAAGTTGACGTAAAACTCAGAGCGCATGCGGAAATGACATTGAAGGTTGACACAGAATTCAGAGCTCATGCGGAATTGAATTGAATTGAATTCCGCATGAACTCCGAGTTTTGTGTCAACTTTGGACGTGATTTTCAGAAAATATGACTGATTTTGAAAAGCACGGCGAGACATGAGTTGACAGCAAAATCGTCGTATCTACTTGTTTCAAACTGATAAGATTACTGGCCAGACTGTGCAGTGTGTAATATTAACTCGACCCTTTCACACTAGTCTGTGATGGGCTGTGATTCAGTGACAGAGTACAGCACTTCACTACTGAAGGTTGTTACATACATACATGCAACTCAGTACAGTGTATTATGCTGCTTGTTGCTAATATTGACTCGACACTTTCACACTAGTCTGTGATGGGCTGTGACTCAGTGACAGATTACATGACTTTACTACTGAAGGTTGTTACATACATACATACAACTCAGTACAGTGTATCATGCTGCTTGTTGCTAATATTGACTCGACACTTTCACACTAGTCTGTGATGGGCTGTGACTCAGTGACAGAGTACAGCACTTCACTACTGAAGGTTGTTACATACATACATGCAACTCAGTACATTGTATTATGCTGCTTGTTGCTAATATTGACTCGACACTTTCACACTAGTCTGTGATGGGCTGTGACTCAGTGACATATTACATGACTTTACTAACTGATGTTGTACATATCATATCATACAACACAGTACAGTGTATCATGCTGCTTGTTGCTGATATTGACTCGACACTTTCACACTAGTCTGGGATGGGCTGTGACTCAGTGACAGATCACGACTTTACTACTGAAGGTTGTTACATCATACTACACTCAGTACAGTATCATGCTGCTTGTTGCTATTGATCGACACTTTCACACTAGTCTGGGATGGGCTGTGATCAGTGACAGATTACACGACTTTACTACTGAAGGTTGTTACATACATACATACAACTCAGTACAGTGTATCATGCTGCTTGTTGCTAATATTGACTCGACACTTTCACACTAGTCTGGGATGGGCTGTGACTCAGTGACAGATTACACGACTTTACTACTGAAGGTTGTTACATACATACATACAACTCAGTACAGTGTATCATGCTGCTTGTTGCTAATATTGACTCTAGTCACACTAGTCTGGGATGGGCTGTGACTCAGGGACAGATTACATGACTTTACTACTGAAGGTTGTTACATACATACATACAACTCAGTACAGTGTATCATGCTGCTTGTTGCTAATATTGACTCGACACTTTCACACTAGTCTGGGATGGGCTGTGACTCAGTGACAGATTACATGACTTTACTACTGAAGGTTGTTACATACATACATACAACTCAGTACAGTGTATCATGCTGCTTGTTGCTAATATTGACTCGACACTTTCACACTAGTCTGTGATGGGCTGTGGCTCAGGGACAGAGTACATGACTTCACTACTGAAGGTTGTGAGTTCAAAACCTACCCTAGGGCATGAAAATATGTTGATAATATTTCCATCCAACTGGTCTGTCGAATGATACGTCCAACTTCAAGTCCATCCTTATGTGACCTTAGCTGCTGCTGGGACGTTAAAATATACTCATTCTCATTTCACACTTGGCGATAGGAATGAGACATTTAATGTAATATTTTAATATAATAAAATAATTGCGAACAGTGAGGATTCTGATGAGATGATTAAGTTGTTTCATCCATATCTATCTATACTGTTCGTTATAACTATTAAAACTAGCGTTTTGTGTTGAAGGGGTTGAAGTAGGTGTTAGCATTTACGGATAGTATAGACATATACCATGATACTGTTCATTGTGTACATGACATCCGGCTACAATAAAATGCAAGTACAGTGTAACCTCGCTATGCCGAACACCATAGGTACCACCATGGTGTCCGGTATAGAGAGTTTTCCACTGTAAGCAATCAATCACCAGCTGTCAGGGCCACAGCATGGACCTGTCGGAAGAGCGGGGCTTTGAGGTACACGAGTTACAGTTGAACCTATTTATACCGAGCACGCCCATGGTACCGTGGGTGGTGTTTGGTATAGTGAGATTGCACTGTATTAAAATAATTGAACTAAAGTGGACTCGTAGCCTGCTGTCATACACACTCCAATGATTACACATGTATATATTTCATATTATGTAACATGTATGATTGTAACTAAAATGAAAATAAATATGAAAAAAAAGAACTCTTCACAAACTATTTCACTACGGTTGTAACGTCGGACTCATCGGAACATAGGGCAGACAACCCAGCCTGTTCATGACTTACAGAACGGTGTTATCTCCCTTGGTTTATATGCCTTGTCGGCGGTTGTTTTCTGTTCAGGTATGTATAGAGTGGACTAAAGCAGCGATATTTGTGCTTCCTATTGACAAACAAATCTGACCGACAGGTGTGGCCAGTGTAGTTCCAGATCAGCCTGCGCAGTGACGTGATATATTAAAGATACACATGTCACATGTCAATATCTTGTAACTAGATTCACCATTCTCAGGTGAATTATCACATTGTTTGCACTCGCGTAAACCGTGAACATATTTGGTGCAAATGTGAATAATGTTTTGTGCGGTGTATAAGAGACATGCCGTGTGAGTTTGTACTTATAAGATGTGCGATATCTCATAAACAATATTTACGAAATTCACCATACTTCCGTAAAGGACGTCGAAAGTTGACGATATTTTCATAATTCCACATTTCCTGCGAACATTTCGTCATCCGTCCACGTCCTTTGCAAAAAATGTCACGTCATTTACGGAAAGTATCGTAAATTTATGTAAATATAGTCATGAAACATCGCACATGTTCTTAAGTACACGATCACATGGCGTGTCTCATATGAGGTGTATACGTTCAGTGATTTGTTCACAAACATCTACTGCATTCATTCTGTTCCCAAACAAAATGGAAATGTGGATTTGATCCATAGTAGGTAGCATGCTGACCTGTTTTCGAAGACAATTGCTGCACAAGTTTAATGGAATATGTGGCTTCGACTCGAGAAATGACCAGTGTAGATCCAGATCACGATCTGCACAGTTCGCCATTCCATCCATGAAACGCCCGTCATGCTTCCAACAAGCATATATATCGTTATCAGGCTACATGAGTGTGTTATTTGATCAGGAGCTACACTGGTCACGGATGTCATAAGCCCCAGTTCTCCAGTCACAGCCACAGAGATGTGAGGGATGCCGGGTGACAAAGGGACCTCACGGGTGGTGTAACCATTGTAGATACTGGTCATCTTGTACCGTGTAATTCACACAATCCTGTTGCACTGGTGATGCACCCCGCGCCGGCGTAAAATGTTTCACGTCGAAATAGGTGCCGGGTTCCTGACGAATTCCCATTCAGCTACATGCAGAAGATACTGCATATAACCACCATGCCTCTGGCAAGCAGTATAGATCCCCATCTGTCCACGGGAGTGCGCTAGTAGGTCAGGAGTTAGGCTGGTCATAAATGTGATCAGTCCCACATCTCCAGTCACAGCCACACATTAAGGATATCTGAAGGTTCAGTCAACACAGTCTGGCGCTAAGTGTCCTCCAAACGATGACGTTGTTAATGAGAAGATATGTGGCTGTAACTGGATAAATGGGGCTTATGACATTTGTAACCGGTGTAGCTCCTGATCAAATAACACTCTCGTGTAGCGGGATAACGATCTATAGTCCTTGTTACAGGCACGACGGATATTGTATTGGTGGCATGGCGAACAGTGCAGATCCTGATCAGACTGCGGATGCACAGGCTGATCTGGATCTCCACTGGTCGCAAAACCCACAAGCCCCATTTTCCAGCCACATCCACATATATGGCCTGTATTTATCTCGGCGACATTTTCAAACTGGACCTTGGAATACGTGACCTATAACCATGATAACGCGTGTATCGCCAATTCATGATGGACAGGCGAACTACCGAATAGAAAATGACGTTTATTACAGCAAGATATTCCGCTGTTTCAGTCACCGTTCACCGACTCCCTTCCTCTTAATATGATTAGCGAAGTAACGTCGTAGCGGTTAGCCGTTTATTTCACTCTTGACGAACACTGCCCATCCTGATTCGACTGCGCTGATGCGGAGGCTGGTCTGGATCTACACTGGTCGCAACTGCCACATTTCCCCAGTCACAGTCACATATATGGATTTTAAAACAAGTATTAACTAGTTAAAGTACATTGGTTTCTAGCTATGATATTTAAACACGCCGAGGGCGTAGCCCTAGACATGTTTACATATCATAACGAAAACCAGTGGGCGTTAACTATCTTGTACCATGGCACAGTCCACTTGTCAATCAATTGATACAACCCACCACGTGATGCTGAACCTAATGACAACATTGAACGTGTTTTTATCATCTTTCTATGACGATTTATGTGGGTTTCCCTCAATAATGATCTGTACAGTTTGTTCGTTCGTATCATGCCGGTTATTTCTCTGACAAAATGGCGAACAGTGCGGACCAGGATTGATCAGGCTGCGCGGATGTAGATGCTCTCATCTGAGCAATCACTGGCCGCAAAGGCCATACGTCCCATGTATCGAGTGTCGGTGATATTTCACAGGTGTGTGTCGACTTTCAGTAAGTAAATCCTGCATTGCATGGCGGCGTGTACTCACAGGCATTCCGTGTTTCGGCTTTCATCGGCATAACTATATTTATGAAAAAGGCTTCTAACTTTGGTCGGACACGACCTCGTATTATAACACATTCCGCGATTTTATTAACGCTAATGTGAATATTTTGGCGGAAAGTGCACATGTTCATTTGAGAATTTTTGTTATCTTGCTAACATAACATACTTAGAACATATTTATGCAAATAATATCGAATTGCAGCTCCTTTTCCTACACAACCTCGTATCATAACGAATGAAATAATGTGCTGAAGGCTCTAACGTCAATATTGTAGTGGCAAGTTCATATGATCATTTGATAATTATTGATATCCGGCAAAAATACATAGAATGCATAGAAAATTACAAGTTTAAACATGTTATTTTGTTATTATACGAGGTCGTACCCGACCAAAGTTAGAAACCTTGTTCATATATAGAGTTATACCGATGAAAGCGGAAACACGCCGAATGCCTGTGTGTGTACTGTGTACACGTGTTACTGGAACATCTGGGCCACAGGTACATACAGGTGCACTACTAACACATGCACTCAACATAATCCCTATCTACCTGGCTGTCAGCTACTGTGTAAACGCCCGTTTGAAAAAGGGACACATTATGGTATACCGCTGTCCGTCCGTCCGTCCGTCCGTCCACACGTCCAATTTGAGTTAACATTTTCGTGCATATACTAGTGTATCTTTATGTATGTTTTCATTCCATTGCCCGCACATTCAGCACACATGCCCAATGCCAAGGTCAAATTACTTGCGTTAAAGTTGTGGCAAAATGTTATTACCTTTTATTTCTGCGGAATATAATTTACTTTGCATTACATAAGCGTTATCTTGACGTGGTAGTATTTCCAAAATAGCGTTTGAAGCTTTCTTTGTTTACTTTACACTTCGTGGAGTGTGACCTAAGAATTTTACTAATGCACACTTTATCACTGTTGATTTCCGATAAAGTGGCGATGGCAAAGGTCACAGGAGATTCCTTTCAATAGGTAAAGCAGGTGGGTTACAAATGCAAAACTTACATTAGCATGACGATGTGGCATGTATGAGACCAATGATGGCCCGACAAATATTTAAACAACATTCAGGATTATTCTAAATCAGGTTGTCACTTTTGTTGAACAAGAAAATAGTGAGCACAGGCATTCGAATCGTAGGACATGTATGCTTGAGCACGTCAATATCAATCGATAATAATGTACCTGTGATTTTAATAGCTCATTTTAGAACATACAAGCATTGTTACACATACGTGCACCTATATCGACCTGTGACCAAGACATGCATGTCGTACCTGATGTATATAGTGTAGTGGTTACAGTCATGTATTTCTTTTAATTAACCAACGTTGAGGGTAATGGGTTCGACACCACCACTGTATTATATATTTGTTTTATTGAATTTTGTCCCTCACTTCATACTCCCCGATATCTGCCGTCGTTAAACAATACATTTATTACCATTTAATGTTGGTTATAGAAACATTGTTTTTATATTTGTTCAAAACCGAATCTATATGTCTCTTGCATAATGTCACTTTAATCGTCTTAGTTACATCCATATGTCTGTGTCGACCAAATGTATACGCGCAACCAATGTCATCCCCGCTCTAGGGGCGGCGGACATACGGCGTGTGGGTGGGCTTAGCCACCCAAACATTTCCAGCGGCCGGAAATTAAGGGCCAAGAACCCCGAGGGTGTGTATATGTGACGCCCCCCCCCCCAAAAAAAAAGTCCCCCACCCCGCCCCACCGTAATGTAGTTTCCGTGAACTACATATAGGCCACACTTTTAGAATGTGTCCAAAACCCGTTTTGGTTTCACGTTGTCTGAGATATTTATTATTTATTTAGTAAATGAATTGTGAACACCGTGAGGACTGATCTGACTGTGTGATGTGCATCCTGATCTGTGTCGCTGTAAACCAGTGCACACGTTACACGGACGCTTTTGTCAAACTATATATACAACATGTACAATATTAGAAGACTTCTGCATCTGTTAGATGAATACAGAAGAAGAAAATAACAATTATTCCGAGGCTCGAACTCGCACAAAAGGAACTCATTTACCCACCGCTCTACCATCTGAGCTATGGGCACAATAATGCCTGTGATTGAGCAAGTCTGGGCAATCAAAATGAATCAACTATCGAAACGTTTTACGTTTACAAATATGGCATTTACAGGCCCGTACGAAGAGGGGGTGCGACGGGTGCGTCCACCCCACCCCTTAACCATTTCAACACCACATGCCTGTATAGTGGTATTGGCAAAAAGTTTAGATCCAGATGAGCCGGCTCGTGACGTGCCGTCTCATTAGGATCAGCACTTTTTGCAAGTACTTTTCATAATTTTGAAAACAAAAACAACCCAAGTTCATGAATGGACTGAGCTGAAAATCATTTTGTGATGATTGGATTGGGTTGCAAAACTAACGTATGAAAATCTATTCCAGTTAGTTAGGCGTGAAAGTGTTAATCTACCGAGGTCTGTCCGTGAATGTGCAAGACAAATGTTTAGCCCTTCGCATGGTCGATAACGCACCCAACCCCCTAAATTAATTCCTGCGTACGGGCCTGATTTATTGTGGTTATCAATCGCCTGTTTCATCAGGCAACCAGTTGGTAATTTAAATTATCTCTAAAGCTATCAGGAACATATATTTTCAAGCTCTAAATTGCTTTAGATAAGGCGTCGATTCGACCAGTTAAATTACTGGAAAAGTGCTACATCCCTACAAAGCTAAAATATATATGATCTGATGACCCCGTGAAGTCACGTGCTCTTGTCTCTCAATAACAATATATAGCGAAGTATGAACGTCAACGCCATACAGAGTATTGCTATATTTTAGTGTGCGACATGTAAATGTTATTGTGCACTTTTTACTGTTGACTGTGATGTAGCATAGATAGTGTCAGCTGTACGGATGACTTTTACTATTCCGTGTGTCTTTTATATTATATGTATCCTTATAGCTGAGACCCGGCCATTATAAAACATGGTCACAATAACAGCCCTTTCTCTCATTTTTGGACTAGCGAGGGGTGTACTACTCGCAGTTCTGTTAAAAGTATAGTGGACACTACAGAGAGGGGGCTGTTGTATAGAGGTGATCGTTTAAATAGTAGTCGCTACAGAAAGGGGCTGTTGTATAGAGGCGACCGTTGTAAATAGTGGCCGCTACAGAGAGGGGGCTGTTGTATAGAGGTGACGTTTAAATAGTGGCCGCTACAGAGAGGGGACTGTTGTATAGAGGTGACCGTTCTAAATAGTGGCCGCTACAAAGAGGGGCTGTTGTATAGAGGTGACCGTTGTAAATAGTGGCCACTACAGAGAGGGGGACAGAGAAGGGGCGTGGGTGGTTGGTCGGGCGAACGCAATGGTGTAAATTAACGGCGGTGTTCTCTAATGGTGGGAATCACGATTTGCCTGGTTTGGCCCTCAGATACGTTTTTATCTTTGGCTATTTTTGTTACCTGAGAGTTGAATTGGGTTATTGCCCATTATAAAAGTAGTAAGATTATTACAGATCCTACTACTTTTGGGAGGTGGGCAAGTGATTCTGGTGCGGCGAGGACATGGCCGTTAAACCCCAACAAACAAACAAATAGAGAGGGGGCTGTTGTATATATGTGACCGTAATAGTGGTCGCTACAGAGGTGACGGTTGTAAATAGTGGTCGTTACAGAGAAAGGGTTGTTGTATAGAGGTGGCAGTTGTAAATAGTTGTCGCTACAGAGACGCGGCTGTTGTATAGAGGTGACGGTTGTAAATAGTGGTCGATACAGAGGTGACGGTTGTAAATAGTGGTCGATACAGAGAGTCGGCTGTTGTATAGAGGTGACAGTTGTAAATAGTGGTCGCTACAGAGAGGCGGCTGTTGCATAGAGGTGACAGTTGTAAATACTGGTCGCTACAGAGAGGGGGTTGTTGTATAGAGGTGGCAGTTGTAAATAGTGGTCGCTACAGAGAGGGGGCTGTTGTATAGAGGTGACCGTTGTAAATAGTGGTCGCTACAGAGAGGGGTTTGTTGTATAGAGGTGGCAGTCAGTTGTAAATAGTGGTCGCTACAGAGAGGGGGCTGTTGTATAGAGGTGGCAGTCAGTTGTAAAATAGTGGTCGCTACAGAGAGGGGGCTGTTGTACAGAGATGACCGTTGTAAATAGTGGTCGCTACAGAAAGAGGGCTGGGGCCCGTTTCACTAACTCCGTACGACTAACACGTTCGTAAGTGCAACAATATGAGCTTCATGTGTGTGAATTGTGATGGGACACTAGGTATGTGGCGGCTATATCAATGTATGTGTGTGAATTGTGCTGGGACACTAGATATGTGGCGGCTATATCAATGTATGTGTGTGAATTGTGATGGGACACTAGATATGTGGCGGCTATATCAATGTATGTGTGTGAATTGTGATGGGACACTAGATATGTGGCGGCTATATCAATGGCTCGTGTTTACTTGCTCAGTGAAATATCTGCGAAGAGCCATGCGAGTTTCTACTTCAGGTAGTGTGCGATTTTTCATGAAAAATATTCACATAACATGTGATATTTTCTGTAAATGACGCCAGAAGAAGTTGACACAATGTTCTTAACACATGTCTATTCGGCATTTCGGCATTTACTATGAACAGTGTGTCAAGTTTCGACGTCATTTACGGAAATTATCATACATTTTGAGAATTTGTTTCATGAGACATTGAACTTTTATCTAGGTACATAATCACATGGCATGTCTTATGTATTGTACTTTGTTACCCCTGTCTGGCTAACTGCGTGTATAATTTGATAGCCGGGCTTGTATCAACAAACCTATATCTTGTCCATTGAGATTTCTAAACTCCGTGTCAGCAATTTTGCTGTATCGGTGGATATACAGATCTCTATAGCGGTGTTTGCAAGCAGTCCAGATGAGCCGGTTCGTTACGAGCCGTCTCATCATGATCAACATTTTTGCAAGTAATTTCCATATTTGAGAGAACAACATAACTTCCCTTTGTATAAATGGACTAGTCAGTGTCAGCTCAGTCACGTTGTCACGAACGATGTGGTTATATAAACACAAATCATGATCCAAAAACTAAAATCCAGGAGCTATTGAATGAGGGTTGGTCCAAGAGTGCCTGGCAATTTCTATAATTAAATGCGTAAGTTTCTGTTTGGATTCATTCTTGGAACTTGTGATCACTTATGTGAAGATACTGATGAGATGGCTCGTCACGGATAGGCTCATCTGCAAGTCGATTAACGATATTGATTTTCTAGACAAATCCGATTACTTATCTCCCCTTGACGGATAGTTTATATTTTCGCACTCTGTATCCATACACTGACTCGAGTTCTACGTGATGTGACTTGATGGCACCAGGTCCGGTTATACCAACGCATAACCAAATTCGGTATACATGTTTATCACGGCAATACGAAGGATCCTATTGATTTTCAAAATATTCCTATAATATGATCTCCCCTTGGCGGCCATTTTTTATTATTGCATTCTATATCCTTGTGCACGCATTAACTCAAGTTCTACTTGTTGTTATTTTTCTTCAAAAAAATCCGTGACTTACTGTGGCCATTTTTAATTTTCTCACTTTGTACCCTTATCCACACAATAACTCAATTTCGTAACCACTTTTTTTTGGTACCCTATTCCTTGTCAAAATTTTCGGATGACTTATCTCCCCGTGGTGGCCATTTTTATTAATATTCGGATTATGCATCCTTGTCCGCTCAATAACTAGAGTTCTACTTGAAACTTTGGCACACCTTTGAACCCTATTGGTTTTCAGTGAGCTTGTTGACTGGCCATGCCTCGACGGGCGTATACTTTGACTATCGACACTCTTGTTTATTTTCGCACTCTGTATCCTTGTCCACACAATAACATACGTTCTACTCAACGGATCGTAACCAAATTCGGAATACATGTTTATCTACGAATCGCATTGATTGTCAAAACATTTCAATGACTTATCTCCTCTTGGTGGCCATTTTTAATTTTCGCACTCTGTATCCTTGTCGACGCCATAACTCAAGTTCTACTTGACTGATCGTAACCAAATTCGGTATTCATGTTTATCACGGCACGATGAAGAACTCTCCCATTGGCGGCCATTTTTTAACTTTCGTACTGTGTATCTCTGTCCACGCGATACCTCAAGATCTACAACATGTGGTAAACATGTTCATCTTTGGGAAACGAAGAATTGATTAATTTCCAAAATTGTCCTATAACTGATCTCCCCTTGGAGGCCATGTTGAGTTTTCGCAATATGTATCCTTGTCCGCACAACTAGAGTTCTACTTGACGGATAATAACCACATTTGATACACATGTTTATCATGGCCTGAGGAAGAACCTAGTGAGTTATCGTCGACTGGCTATGCATCGATGGACGTATAGTGTGACCTTCAGCACTGTTGTTGACCGAATATGTTCATGTCATACATGTTTATTTAGTGATAACTTTACATACCAGTATTATCTTGATTTGTATGAAATTGCACAGGTGAGCGATATAGGGCCATCATGTCCCTCTTGTTTGTTTATTCAATAACTTCTGAAAAATCTTCAACGATCTTTATACTATTTGAGTACAATGTGTGTCTAGGGATTGTGTGTTGTTTTGTCAAGGTCACTGAAGACGTTTTTATGATTATTGGCAAGGCTGCCAGCGAGGGGATTAGCTTCGTTAATATCGTCAATTTTGTAAAAAACATTTCATGATATATCGACATATATTTAGGTACAAGATCACATGGCTCGTCTGTCGCCCTTATCAGGAGAACTGCGTATACAATTTAAAACAGCCTGGTTTATGTCAACAAACCTATCTCTTGTCAATTGAGATGACTGAACTATTTGTCAGCAATAGTACTATATTGGGTGGATGTCACATAATCACGTGCATGGTTCCCCGCCTACTTTTAATATATCGCTACATCGCATGAAAGCTGGGAACCAGACATGCACGTGTTTTTCGTAAGTCAATCGTAAGACGCAGCAGTAGTTCCGTGGCTACTAGTGCAACAACAAGCCCGGCGAGTTCACCAGTCGCTGCAGTACTAACACACAAGTACGAACTTTCAAGGTAAACGTTTAAATTATTGTAACGTTTTAAGTTAGTTGTATGTTTAATTGTTTAATTGTAAAATTATGTAGGCCTATATCATGTCATTTGTTAAGGGCGTTAACTAAAACGAGCCAAAATGGATCGTTAACATTTGCTTTCTACAAATACTCCACAGGCAAGTCGCATGTTCCAAAATAATGTAATAAATGCGACCTCATCACATGTTATGAAATTGACTCAGAAAGGAATATCCATAATTATATGCGGAGTTGGTTTTAACAGAAGGCTCGTTTGGTACCGTAGTACTATTTTCCCTTATTTTCTAATACCGATTTGTGATTGTACCAGACCTTTTCTGAAGCAGGTCAAACTGGCCCTAATCAAAACGGCCGCTTTACAAACGGGCACCGTAAAGTTGGTCACATTGATCACTCCAAAAACTGTTATTCTATTTTCAAAAGAAACAAAATTAATAAGAATACGAAGAATTAAAGGTACATGCCCACTCAGTAGGCACAACATGTTCTTTATATCAGATACATCATCTGAGACATTTTCTGGCAAAATACACATTCATTAACCAATACCCCACGTATTCATTGGCATTATCATACATTTTATATCAGACGTAACTTTCCACACTGATATCACACAGGTGGAAGACTCGGACCTATGACACCAAAAAAATGCCTATTAAAAAAATCCCATTACCCCACCCACTTGGTCTCGTACAGTACATAACGTTAATTCAAGGTGAGCATAAATAGCATAAATAGCGCTATTACAGAAAGAGCCCTTTTTTTTCCGGCTCGCACAAACACAATAAACACAATAAACATCGATTAAATGTATGAAATATGTCTCTGGCAATCGATAAAGGTATTAGGTGTGTGAATATACTCACTTCAAATCGCTGTTTCAAGTATTTATTGAGTTATTCGCGTTTTGATTACCCCATCCAAAGCGAAAGTTGTTCGTGTACGAAAGAATCTCACACAGAATCGGAGGCCATCCGGCTGGATTATCGGTCATATTTGGCCGATAGCTGATCGCCAGCTCAAACTAAAGTCGTACACCATGATCATATACATTAGAAACTCCAACCATACAAAGTTCGTCCAATTGTGATCGTTCGCCGATCTAAAAAACACTTTTTTCTAATTTTATTGACTTTCTTTCATGATTCGCGTACTATCAGATTATGTCTTCCGGAAACCCTGAAAAGGGAAAGTCCTCGCGTATATTTTTAGGTTTAACCAATCAGAGATGTTCTTACATAGACGCTTCGGTGGTTGTATTATGGAAGATAGTGCATTGACCCAGTTCCAGATAATGAACGAAATTATAGAAAAAAGTAATGACATATCTAAAGGTTGAAACAATAAAGTATAACCCCAATAATGCATCCTGATGTGTGGGACCCCATCTTTAATCCAATATTGATTGCCATGTCAAGTTGCTGTTAGTTCTGAAGAAAACGGAAAGTGTGTTGTTTTTTTCGACATGAAAATGTCAAAGTTGAGTTTATCTATTTTCACTTCAAGACGACAATATGTAATATGATAAACATTGATATTAATGGATAATGGTTAGTTAACCTATGTGAATTTGGAGTATAACCATGGTTAGATCAGAAAATGTTAAGGTTGGCGCCCTTTTTGAGGCAATTTTACTGTTTTGGGGTTTAAAATGTCAAATATCATAGCCATCTGCGTGAGGCCTGACATACACATTAAATACATGTCCACTCAGTAGGCACCAGCTGTTCGTTATAGGAATTAAACAATTGTATAATTGTGTCACTATTCCACCAGTTCTAAAAATTATTATCTTATATTTAAGGGTAGGAATTGGCTCGAGGACCTTCCAAACCCGGGCATTTGAGCCCAAACACGACAGACCAATGACCGTTGGCCCGTTTGTTTCCGAATTTACTAATATCTCTATTCTAAAAATTGCGAGTGCCCGCTATATAGCTGTACTCATTTACTAATATTTATTTTACTGATAGTGACGCGCGGTCGTATCAGGCTATTTTCATATGCAAATGAGGCATGACATTTTTTTAATTATGTATACTAATTAAATGCGTCATTTGAAAAAAATTATACTTTCGACAGATTATGTAAGATCATTGCACATCAAAAAATGAATACAGATAATAAATAGTAATGTCCGTTAATATTTTAAGGAAATACGGTTATCGCCCCTGATAACAGTGTGGGAAATTTACGTCTGATACAAAATGTATAATAATGCCAATCAAAACGTGGTGAATGCATGTTTATTTTGCCAGAAAATGTCTCAGAAGATGTGGCCTAGGGAACATTAGATAGTGGCCTAGGGAACATTAGATAGTGGCATAGGGAACATTATATTGTGGCCTAGGGAACACTAGATTGTGGCCTAGGAAACATTAAATTGTGGCCTAGGGAACATTAGATTGTGGCATAGGAAACATTAGATTGTGGCCTAGGGAACACTATATTGTGGCCTAGAGAACATTAGATTGTGGCCTAGGAAGACTATGTGGTGGCATAGGGAACACTAGATGGTGGCCTAGGGAACACTAGAGTGTGGCCTAGCAACACCTGACTTCCAATCCGGAGGTTGTAGGTTCAAACCTCGCTTTAGGCATCAACAATACTTTCATAGTATTTCCATCCCACTGGTCTGTCGCATGAAACTTTAAACTGTGGTCTCTATATGATCCTAGCTGTCGGTAGGACGTTAAACCCATTCAGTTTCACTTTCTATAACTCAACGTGTAAACTTTCCAATCTGATGCTGAGCCTATTTCACTGTACACGTTAAAGCCATATTTACTCGCATAGTAGGTGAATAGACGCCATGTACGGTACACTCGGGTAACTGCTTACATGTCACTGGATTTGATAGTTAATAACAGAGTACAGTTGTGGGTATATATGGTATGTGTTGTGTGGTTGGCCAGGTAAAAGTGATACACTGTGCGATTTTCTGTATATGGAGCTATTTATAATGGTGGTTCATATTGTTAAAAACACAGGCACAAACCTGTACAGAAACCTGTACAGAAAACAGACATATTTTACAGTTTGTTGCAATATAATTGATAGGAGTCCGTTCTTCCGGCTTTTCTACATGTGATTAGCTGCATTATATCATATGTTGTACTTCACAGTTTGAGTTCTTTGTCAAACGGCAGAACAGGTGAAACTGGCTGATGGCTGGAACACACAAAGATGGATGACTTGGCCACCCCATGTGCCATATAGGATACAGTAACCAGGCAGTGTTCACATATGTTATACAAATTTTCCATCACACTTACGAAGGAATTATCTTTGAATCAAACGATGATCAGATACATAGTTGGTCCTTAAGCATATTAATTCTAAAACTATTTAAATATAAGTGTTTTTTTGTATCAATAACAAAAACAGTCACCCTCCCCATTGTATTGGATTGGCGAAAGTCGGGTGGGCGGGCGGCGGCGCTATCCATCATCTGACCTTGTTTTTCCTTTACCTAGCTTTTCCGCATAATCGCCATTTTCAATGTTAAATTGGACAACACTCATCAGACAGCACAGATGTTCACTCGTATCTTGTACTAATACATGTATGCCAGCCTGTAACTGCATGTAGGTTTGCTCATACGCTGGCTTCTTTTGTGTAGTCATAATAGTATTAATAGCCACTTATCCGTTATCCAATTATCTAAGCCATGAAGAAAACCCGGCCTTCCTGAGTGGCCTTTTGTTATGCCCCTGATCTCGGTAGGGTTCGTCCGTTTGTCCGGCACATTAAGAAGTTCGCGTGAGTTTCTCAAGTATGTGATAACTTATATATCTCTTGAAGGATTGCCACAATATACCTGTGGAAAAGTGTCACACATCCATGATGACATTGACCTTCACAACTTTAAACTTTATTCCGCATTATAGTTCACCGGAGTTTCTCAATTATGCATTATCTTCTATATACCTTGAAGGATTACTTTAATATTTCAATACATCATACTTGTGCACAAGTCACACAATCATGCTGCCCTTAACATCAACTTCAGCATTTCACCTTCACAACTGTGCTTATGAATACTTATCACTTTTAGTTGATTAGCGTTGCCACAGTTTTTCAAATCTGCCACCGGGGTGGGGGGGGGGGGAATTTGTGTGCCGACAGACGACATTTTCTTGTTATTGATGAAACAGTACTTACAGTTCAATATTGTTTATATGTAATGTGCTTAATAGCCAGACGTGTGTCGGCAGAAACATGTGGAACAGACAGTCGTGTAGTAAGGGTGCATGACACCGGATCAGGGGCGAGTTTCACTTCGTACGACTAAGACTTTCGTACGTGCACCAATACATGTATACAGCAAAGTTCACATTAGCAGCCTTCTTTTGTTCAGATTTACTAACCCCTACATGTATGTGCAAGATGGTAACATTAATGAACCACATTGATGTGTGATTGAATTTCCGTACGAACATCTCCGTACGAGGTTTAGTGAAGCGTGTCCATGACAGGGTTTGTCAGTGCTGAAAGTTTATATTGTCATCTTATTGCTGAATGTACCTTGCTCCCAAATACACGTGCATTGCCAGTCAATCAATTGTGTTATGTCAATGCAAAGCGAGTTGCCAGATAACGTTCTTCACTGTAGTGATGATAACACAACTTATAGACAACAGTCCTCAGATTTATAAGGAAATGAGCTTCGTATTGGCCTAATAGGTACGGACATATAATACAGCTCGAAAATGCAAAACAATGAGAAAACTTCATAATTTTCTCCCAACTGTTCCGTTTTCCGACGACAGGTCGCATATTCGTATCTCCGGGTAGATAGATAACGTGGCCGTCCACAAGGTGAATTTCCACAATCAGTTTACATGACATTGTTGTTGGCACAATGCGATTATCACAAACACATGTGACTGTAGGTGTGTGTGGTGCGCCAGGAAGGACATTTTTTACCGCCTTTGTGGGCAGTATAGGCCCGTATCACCATGTGCCTTCTGTCTTCAGTCCGACCAGGATCTAAAGTGTTCACCAGTGAATCAGAAATATCTTCCCGCTGTAATCAGCAATTCATGACGTTCCTGTGGTCGGCTCGTCCCAGTTTAAATGACACACGAATGTACCAATGTACCAATATACACCCCGTTTATCAGTTGAGATGACGTAGGGTACGAAGTCGGCTGGCTAAACCGACCGAGCTACGTTTGTTATCTGCAGGTCAGTTGTCACGTGATTTCATCTGCGACTGCGCCGTTCGCCATTCGCTCACCGATATATGTGGTTGTGACTGGAGAAATGGGGCTTTACGACCATTGTAGATCAAGATCAACATGTACATCCGCATGTGACCATCGTAAACCATAGTTGCAATCAGCAAAACCTGCACCACTCACGTACCGTACGGACGGTAAGGAAGTTTGCAAGTGCAGAGTTACTTACCGCAACTACCCAAACCAGGGCCTCTAAATTGGTATTGCATGATTCTATCACACCAAACCCTGATGTATATGTATAGTGCCGTACTTGTAGGTGCATAGCGAAATGCCTAACCAAATTATCTCCCTTGTTTATCACAGTTTCTGATAGTAAACACTTGAGGAGCCCAAACATTTGGAATTCGATCAAATGAAATGGTGACTTTGGTTGGTATATGTTACTTACTGTGCACGAAGCGAAACATCACACATTGAATATCTGAGACACAGTGCCTTTAAGCGGACTTTTTATTCCCCCCACCAATTTATTGGGGGGTATGTTTTACCTCTGTCCGTCCGTGCGTCCGTCCGTGTGTGCGTCTGTTCGTGCGTCCCATACAGGCGAGGTCGTTTCAGTTTTTAATGTTTTTCTCTCAATAACTCTTTATAATATAACTCCTTCACCAATTTGAGTAATATTTGCCCACGATATCTGTCTATGGATACTGTTTGGTTCGCACATGACCCATACCCGGACAACCAAGGTTAAGGTCACTGGGGGGGACTTATGGTCACCTTCTGTGTAAGGTAAATGCGTTTCAGCTTTTAATATTTACTCAATTACTCCTTAACTCCTTCACCAATCTCAATAATATTTGCCCACAATGTCTGTCTAGGGATGGTGCTTTGTCTCGCATACGACGCACACCCAAACACCCAAGGTCAAGGTCACTATGGACTTATGTTCACCTTCTGTGTAAGGCAACTGCGTTTAACATTTTAATATTTTCTCAATAAGTTATGTTTCCTTTCATGCACTGCTTCATATTTCATACACGCATTGCTCAAATGGTTCTCTATCGCTACATTCGTCCCGCTCCATTTTGGATTTTTAATTTTCCCTCGTTGTCTATCAAAGCGGTATATGGGGTATCCGAGTTCTAACGTTTGCAGGCTGTGACATTGGTCAATGTATGACATACCGAGAGGGTACGTTTTAATAAATCGGTGCCCGAGTGAGATATTTTGTGACAACGATACGTTATTCTATTTTGATTGGCGTTTAAGCAGCAATCGTGCTAGAAAAACTTGCCAAATGGATAAGTACAAAACCTTAAGGACCCGTCTATACATGATCATCGTTTGATTCCAGATACTTTCTTCGTAAATATGATAGAATATATGTATAACATATATGTGAACACTGCCTCGTTACTGTATCCTATACGGCACATGGAGTGGCCAAATCGGCCATCTTTGTGTGTTCCAGCCATCAGCCAGTTTCACCTGTTTTGCCGTTTGCCAAAGAACTCAAAATGTGAAGTAGAACATATGATATAAAGTAGCTAATATCATGTAGGAAAGCCAGGAGAATGGACTCCTATCAATTATATTATACCAACTGTAAAATATGTCAGTTTTCTGGACAGGTTTGTGCCTGTGTTCTTTTTACAACATGAACCACCATTATAAATAACTCATACTCATAAAATCGCACAGTGTATCACTTTTACTTGGCAAACCACACAACACATACCGTATATACCCACTATTGTATCAAATCCAGTGACATGTAGTCAGTTACCTGAGTGTATTGTCCCTGGTGTCTTCTCACCTACTATGCAAGTAAGTGTTGCTTTACCTATGGTAACATGTACACTACAGTGCAGTCTGCGTTTTTGTTCCACCGTAGACAACACTTGCAAACTCAACGCGAACGCAACGCGAACGCAACGGTTTGCTGTAGCGTTGTATACGTTGTTTAAACGTATAATACGTTTCGTACACGTGTAATACACATTGTCAAATCGTTTAGTTTAAAAGCGTTGTATACGTTGTTTAAACGTATAATACGGTTCGTACACGTGTAATACACATTGTCAAACCGTTTTAAAGCGTGTAATATACGTTTAGCTTCAAGGCGTATAACACGCTTTGGCATATACATATGTAGCGAGGTGAAAGCGTTGAAACGTGTACAACGCTTTACCTGGAAGCGTGTAGCTATATGAAAGCGTTGAAACGTGTACAACGGTTACACGTTTTAACGCGAATACCTGTTCGGCCCCGATCGCTTCGAGGCGGCCTTGTTTCGTCCCTTTTAAAATATCGCGAATACATGTACCTGTTCGGCCTGGATCGTTTACAGGCGGATCGTTTCGCACCTACATGTACCACCATTCCGCACATGCGAATTATTGTAAGGCAGACTCATTTCGCCCCTGATATGGAAAATGAATTATACGTGTGTAAACAACAATACATTGCAGCTCCATTATAACGCGATGGTCGGGGTACGTTGTATAGTGCTCGCGATAGACAGACGCTTATTACAATGTATAATGCTAGCGATCAACGGGCGCTTAAAAGGATTAATTGTTAATAAATAATGGTCATGTGTCCTGCCTATTCATGCGGACGATTAGCTGTTGATACGTGCATAATCCCACCGAAATTCCGCATGAACTCTGAATTTTGTGTCAACTTTTCAACACCATTTACTCCATTCCTTTCGGAATACACATTTACGGGTATGAAATTATTAAATAATTTATTTTTATTTTTGTTATTTCTCAATGAAAGTATACGTTGTGACCACTCATTTGAACCGTCTCGACGAGACGGTTTAAATGGTGCTCGCGGCATATACTTCTGAGTGCATAGAAGGAAAATATTTTCCCGCAAACATAATCGTATCCTCAGCATGAAATGGGTTACCCCATGAGTTACACGTTCGCGACGTCTGCGGAACATCAAAGGGCGTGTTGACCAATCAGTAACATTTCAAAACATAGCCTAAAGGAATGGTCACGACGCATTTCTCGTGCTGAATGATGTCATACAATAAGCACCTGTTAGTTGACAGGGCTTAGTGTTATCGATTTTTTTGCACAAAGCGACACACAAATCTCGTCTGTGTAATATCACAGGTTGAAGTAACGGACCGAGGTCTATAAATACATTAAATATGCCTAAAATCTTCAATTAATGAAGAAAAAAAATAATATTTTTTTTTTATTTTACACCCTCCATATAAAAATTAATTTTGTTTCTTCATTCATTGATGCTTTTAGGCATATTTAATGTATTTATAGACCTCAGAAATGGCGAATCTAGGAACTCTCGTATCTTTACGCTGAAGCCAGTCTATTTCAGTCACTAATCCGCTATACACCTCTCCCACGCGTGTGTTAAGAAAAATCGATATATGGAGAAACTGAATACACAGCGAGCTGCACACTGGTTTAACAGGGATATGGCCCGCGGATATGTGTCATAAATTACTTGGTCAAAACCGGTAAATTTACAAGGTTTATAGCGAAATAGCAGCCGACTGGCAAGTTTTTTCTCGGACCGATTTTTAAGACTAGTTTTCAAATCGCAATCGGTCTGAGAGTTCAAAAATCGTCCAGAACCGGAAAACTGAAAATTTTAGAAGCCCTGCAGTCTAGAAGTATATATACACACACGAAGAACGATCTGAGCATGCTGCGCTTTCTACGCGATACACGGTTGGCATACCAAAACGTGTAATGCGTTAAAACCCGTGGAAACGTGTTATACGTATAACACGGTTTCATCTGTACGGTGCTGTGTACATGTAGAAGCGTGTAACCGTTCGTCAAAGAAAGCGTTAAATCGTTTAAACGGTTTACCTTAGCGTTGTATACGTTTACAACCGTTGTATACGTTTACAACCGTTGTACACGGATTACACGCTTTTGAAACTCAATGCGTTGTTTACAACCGTTGTATACGTTTACAACCGTTGTACACGGATTACACACTTTTGAAACTCAATGCGTTGAACACGGTTTGCTCGACTTTCGCGCATGCGCAAGAGTGGGGAAACGCAACGCATGCCCGAAAACGTATTACACGTAGACGACACACGGTTTGAAACGCAACTAACGGAAACTCCACGGATACGCAACGCACAACACTTTGTACACGTATAAACCCGGAACATTTTGACAGAAACAACTGTAACATGGACTGCGCATCAGATTGAGAAGTTTATCCATCAACATTTAGTTTTATATTGATGGGAGAAATGCTCAGATATATCGTCTTTTGCATAATTTGCTGGCATACTATTTATAGCTTGCCGTTGTCATACGTGTATATTATGTATTGCAACAATATGAATATAACATATGTGAATATTGTCTTGTTACTGTATACTATATGGAGCATTCAGTTGCCATCTCCGCCATCTTTGTATGTACAAGCCATCGTACAGTTTCACCACTTCGTGCGTTTGACACATACAGCAAATAATATGACAGTCAACCAAATAAAATATGGTGCAATACATAATAAACAATAAATGCGTCTGTCGAACGCGGATGCCACCTGCAGCATATTTGAGAAACTGTGACAAAGTGGTTAACCGAAAAGTGTGACGGACGGACGGACAGACGGAGCATATTTGAGAAACTGTGACAAAGTGGTTAACCAAAAACTGTGACGGACAGACGGACAGACAGACGGATGGACAGACGGACAGACGGACGGTCCAAACACTATATGCCACCCGTTTCTTCGAAACCCGGAGGCACAACAGATATTACAGCGGCAAGCTATACATATAATGCCAGCAAACTGTACAAAAGACGAGATATTTGAGCATTTCTCCCATCAATCTCAAAATAAATGTTGATGCGTAAACTTTTCAATCTGATGCACAGTATATTGTTAGTGTACACAGTATACATAGGTAAAGCCATATCTACTCGCATAGTAGGTAAGTAGACACCAGGGACAAAACACTCACTGCTTACATATATCACTGGATTTGATAACTAATAACAGAGTAAAGTAGTGGGTACATGTATATATGGTGTGTGTTTTGTGGGTATATATGGTATGTGTTGTGTGGTTGGCCAGCCAGGTAAATGATACACTCTACGATTGTCTGTGTATGAGGGTATTTATAATGATGGTTCCTGTTTTTAAAAACATAGGCACAAAGCTGTCCAGAAAACAATATCAATGCTGTATTAAATTTTGTCGTCAGCTGTTTATTTATTTTCTTTGATAATTCTCATCACAAACATGCTTTGGCAATATTTTAGAATCTAAAATACTGTCAAAACATGTTTTTATTGACAAAGAAGGCAAAGCAACAACAGACGACGATTTTCGTGCTCAGCAGTCTAAGGGTTAAAATAGTGGCTGTTATAGAGAGGGTGTTGTTTTATAGAGGTGACCGTTCGGGGAGGTTCGACTGTACATACATGTATATGCAATCAAGTACGGTGTAACATCTGGAAACCGGACACCATGTAGGGTCATATGTTGGTAATGTTGATGTGTTTCATTGTCATTTAACTCCGATTTAACTCCGAGCTGTCTGTTCGCGATTGCAAAACGCGAACGTTTGTATTGGATATGTCGTACGTCTGATTTACAGTGGAATATCTCTAAACCGGACATGCTGTGGAGTTCCCAGGGTGTCCGGTTTAGAGAGGTTACACTGTAGTCGTGTCTGTTTGCCTGGTATATAGTTGTATTCGCAAATCATTATAATAATTTCTTTTTGTATTCGATGTAAATAATTATTGCAACATGTTAGATGCGGGATCGAACCCGTTGGCCCGGCCATAAACGACATCTGCTGTTGATATGCCGTTAAACACCAATACGTCAAATGAATTATGATAATTATAAATTTCTCAACTTTGTCTAGTAATTTTAACAGTTCCTGATCCAATAGGGACGATGCTCATGTATACGCTATAAAAAAAAGATAGAAAACAAGTTGAATATTGTTTGATCGAATGGCGTTCAAGGTAGACCCTGAGATTGATCGAATGGTGATCAAGGTAGACACTGACCCTGGTTTACGCTGGTCGTTAAAATAAAAGGCTGGTCCATCTATACTTATTTATGGCGACACGCATATCGTGATACGAATAAACACTCCCCGTGTTCAGTAGCAATGTGCTCTTTTGTAAATGTAATTAGCAAAACCTTTGACCATGATCGGATAAAATTCACCACTTAAGGCGATACAAAAAAGTACTGTAATTGGATATCGCCGCGTCAGCAAAATCCCTGCTTCTCCACATATATATATATATATATTAAAAAAATCCGCCCTCCAATGTCACATTCCGCAAACCCCGTATCTGAGAACCAAAGTACATTTGTATGGCCTAAACACGGTGTGATATGTCTGCCATCCACATAGCGTGATAACATAATAGCTAAATCTTAATACACCGTATAAGTCGTCGGAAAAGTCGGTAGCTGTTTACGATATTTAATCAATTTTATTTTGTTCAATTCAGTATCTCGTTCTGACTAATTAGTACGTCGTCTTGATGCAATATTTATATGGTCAAGACGACTTCTAAGGTATCTGTTTATTAGCTAGCTATACAGTGGAACCTCTCTAAACCAAGCACCTTTGCGACATCGATGTGTTAAATTATGACCGATTTCCCTGTCAAATATCGCTTATGTGTATCAGTGTTCGTGATTGCAATGCACACATATGTGTGTTTCAGTGCTCTTACATCGGAATTACAATGAAACATCTCTAAACCGGACACCCTGAGGACCTCCCAGGGTGTCCGGTCTAGAGAGGTTGCACTGTACCACATTATCACTAACCATAGCCCGTCCTATACCTGATCACGATGTGTTTCAAATATAATAGCTTCATAAATGTGATTTAATATACCTATAACATATAATTATGTGAACACCGCCTCGCTACTCGGACATTTGATCACTCTGAGCCATAGTTGTTTGCTATCCGATCACGAACAGTATAACCTGCGATAAATAACCAAGAAACTTATAAAAAATAAGGTCACATGTGTGTTCTTGGTATATGTAACACATATATTCTATCACATTTACGAGGCAATTATCTTTGAATCACATAGTGATCTGGACCCGGTTGTGCAAACGTTCCATTAGTTAATGTATCATTAGCCTAATGACACATTAACTTTCCATTAGTTAATGAGTCATTAAGAACTGGTTGTACGAAACGTCATTAATGGCATATTAACTAATGACGTGCTGTCATTAACTTGTAAACAGACAAGTAAACCAGTAAAATTCCAGTTTTCTGGTTCCTGTTTCTGTAATTTTGCAATATGACATGAGCGCATTTTCCTGCTGCAACCGAATGATTTAACAGAAACTCACACAGGCATGATGCCTTTAACTAGATGGTAGTAACATGTCAACGTCATGTAAGTAGGATAAAATTAGAAATCACAGTGTGCAATCTAACAATCTACGCGCAACGTACATGTACTGCGATGAGGAATCTATGGTATTTTCGTATGACCGACCACAGGCCCGTACGCAATGGGAATTGCGACTGGTGCGTACACACGTCCTTAATCCGCCGAGTTCCTCCGTGAATGGTGTAATGGGATGGACGGACGGACGGACGGACGGACGGACAAGGGTAACACTAAACACATTATTTTTTATGCCACCGGGTTTCGAAGAAACGGGTGGCATATAGTGTTTGGACCGTCCGTCTGTCCGACAGACGTCCGTCTGTCCGTCCGTCCGTCCGTCACACTTTTCGATTAACCACTTTGTCACAGTTTCTCAAATATGCTGCAGGTGGTATCCGCGTTCGACAGACGCATTTCTTATTACATAATCATTTGATTACCTACCACATCAAACATACTATTTTACTATCATTTGTGTCGCGCCCGCTTGCGGAAAGCGCGATTTGGCGTACTTACGTACGTACTTACGTACGTACGTGTGTCCGGTTAAAGTTTTTGGTTAATGTTTTTTGGTTATACTATAACTCTGCAACTGCTTTGCCCATTACCTTGACACTTCACATGGGTGTTTATCATTATCTATATTTTCATTCTACCCCCTTCCCGTGTGGCCCCTGTGCCCAATAACAAGGTCAAATTACTTTGAAGTTTTTGGTTAAAGTTTTAGGTTAAAGTTTTTTGTTGTCGCACCCGCTTGCGGAAAGCGCGATATAGTCGGCACTTTGGCGTACGTACGTACGTACGTACGTATGTCCGATTAAAGGTTTTGGTTAAAGTTTTTGGTTAAATTTGTTTGGTTAAAGTTTTTCGTTATACTATATCTCTGCTACTGCTTTGCCCATTACATTGAAACTTCACATGGGTGTTTATCATCATCTATATTTTCATTCTACCCCTCTCCCGTGCGGCCCCTGTGCCCAATGTCAAGGTCAAATTACTTTGAAGTTTTTGGTTAAAGTTGGTTAAAGCTTTTTCATGCACTATATCTATGCACCTACTTTTCCTATTACCTTGAACCTTCACATGCCTGTTTACCATCATCCATATTTTCATTCTACCCCACACCCGTGTGGCCCCTGTGCCCAATGTCAAGGTGAAATTACTTTGAAGTTTTTAGTTAAAGTTGTTGGTTAAGTTTTTTCATGTACAATATCTCGGCACCTGCTTTGCCCATTACCTTGAAACTTCACAAGGGTGTTTATCATCATCTATATTTTCATTCTACCCCGCTCCCGTGCGGCTCCTGTGCCCAATGTCAAGGTCTAATTACTTTGATTTTTTTTGTTAAAGTTTTTGGTTAAAGTTTTTGTCGCGACCGCTTGCGGAAACCGCGATATAGTCGGCACTTTGGCGTCCGTCCGTCCGTCCGTCCTCCGTCCGGTCCATCCGTCCGGTCCATCCGTCCGTCCGTCCGTCCCCGTCCGTCCGTCCGTCCGTCCGTCCGTATGTACGTACGTACGTACGTACGTACGTACGTACGTACGTACGTACGTGTGTCCGGTTAAGGTTTTTTTGTTTCAGTTTTACCGTCTACTATATCTCTTTTTTTAGTGTCCATGCCTCGCCCCAAGGCGCGACATGCAGGCCGCGGCCATCTAGTCCTCTTCATCTAAATTGCTTGGCCCTAAATTATAATCGTTTGCGTTGATGGGTCGTTAAGCACCATTCAATTCAATTTAATTCCGCGAGTTCGTCTGTTCCGCCAGTCGTAGTTTTAAGTGTGCTTAAGCCTCGTATATTATTGAAAATATCATAGGATGTTTCAATTTTAATTGACCGTACGTACAATATAATATGTTCCCAGAAAAAAAAGTGATTTAATTATGCATACAGCATGTTTTAGAATATGCCAGAATGCACTATTTGCGAAAAAAATCCAAAAACAAATCTGGAGTTGGGTGTCACGAAGAAGAAACGAAAAAAAAAATAAAATATTCACACGCTAATTAGCGCCTCTAAATCTTCGTTCCTTCGCGATCGAAACTTCGTTTCGTCGTATCTTCGTTCCTTCGCGACGTTGTAACTAATAGTAAAGTTCTTAATCTTCCTTACAACGTCGCGAAGAAACGAAAAATAACAATGGCTGACATTTAGGAAACAACCTTACCTTAACCACGCCATGTAGTCGCTCTCAAGTCGCTCTCGTCATCGCATCGCCGATATAAATTGATAATTATGCATTGATTAGCGTTTTATTTTTAACATTTGTTTGATTTCTTAATAAAGCAAGATTTGGCAGCACATGAGAATCACTAAGATGATTCTCATATTTTGTCAAAATATGTGTTTTGTAAAGAACTACCACAATATATTGATTTCTTTTTTCACATGTGTTCGATTTCTAAATAAAACATGCTTGGCATCACATGAGAATCGTCGACTAAGACGATTCTCATGTTTTGTCAAAATTTGTTTTTATCGATGCGTTTAGTTACATTTGATTGATTAATACTTAATAATAACATGTTTTGGCAGCACATGAAGTAGTATATAAGAGTCAAAATGATACCCACCCCCCTCTAGAAGGCAACGGCTACGTGCGGTGCCTCCCACCGCATGGTGGTATCATTGTTGACTCTTATAATATACTTGGATTTTCCCCACTGTTCGGCGGGTATGTATGAGAATATATTTTTCATCAACCGCGAGACCATATATTTCCTAGAGCAAAAAAACACAAAAAACACCCTATTAAAAATAAAAATCTATTGGTTATACTCAGTCTACCATAAAGCAAATGAGAGAGCAAGCTAAGAGTTGGGGAATTTCCCTAAGAGGTTTGAGACTCAAGAAAGATATAGCAGATAGGATAAGTGACGCGCGAGCCGTCGTCTACGAGGAGAGGCTGCGACGTGCGGTTTTCGACCGGACGACTGCCCGCTGACCCCGAAAAACGCTCCGAGAAATTGGAGAACGAGACGACGGCCAGTCTGCGTGCCACTGCTTACGCGCAGCGTGTAAAAGAAGATCCCAGCGCGCGTAGAAAACCACTATACAAGGCGTACTACAATAAGATTTATCAAGGGTTGGTGGGGAGACCTCCTAAGAGTAGGAGAGATATCGCCAGAGCTTTGGTGGAGGAGGGTCCCAGGATTCTCGCCGAAGAAGCCGAAGTTAGGGAAACTGTTGATAGGGGTAGGAGGAAGATAGTATGGACTTTCGAGAGGGGGGTAGATGGGGAGATCGCTAATCGCATAATGAATAAAATTCGCCCAGAGATGACCACGGCGTGTTATCTGAGGTATTCGTGCTCGTATCGTATTAGGAACATCGAGAACGACGAAACGATGATCTATCACAAACAATCAAAGGGCAGTCCGTGGATAAACGAGATTTCCAAAGCGGAGAGTTGGATAACCGATAGAGAGAAAGGTCGAATGGACATCGACAAAGTAGATAGACCAAACACAAAATGGACCTTCGTTCGTTGGATATCGGTCGAGGTGAAGATGATCATCGACGCTCAACAACTTCTCATGGGAGCGGGAAAACTCCCAGACTGGTTAAGACAGAAAAAGGGAATGTATTCCGTCGACACGTTCGACGACTACTTGTGTCTGTTTAGGTGCATAGCCATCCACCGTGGAGGGAGACCAGACCGCTGTTGTGAGAAGGCACGAACTCTAGCTCAGGAATATCTCGGTCACGATAACGGACCGGATAGTAAGGGAATTCCCCTGAAAGATATTAAGAAGGTCGAAGAGCACTTCAAGATGGGCATTCGCGTTTACCAGCCCACCGACGAAGGAGTGTGGTACTTCATGAAGGTTCCGGCAAACTACGACGCGGTCGGGGAGAAGATCGTGACGATAGGAATGTTTGGAGGTCACTCTTTTCTCATAACGAACCTCCGCAAGATGACGAACGAGTACGGGTGCACCGGATGTCAACAACGGTTCACAAAGTCGTGTAACATGCACAGGCACGCGACCACCTGCATGGGTGGGAAGACCGTGGTGACATGTCCAGGTAAGAGGGTAGAGAGACCACAGTCGGCCTACGAGAAGGTGTTCTACCCCAAGGGGTCAGTGAGCGAGAGGTCGATTCAATGGTTGAATAGAGAAGAAGAGAGGGTGGGAAAGCACATACATCACGCGAGATGTGGTCACGGTGGAGAGAGGTGGGTGGCCGGCGATCCGGTCGACGGTTATTGTCACGAGACCGAGACCGTGTTTCAGTTTCACGGATGTTACTGGCACGGGTGTCCGACGCATTGCAGGAGAGGCGGACGAAAATCCAAGGCGCCAAGATAAGGGATGAGGGTTACGAGCTGGTGGTGATGTGGGAGTGCGAGTGGTTGAATGAGGTGAATACCTACTATCCACAATCGCCGCGCGAGGAGGAGACGACTCTGTACCCTCACCAGATAGTCTACGACTTCGAGGCGTATCTCAACAAGTCAAAAACCACTCAACCCACCAAAGACCTGACCTTCGAGGTCGAGCACGTTCCTATATCGGTGTCGTTGGGGGATACGATGCATGAAGGGATCACACATATATGCGAACGAGATCCCGACACGCTAGTCGAGAAGTTCGTGACCGAGCTGCAGATGAGAGGCAAGGCAATCAGGGAGAGGGTTAGGAAGAAGTATCTGCCGGCCGACATAGATATGCTATCGAAGTCTCTGCAAGCAAAGATTATCTCTTGGATTGACCAAGTCCCGGTGGTGGGGTTCAACTGTAGCAGGTACGACCTGAACCTCATCAAGCAGTACTTTGTAGAGAAGTTGGCGGCCACCGTGAATAAGGTGATGGTCGGATAGAGAGCCAGCACGACGATGCTTCTGTTTACCCCGGAGTTTAGATTTCTCGACATCATCCAGTATCTGGGACCCGGTACCACGTACGACCGGTGGGTTAAGGCGTACGACTGTAAAACGATAAAGTCTCACTTCCCGTACGAGTGGTTCGATAGCGCGGACAAGCTCGACCATCCGGGGCTGCCAGACTATCCCGAGTGGTACTCGAAGTTGAAGGGTGAGTTCCTACTGTCGTTGTCCGAGTGGAAAGAGTGTAAGAAGGTATTCCAAGAAAATGGGATGAAGACGTTCAATGAATGGTTGCAACACTACAACGACTTGGATGTCGGACCGTTCCTGGAGGCTCTGACTAAGATGACAGAGTTCTACAGAGGAAGAGGTGTGGATATACTCAAGGATGCTGTGTCTCTGCCCGGTGTTTCCCTTCAGTACCTACTCCGCGGGTCGATCGATGGGAAGGCGGACACGCCCGAGCTGTGGTCCTAAAGTCTGAAACTTATGAGATGATGAAGCAGGGATTGGTCGGTGGTCCGTCTATAGTGTTCTCAAGATACGCATAGGCTGGCAGGTCGACGATCAGGGGTCAGGTAGGTAGTCGGGAGGAGAAGATGTGCAAGGCGGTGATGGGGTACGACGCCAATGCGCTGTATCTGTCTACCCTGTCGAAAGACATGCCGTGCGGGGAGGAGACGATATGGACCTGTGACGACCCGGAAAGACAGTCGTATATAGACTGTTTCGTGAGGAAGGTCAGGAGTGAAAAGTGGTTCGGATTTGCGGAGTTGGATATAGAGGTCCCGGAAACGTTGAGAGACAAGTTCTCGGAAATGTCACCGCTGTTTGTTAATCGAGAAGTCGATGAGAACGAGGTTCCACAGCACATGAAGGACTACCTGGCCGGGACCGGGAGGAAAAGGGTAGAAGGACAGAGAAAGCTCGTGGGGGCAATGTCCGCCAAGAAGATGATCATATACTCCCCACTGCTAAAGTGGTATCTGGAGCACGGTCTGATCGTCAAGGCGGTGCATAGGGTGATATACTACACGCCCGGCAAACCGTTTCAATGGTTCGTGGAATAGGTCACCGCTGCCAGACGGACGGGGGACGTAGACAAGAGCAAGGCGGTGTTGGCGGAGATATTCAAACTGGTTGGCAACGCGTGTTGTGGCAAGCTGATAGAGGCACAAGGATGAGAAGACTGTCGACCGGGCACTGAGGTCGGCGTGGTTCGAAGACCTGGAGGAGATTGGGTAGGCTTACGAGATATCGAGCAGGAAGACTCGAATGGTGATCAACAGACCGTTTCAGTGTGGCATAGCGGTCTACCAGTTGGCCAAGCTCCGGATGCTGGAGTTCTACTACGACTTCTTGGACAAGTACGTGGATCGCGGAGATTTCGAACTTATACAGATGGACACTGACAGTATGAGGTGGTGAGAAAGAAGATGAAGAGAAAGTTCAATAAGGAGAAGACCGAGTGGTTGGCGTGGGACGCGTGGAGCAACAGAACTCCGGGATTGTTCAAGCTGGAATTCGAGGGAGATAGAGCCATCGCTCTGTGTAGCAAGTGTTACTACGTGAGTGGTGACGGAAAATCTAAGCACTCGGCCAAGGGGATGTCGAAGAGATCTAACGATCTGACTTAGGGAAGATACAAGAGTGCTCTCGAAGGGGGTAGGGATATGGCGGAGAACAGGGGATTCCGAATGGTTAACGGGGTGATGAAGACGTACAGGCAGGAGAAGTTGGGGTTGTCGGCGTACTACGACAAGAGGAGAGTGATGGAAGACGGGTTGCACACCGAGCCTATAGGATAGGTAAAAAAAAGAACTCTGAAAAAGGATAGAATACTAAAGACTCTAACGATCCGGGGGTAGCTGGGTGTCAGAAGGTACCATAAGAAGTTCATCGCGAACAAAACCGCGAGATGGACCATCAGCCAAATAATAGAGCACGGGCTCATCGGGTTTGGTAATAGAGCGATCCAGATGATATACATTCAGAGACCACACGGGATCAGTCGTGCGGCGGCTGCCACCTTTGAGCTCTCCCGGTTGATAGAGGTACCGGACGTCAACATCCGATGGAAGTCGTTGCTCCTCTAAACCAACGGGTCGCCCGCGCGAGACGGCAGAGGGCTTGCTCGTCACCTTTTTAGACTTGATGGCATCTACGGCTTCTTACCTATCAATCTGGTCACCTCTCCGTTCAGTGCGGAGACCACGGCGGGCAGTCTGGCCACCCACTCGGTCGATCGCGAATGAGGGTCTACAAGTTCTTTAGCATATTGGTGTCCGAACAGCCTCTCAGCCAGGGTTCGATTGAACCGCTCCACGATCCCCTGGTCCCGGTGGATGTTGACGCGGCCGCGTCTGATAGAAACTTTGTGCTTAGACAATAGAATAGAGACCGCGCCCATGAACTCTCGGCCGGGATCGACCTGGAGAAGATTCGGCCATTTGAGAGGACTCCTCTTATATATTCGGGAAAGAGCCTCGGCCACCTCCTTAGACTCTTTAGTGGCCAACGGCTCAGCCCCCTTATAACGACTCGCTACGTCAACGATTGTCAGTGCGTACTTGTACGTTTTGCGACCGACGCGATCGTGAGGGAGAAACAGGAGATCCGCTTGGTGAACTTGGTTCGGCACCGGCACGTCGAATTTCGGGCGCGGAATATTGTGAGGCGCGGGTAAATGGATCTACCAGATGGCCTGCTTCTTGAGCCATTCATTGACAGCGTTTTCTGAAACCTTGGTCGCCGCCGCGAGGTTCTTGATGGCCGCGAATCCCTTCCAGTAGCCACGTGGGCTATGGTATGTATTCGACAGCTTGCGCGTTAGTTTGGTATCAAGTTTGCGCGTGTTCATCGTATGCGTGTTCATTCTAATATATCGGACAATCTCCAACATGCCCTCGCCAGTTCGTCCGGTAACTGCGTCGTTAATAATAAACCTTTGTTGGAAGTCCAATCGCGATTGGTTTTGGTGGTTAAGTTCTGAAGGAACTCGGAGGAATTGATTGGAGTTGAGGAGGATTCTAACATCCGCTTTGCGAAAAGGGTGGCCGCTTTTTTATCCTCGCGCCACGTCTCATGAGAATCTCGGGCCAGACGAATCATACTCTTTGCACCAGCTATGCGATGTTTTTGGCAGTGTAGCCTACATCGATCATAGCGTAATAAAGTTCGTCAACTAACATCGTTCTATATATATATTTTTATAAAAAAAAATTTGTGAAAGTTGGGGCTCGGGATCAATTGGATCGAGACTTTTGTGCGGATATGCCAGCGCGTACTCGCGGTTGGCTTCTTCAACGTTCTGGAAAATTTTCGCGGCGTGATTCTCGCGGCGAAGCACTTCGTTGACCCAGTCCAGATGGGCGGTTCGTTTTTTCGAGTTGTTCTACAGCTAAATCGTGACGCTTGCGCTCCTCATCCACGTCCGATTTTCTTATTTTCGAGAATATAAAGTTGCTACCGCTGAACGCCAATGCGCTTACAAGTGCACCACCTATCATTATTCCGATCGAAGCCATTTATTTCCATATATTAGCAGGTAGAATTCCAACTTTAATTAGATAATCTCGGGTCCAAACTGAGGCCGCTACATCTAAGGTCGCGAGCCCTGCGTCTCTCACAGTAAAGTCCAATTTGGGAGTGGACCCTCCTAGAGCCATCTTTGATAGTCGAGCATACCCAATAATACTTGGGCTTTAATCGTGGCAATCGCCGGTCTCCTACTATTCTTTGCCAGAGAGTTCCTAAAACCAAAGCGCGAGTAGTCCTATCACCACGAGGGCGACGACGAGCCCTAATTTCTCCTCCTCGTGTGTTGTGCTTCCAATTTCAACATTGTTGATGATTGGTGTTTCAACACTGTTGACGATTGAATTGGGGGAACTCAATTCGTGAATTGGGGGTGTGGGTGAAACAACGGGTTCAAATTAACTTGATGGGGTGGCCAATTCGTGAATTGGGGGTTTTATGAAATCGGTTCCACTTACAACTCCGCGCCCGATCATATCCGTGTTCACGTTACCGTTGTGGCCGATTTTTTGATTGGCGGTGGCGATTACGATCTGATTATTGTAACCGTCAACCGGGTCGTCTCGTAGTATCATATTGCTCGGCGCCATATAAAGACCTATTCCAAATACATAGTTTACTGGGGTGCTGGC
Source organism: Conchocele bisecta (assembly GCA_029237695.1). Lineage (NCBI taxonomy): Eukaryota > Metazoa > Mollusca > Bivalvia > Lucinida > Thyasiridae > Conchocele > Conchocele bisecta. The sequence goes on from CM055275.1 coordinate 1,547,566, forward strand.
ATTCTGCAAAACGTCTTGATAATTCTGGATCGCCTTCTCCAGGTCCACCCTAGCTGAGATGGCGTCCTCTACAAGTGCCAAGAATTGTTTTTGTGCATCAAACGCTGTTCCCGTGCCCAGTATAGAACTGCGAGTTTGCTTCTGTGCGCCGAGGATGGCCCAGACGTACGTGCGAATGGAGTCGTTGACGCGAGTAACCACGGCCTGCGTGAACCCTAGACCCGTATCTAACATAAATGTACCCCACGCATCCTGAACCTCAGCAGCCTGCTGTATGTAATCGACGTGAGCCCGTTTCGGAGGTAACATTTTACAAGAAAACACGCCACAGTGCCGACCTCCAGACACTTCCGGCCCGAATGTCATCGTCGCGGGGTCAAAATTCCCGGCGTTCCGACTGACGATGTGGTCGCCGGAGTGATCGTGTCTAAAATCAGTCTGCGTCCAATTCCCGGACTGGTCCCGAATCAGATCGTCCCCGAGGCCGGTGCTGGTAGGAAATGCTTTCTGTCTCCTGTCCGCGTCTTTTGAAACGTTAAATTCGTTACACAGTCTTTCAAACGCCATACGGTCGTATGCGTTGGAAATGGGATCCCAGGCGTCGTCTTGAGGTAGTGAAATACCTAGTTCTTTACTCCTAATAGTATAATACGCATGAAAGTTGTAGACACTTCGGAGCATGACATTCTTGGATCTCAGATGGTCTTTATGTGAAACTCCACACCCGGCTGTTGCGCACCATACAGCGAAATTTATTTGGTTCTGCCAAAACTGCATCGGTGTTGCTTTCCACCCGTTTACCGCCTCCATCGTAGTAATCTTGGGCAGCCTATATTGTTCAAAGATGTCGGGGAAGTTGGTGGCAAAGCCGCTGTCCGGTCTAACAGTTACGGTTGGGTGTACAAGGCGGTTAACAACGTCTTTTTGCGTGTATTTACCACCGACCGCGTACTTTGCATTAGAGTTAAAGCTAAATGCTTTGGTATCCATTGAAAGATATTATTATGTTTGCTACTATCACTAATGTTCAAAAAGAGAGTTGTGAACTTCAAAAATCAATCGACAACTGCTGCGGAAAACGCCGGGTGGGCCTCATATCAATCACCTTCACGGTTGGATGGCAAAATGTGGGAAAGAGTGAAGGGTTTTACTATGTGAAGGATAAACAACAATTAGGTGTAAAGCTGCCTCACGGACTGTGGGGAATAAGACACCTCAAAGATGTTGTCACCTCAGAGCTTGACGGCATAGTCAACATCACAGTATCGAAGGCTACCGGGCTCGCAACAATGACCATCAGCCCTGATAATAAGGTAGTGGTCTCCCTGGGGTTTGGTATTCAACTCGGTTTTAGAGAGACATACTCCGTAAATAAAGGAGTGTTTACCTCGGGTGAGTAAGTCGGTGATAACCCGGTGGACTTCGCCTTCACGAAAACTCTCAGGGTGCACCTGGATCGGGTGAACACGTCGTACAACACGGTAGACGGATCCCCCAGCACATTACTGAAAACCGTGCAAGCCAGCGACTGTTTCTTTGGGGATACGGTGACCTTAGACTTCCCACACCCCGAGATGAAAGTTTTGGAAACGGGACACATCCACGAATTTACGGTCTCTATTATCGATGATCAAGCGAGAAAGTTGAATAACTATTACCCGATTTCGGTAGTTCTCGAAATTTCCAATTGAGTATAGGTGCCCCAATATTATAATTTAATTTTATTATGAGTATATACGGACCAGGTAGTTCTTCCGATTGGGTGACAAATTCAAAGAATTTGGAACCGGCAGAAGGGGGATTCATCCCGACAGAGGGCGACTTTTTAACTACTGGAAAAACCAAGGCCCTGATCAATAAAACTATATCGAAGGTCACAAACGGGATTCACAGGAGTATATCAGATGTTAGAGTAGAAGTGCTGACGGCGACTGCACAAATTGAGGGAGTCCGAACGGATATTGAGAAAGATCAGGCGGCTTATAAGGTGTTGCGCTCAGAGGACTCTCTCATCAGAGAAACGGAACTAAACGAACTAGGTAAAAAAATAACCAAATTTCGAAAAGAGGCCCGGTTGGGGATTGAGAAAGCCCGAGAAGACCACCAGGCGGACCTTACGGAGGCATATGGAATGTTGCGCTCAGAGGACTCTCTCATCAGAGAAGCGGCACTTACTGAACTAGATAAAAGAAATAACCAAATTTCGAAAAGAGACCCGGTCGGGTATTGATAAAGTCCGAGAAGACCACCAGGTGAACCTTGCGGAGGCCATTGCGGAGGCTTATGATGCGTTGCGCTTAGAGGACTCTCTCAGCAAAGAAGCGACACTTGCCGAACTAGACGGGAATATAACCGAATTTCAAAAAGATGCCCGGTCGGGGGTTGAGGGGGTCCGAGAAGAACACAAGGAGGCCATTGCGGAGGCTTATGGGGCGTTGCGCTCAGAGGACTCTCTCAACAGAGAAGCGGCACTTACTGACCTATACGAGAAAATAACATAATTTCGAAAGGAGGCCCGGTTGGGGGTTGAGGGGGTCCGAACGGGTATTGATAAAGTCCGAGAAGACCACCAGGCGGCCCTTGCGAAGACTTATGAGGTGTTGCGCTCAGAGGACTCTCTCATCAGAGAAGCGGCGGTTGCCGAACTAGACGGGAAAATAACCGAATTTCAAAAAGATGCCCGGTCGGGTGTTGAAAAAGCCCTAGAAGGCCACCAGGCGACCATTACGGAGGTTTATGATGCGTTGCGCTTAGAGGACTCTCTCAGCAGAGAAGCGGCAATTACCGAAGTAGACGGTAAAATAACCGAAGTTTCTGATAAAGTAAATCGAGTTCGTACAGCAGCGAACAAAGCGCTTGAGGATACCTCTGAAAAGATTCGTGCTGAGGCCCATACCTCTATCGGGGGGCTTGCCGGATTGTTAAAAACAATGAAAACGCAAAAACGTGTGATAACAGTTTGGGCTGAGAAGCGGGGCTCATTGGTTGAGGGGCTCCCTGAATATTCGTTCGGTGCCAAAGCGAGTAATAAATGTGGGGGATACACCATGACAGCTCCAGGTACACTTCTCAGAATGGCGGTCTGCTCGGTTAATGCTAATGGTAAACCTGTGGGCGCGGTCACGATAAATCTCGTAGTAGATGGGGAAGAACGGAGGGTTGGAGTCAATAAACTCGCTGGAGATATTTCGTCGGTGGTTTTGTTCGCCGGTGATGATCTAATTAGACTTTCCGAAGGTAGTGTTATTAACTTTGTTACGAAAATCGCTGACCCAGAGAGTTCTTCCACTATTGTCTCATTGTTAATTGAACTTAATTTGTAAAATACTAATATATTGAAAATCATGAACGAATCACCGTATCCAATTCTCAATACCGATCCATCAACACTGTATCCAACTCTCAATACCATTCCATCAACACTGTATCCAATTAACGAAAGAAGTTCAGATTTTAGGTTGAATAATATCGTCGCTATGCAGGATATTTTAGTTAGAGAATGTGCAAATAGAAAAAGACACGCTAACAAATATAAGCGCGCGGCGAACATAGCTGAAGCATATAGTACGGTTCTGGCAAGTTTATCTGTAATGAGTGGTGCGGGGACTGCTGCAACGCTATCTACAATTGTAACGGTTCCACTTGCAGGGGTTTTGAGTGGAATTACCGTTTTATCTGGAATACTTTGTATGGTAATTAGGGCGGCGGGTGGAAAACTCGATAAAAAAAGTATAGAAAACATGATAGTAATATCCGTTCTCGCTAGGTCTAAGAAAAATAGCATCGACGTTATGGTGTCCAAAGCATTGGCCGATAAGAAAATATCAAATTTAGAGTTTGAATCCGTGGTGGAAGAAATGGGGAGTATGAAGAATTAAAAAATATGATCAAGATCAAGGCGCGCGCCACCATGCCCAAAATTGAGTGTACTGATTGGGTTAAATTTAGGGTAAAACTTGGAAATAAAGTCGGAGGAAATGTTACAGCACCATTGTGATATTTTATAAAATAATTTTTACAAAATAATTAATTTTCTTATATTGGTGCAGTAAACAAATTTACATACCTATACAACATGTGTTTTTCACTGAGAATTACGCCGTAATCACTATTGGTTGTACCGGTGTATCACAATTACAATGTACATATGAGACGCTATTCAGTCGAGGATTACACTGTAATCGACTGTGTACACACCGTCTGTGTAAATTGATACACTCGGCTATCAATTTACATAACCCGTGTAATTGAAACTGTCTGTTTACCTCGGCTATCAATTTACATAACCCGTGTAATTGAAACACTCGGCTATAAATAACTGTCTGTTTCAATATCCCGTGTAATTGAAACATTGCCGTTACAACTTAAATTAATTACTATGTAATAATAGGGGGTGTTCAGCTTTAAATTATTAAAAAAAATTTACAAAATTAATTATAAAATTAACAAAATAACGAACCATCCCATGTTTTCTTTCGCCAATAGGTATTAATAAATAATTATAATTTGCACACCATTTGTATGTTGTATAGGAAACTGATGAGTATATATATGTTTGTTGACCTTACAACAATTGGTCTCATCTCGTGCATGCCATGTTGTTAATTCGGTATGACGTCCGTCTCGTCTGTTTAATGGTAGCAGTTTATAAATATGTGTGTATTTGGTGATGCAATTGCGTAGCTCAAAGGTGCCGGCCTAAAAGATTTCTGCCTAAGAGCTTTGCAATTTCGGAAACCAAATTCACACATAGGCTCGCCTTACTTCGCTGGTTTCTCTTAATTAGAGGAATTGGCAATGGGGTTCAAGGCGACCCGTAAAACTAGACTGTGAGCCAACAGATGCGTGGGCTTAAGAAAGGTCCCAACACCCCAGTGGCTGGGTGCCGGCTAGAAATCTGCCCAGTCGCTGGGGGTGTTGTGCACGAGTGGAGGCTTTTGCTATTTTTTGTTCAATATATCTTTATAAGCGATATCGTAGAAATGTATATTCGTAAACGAATCGTTGGGTTTTAACATTTTATATAATACACCTTAGTTTTATATCCGATACGCATTATCAGTCTTAATGTTTGTATTTGCCTCTTGTATAGTTCACATAATTGTCGGTATTATAATTAGTAAATGCAACGTTTTTATCGAGCGTAATAAATTACGCTGATATTTCATGTATTCGATATCGCCTAGTGTTCTCATTTTATAGAATTTATATATAGGACTATAACCCCCGTATTCTTCGTAAACTTCTTCAACACAGGCATTAAAAACTTTCAATTCCAATTGTATTGTATTATCCATTTTCTCTAATAATATTGGTAGTTGTTTTTTTCTGTTCAATTTCCAATTTTATAAAATTAGTTTGATAATGTTTTTTTACCGTGTTTTAATGCTGTAGAAACACCGTGACTTATCAAAAGCTACACATCTATTCTATCTTTCTAACTGACTTTCCGATTTGAATATTACTAAACGATAATACTTGCGAGCACGTAATCCCTTGTTAACCATTCGATGAGTAGCCTGAGTGCCACCACATGGTGGACATAGCAATGACTCGGATTTGGTCCCTACCCCACAATGCCGACATGGGCGAGGCGAAACGGAACCTCTTCGCATCCATGCACGGTGATGTTTGCAATATTCGTAAATACCGGTACGAAAACATCTCTCGTGACTACCTGTCTTCAACCACGCACACTTAACTAGAACCATTATGTTATATATATACTGAGTATAACATAGGGATTCTTATCTCTAATAGGGTGTATCTTCTCATGTCATAAATATATGGTCTCGCGGTTGATGAAAAATATGTTCTCATACATACCCGCCGAACAGTGGGGAAAATCCAAGTAGTATTATAAGAGTCAACAATGATACCACCATGCGGTGGGAGGCACGCACGTAGCCGGTGCCTTCTAGAGGGGGGTGGTATCATTTTGACTCTTATATACTACTCATGAGAATAGTCTCTTAAGGCAACACCATTACATTTTTTTCGACAGCAGTATCACCAAAAAACCGGCGATGCGATATGGAATGAAATGTCAGAGCCTAAACCATAGTCACTGGGAAACAATTGACACATTCAGGAATCGCCGATTTACATCCAGACTCACCGACCTGTCGAATTGCGGCTACATGTTTTTTACGGCGGGTGGGGTTGGTCGAACATACAAGCACCCGACGCAACGTGTTTGTGTGCTAGTACTGGGATGCATTTGATGTGATTAAAAAAATCAGCGTCACGGTTGCAAACATAGATTAGAAACACGAATATTTCTGTTTCTAAAGTCTGGTTCCATTATAACTTCCATAGGGTGGAGAGGAAATACGATCAATTACATACCGTGAACATCTTGTTGGACAATAATGTCAATTATCAAATACGGCAGCATAAAAGGAACATCCACATTC
>CM055275.1:1554481-1576907 GCA_029237695.1 Conchocele bisecta
GCAACATTTTGTATAAGGAATACGATTAGCACAAATTGGTTTGGGTCATTTTATCGGTGAATACATGTTACATGTAACCATGCATATTTTCCAGTTACTTGACAACACTGGAATTTGAGAATTCAAGTAATACATGTAGTTAACTTGTCAATGGTATTGTTATGCCACCGGGTTTCGAAGAAACGGGTGGCATATAGTGCTTGGACCGTCCGTCAGTCCGTCTGTCTGTCCGTCCGGGCCAACGTCCGGGGGTTTGAGAGCTTAGGGGCGTGGTAAGGAATAAACGATTCCTTTGTAATATTCCGTAAGCTCATAAACTCTATTGTTGTTTAGGGGCTTTTTCATTGTTCTTCAAACAATGGAAATACCTCATAAACCTAAAATGTTGGAACGTCCGTCCGTCCGTCCGTCCGTCCGTCCGTCCGTCCGTCCGTCTGTCTGCCTGTCTGTCCGTCCGTCACACTTTTCGGTTAACCACTTTGTCAAATATGCTGCAGGTGGCATCCGAGTTCGACAGACGCATTTCTTGTTTTTGTTTTGTTTTTCATGTGCGCATACATGTACCTATCTGGATAGCCATGGACACGTCATTTTAAAACGATGTTTTAAAAATATGATTTTTTTGTTTACGAATTTATGGTCAGAAATATTCTAAAACGATTTAAGAATGAATTATCTCCCCTTTTTGGATTTGTAATTTTATGATTCGTGTTACGGGTTTGCCTTGCAACTCGTAAACCTTTTAAACCGTAATAGCTGGAGGCTAGATACTTGGTATCTAGATTCCTTATGGTGTGGAGATAAGTACACTTTTTTAAATGATTTTGTATTTGACATCCGTGTCATGGATTATCTCCCCATTTTGTATTTTTTCAATGTTGCCTCCATGAAATACCTCAGCATGCGTGATATGTTGGCCGTAGCCATTTTTCTTATTTGTAACTCTGTAAACAGTAATTCTTGTGTGTGGTATGTTATAGTTGATGTTCCACTCATACCATGTATTTTTTACACAGGAGATAGTGACGTACGGGTGGTTGAACTCTGGGTTACAGACTGCACAGATTGTCTTCGGCCTGGCTGTCTGCCCACAGCAGGTAATTGTTACTTACTGTCCTATGGTTCTTACGTACTGTGACCCAGATCTCCCTGTACATCCGTACAGTCAGAAAATGGTCTACACTGTTTGAGAACGGGTATTTTCCGCAGTTTTGACAATTAAAATATGACGATCAGGGTCTACAATATTCAAATGATTCAAATAACATCCATATATCTCTTAAAATGTTAGCTTGTAACTGATCTCGGATTAGTATCCCCCCGCCCCCACTTCCGCCGCCCATATGTACATGCCCATTCAGTAGCAATTACGAGTGCCCGCTATGCAGATATAATCATTTAGTAATATATATTTTGCTGGTAGTGACGCGCGGTGGTATGAGGCTATTTTCATATGCAAATGAGGCATGATATTTTTTTTTTAATTATTTATACAAATTAAATGCGTCACCTAAAAATAGCATTTTCAACAGATTATGAAGTATGACCATTGCACATCAAACAAATCAATACAGAGAAAAATAGTAATGTCCGTTAACATTTTATGAAGCACGGTTATCGCCCCTAATGACAGTGTGCAAATTTACGTCTGATATAAAATGTATAATAATGCAAATCAATACGTGGAGTAATGGTGAATGAATGTTTATTTTGCCATGACATGTCTCAGATGATGTCTCTGATATATATATATAAATAACACTTTGTGCTTACTGAGTGGGCATGTACCTTTAAACCTCGAATCAAATAGCATTGGCGGATTCAGGGGGGGGGCGGACCCGGGCGGACCCGGCGCCCCCCACCCCCCTAGCGCTATCCAGAGCTCCGCTCGGTCAACGAACAAGCTACGCTCGTTCGATAATATAGTCAAGTATTGCAAAATAGTTATGACCCCCCCCCCTAACCCGAAATCCTGGATCAGCGCCTGAATGTCCTAGTTTTCGAACGATGTGCCACGCGATTCAGTGTTCTGTACATTTCACGAGAAAACCGTCTTCTTTGTCTTTGAAGTTATTGTATTTGTTTAAAACGTAGAATAAACTCTACAAAATTATATCATATTTATCTCAGGTTTCCGCCGTATCCGTGCAATAAATTAGTTAAATAATGTCTTCTTGTTGAATATGGTTAAATTATGACTGAGCGTGTGGGATTTTAAACGGCCGACGATTTCGGCCCCCTAAATGTCCCCCATGCACTAGTTTCGAACCATATTCGACTCACGTGTTATATTCAACTTCTTACACTTACAGCTGTCAGAGCGGCCAACACAGACACAACATTGGAGTGCGGCATTGTGGATACGTACATACAGCTTGATACACGGTGAATAAATTGGAAAACGTGTTGAATAAAGCAGATATGGCAGAAGCGGGGACCACGCGCCCAAGGGCCGGCGACGCCGCCATTCAACGACTCATCGACAACGCCGAGAAAAAATCTAGGGACGATGTGGATGCCATAACGCACCGTCTAAACGATTTATGCAAGTTAACTCGCGACTACATCGATCGTATCTCGTCCGTACAGACGGAGAGCAGCGACAAAGCAACGAAAGGCAGCGAGAATAATCTCTTTCCATTGTTGAAGGAGGCTGAAACATTGATAGCCGAGTGCAAAACTTCTACTTCCGGTATTCAACATAAATGCGACGTGAAGTCGTGCGTGTTAGTAGAAAATAAAACATTATTGAATCATTTACAAAGTGTTGGTGTTATTACCTTCCATTATCTGAGTGATGACATCAATATCCGTGGACCTACAGATGGCAGCACGTGTCACGTAACAGGTTTACTCGTGCTCGCCGACGGCCGACTACTACTGTCCGACTATAACAATAAGAAGATAAAACTGTTTAATGACAACCATAAACTCGTGTCCCACGTTCCACTACAATACACTCCCAGCGACATTGCGGAGACAGCCGGCGGGCAGGTAGCTGTATGTCTGCCAGACAACAAGGCCATTCAGTTATTGTGGCTGTCGCTGTCGGGCACCCTGACCACCGGGCAGGTCATCCATACCGCAGTGAAATGCTGGAGTGTGACCAGATGTGGTGAAAACCTGGCGGCGGTACATCATACATCACGAGACATTGTGGAGATTAACATGAGGGGTAGGAAGGTGACAACTGTATGGACATGTCCTCATGGCGTCCTCCTGTATATAAGACACAACACCCGCGGGGAGTTGATCACGACCGACTACGGCCCCGGGGTAACACGTGTCACCCGGGATGGCGTCGTGCTGGCCCGATACAAGGGAGACAACTTGGCGGATCCACGCGGACTCACCGTCCACCCAGACGGAAGTATCTATGTCTGCGGCTGCATGTCTGACAACATCCACCACATAGCGGCGGATTGTACCCGTATTAAAGTCTTCGGGAAAGGACGGGTATCGCGGCCTTGGGTAGCCAGTTACAACCAACATAACAATTCCCTGTATGTCTCTCAGACAGGTCAATTATCTGAGGGAGGATTCTCAGGTCATGACTGTATAAAAGTGTTTCGAATCGGGTATTAAAGGCACCGGGTCTCAGATATTCAGACATGGATGAACAGATCGGGAAAACATGGCTTGATTGTAGATTTCTATCCTATTTTGTTCTCCCAGTTATGCCTATAAGTCGTCTGCAACAAATCTGATTGTGAAAAATGGAATTTGTGAAAATAATGTTTTGTTATAATGTTTATAATACTGGAAAATAACTAGCTTTGAAAACACTAGTTATTTTCCAGTATTATAAACCTGTATTATTAAAAATTTATTGTATTCAACCCTTAGACCGCTACTCACAACAATTGTCGTCTGCTGTTGTTTTTATATCTTCCTTGGACAGCACTTTCCATTGGAAATGATTCTGAAGTGCTGTCGAGGCATGTTGTAACCATGTTTTTATTAAGAAATAAGGCAAGATATAAAAGCAGCAGCAGACAATTGTAAAGTGCTCTCAAAACATGTTTTTCATGTCGGATAAAAATGGAAAATAGAAAATAAACAGCAGACGACAAAATAGTTGTTACTTCATGACTGTCTGGATATTAAAGTGACATTTTCCTATCAAATTTACATATTTTTAAATTAAATAACTTCTGTGTTATTTCAGTTTGCATGTAAATAGTTGTTGTGAAATATTTTAAGCTTTTATTGTTCATAGAAAAAAAAAAAATTATTGACTAAATTCGTGTTTTTTTTGGGTAAAACATTTTATTATATAGCTACCCGTGAAATACATAAGTTATAGATGTAAATAAAAGTCATATGTTCTCATCGATGAAATAAACAATCATTTTTTTCAAAATATCCGGGCGAAAAAAAAAAAATTCTTACTTTTTTTTGGTTTCACACAATTTTCAATAATTATCTAAAAACAATGTTAAAATATTTTTTCAAAATATCCAGTCGATTTTCAATAATTATTTAAAAAAAAATTGTTCATCTACATATTGTGATCTAAGATATGTTATTCCTGCCGTTGCCTAACTCAAATGTTATGTCTGTAATGCAGGGCGACTTGTACCTGTGTTACAGACAGAAAATAATGGTTAGCCGTTCCCTTGTATATAATTATGTTCGTGTTTAAATGTTTGACATTCTTGTGAATCTTGTTGTGTTATACACAATTTTACCATTGTCTGCAACTAATTGCAAAATTTGTCTACACAATTTATCTAATGCATAAGCACAACACTATCAAACTTCTTACTTTTTCATTTGAAAAGCTAAACAAAATTAAAAAATATGCTATTCTGATCTGTTATGAGTTTTATTTACAGAAAAAAGCTGTGCATGTTTAGAGTGCTCTCGGGTGTCTTCTTCTTGTGGCCTTGATGTTTGTGATACCTCAGATGCCTGCCAGTTCGGAACAGCATACAGTATTCTCAGGTGAGTATTGTAATATACTCTTGGATGCACACTGCCCATAAACATTGATAATATTTTATCCGATGATGTTCTGACTGAGGGTACTGGGGTTGTCATCAATTGTCAATTGTCGCTGTGTGATAAACAGAAAGCAAAACAAAGAAGACTTATACTTATCAGGCCTTGACAATTTTTAGCTCACCTGAGCGAAGCTCATGTGAGCTATTGTTACCGGTAGGGGGATTACAAAATTGTTAAAATGACGTCATTACGTAATCCAAGATGGCCACCGTCTAAAAATAGCACAAATTCTTCAAAAATCTCCTCAAGAACCGCCAAGCGGATTTCGACAAAACTTGGTAGGAATGATCGAAGTACAATGCTCTTTCAAATTTGTTAAAATGGTGACCCCAGGGTCAAAAATGGGCGTGGCCCGTGGGTCAAATTTTATATTTGACCGAATATGGTCATGTCATATATCAAATCGAAGGTATCAACGAGACGATCGCTCTGGTACATTTTTGGTCGAAATTGGATGGTCATGTCATCAAAGAGATTTCAAAACAAACGGCTTGGTCCATGGTGGCCAAACTTCACAGTTATGGTACATGGGTGAAACCTTTTCAGATTTGTTAAAATGGAGGTCGTCGCTAATCCTAGATGGCCACCATCTAAAAATAGCACTAATTCTTAAAAAATCTTCTCATGAACCGCCAGCCGGATTTCGACGAAACTTGGTAAGAATGATCGATGTAGAATGCTCTTTCAAAGGTGTTAAAATGGTGACCCCGAGGCCAAAAATGGGCGTGGCCCGCGAGGTAAAATTTTATTTTTGACCGAATATGCTCATGTCGTATATCAAATTGAAGGTATCGATGAGGCGATGGCTCTGGTGCAATATTTGTCGGAATCGGATGATTATGTCATCCATGATGAGCGAATTAGGGCCATCATGGCCCTCTTGTTTAATTTGCTGCCCGTGCAGACTTGATTTCAATACACACTTCCCAATGTGTTAATGTTCATGCTGCATGTCCTGTTCAAATTGTCACTCGTCCAGGTTGGATTTCAATCCACACTTGAATTAAACAACCAAGTTAAATGGGCAATAAATGTATGCGATTTAAAATACTTTTCTGAAGTAGTTTATAATATGCACATGTTTGAACTTGATGTTGGCATTTTGCGTCACTTTTCATATAACATCGCCATTGACATCGATTGCACAGTCCCCTTGGTATAAATTAAAAACAAAATAGGAAAATACATGATAGTCTATGGGAAATGTATTTTGTCCTTTAAGTACACGGCACATTGATAGATTTCTTGTCTTCATAGGCTACACATTAGTATATTAAGTAAATTGGGCCATCAACTGAGCAAATGGACCTTATAACTTTTCCATCCAGCTGAGCATACACATGTGTAGTTTGATCAGACTCAACACTGCAAGCCAGACCCATATCTTAGCGCCGTGTAATGGAATGCCAAACAGTGTACACTGAGATCAGACCTCATAACCTCATACATGCTGATATGCTGGTTGAAAACCATAAAAGGCATGCTCTTAGTTGGAGTCCATATTGCTGTAAAATGTTATTTCAAAGAATAAAAAAAACAATTTCAGACTGGCAGCATCCGTAATGTTGAATCACAAGGCCACAACGAGAAGACATCACTGAAACACCATGTTCCGAGTAATCGTGAGTACAAGAAATGTTCAAAGTAAAAGTCTAAGGTAAGAAAATATGAACAAATGTTCCTACTTTTTTATCATAAATTCCTACTTTTTTTCCTACTTTTTCACAAAAGGTCACCAGAGACCCTGCAGGGGTAATAACCGTGTTTTCTTAAAATGTTAACGGATATTAATATTTATATCCTGTATTTATTTTTTGATGTGCAATGATCGTAATCTGTCGAAAATATTACTTTTTCACGTGCGCATTTAATTAGTATAAATAATTAAAAAATATCACGACTAATTTGCACATGAAAATAGCCTGATACCACCGCGCGTCACTATCAATAAACAAAATATATTAACGGTGGGGTTCCTCCATATAAGAATCACGATTTGCCTGGTTTGATGGCCCTCAGGTACGTTTTTATGCGCCCTTTTATATATTGTATATTCATCTTGTGCGGGCGGCGGGCGGGTGTTCTCGGCTTGTCAATGCAATAACTAGAGTTCTACTTCACCGCTCGTGACCAACTTTGGTCTACATGTTTATCATGGCAAGGTGAAGAAGCTTATTGATTGTTGAAAATTTTCCAATAACTTATCTCCCCTTGGCGGCCATTTTTATTTTTCGCACTGTATCCTTGTCCAGGCAATAACTCAAGTTCTACTTCACCGATGTTTATCACGGCAAGACGAAGAAGTCTATTGGTATTGAAAATTTTCCCATGACTTATATCCCATTGGCGGCCAATTTTTAGCTCGAATATTCGAAGAATAAGTAGACCTTATGTTGTCACCACGGCGTCGGCGTCGGCGTCACCGTCATGCATTGGTTAAGGTTTTTAGTCAAGCTTGTATATGGAATACTACTGGCCCTAACACCCATCATACTTGGACAACTTCATATCCTAGTGATGTACATCAATAACCCCTGATCTATATTTGACCTTCACCTACATTTCCTCTTGAATTACTTAGCTAATTCCCCTTGGTTAAGGTTTTTAGTCAAGCTTGTACATGGAATACTATTGTGCATACATACACCATACTTAGACAACCTTTTCTCATAGGGATGTACATCAATAACCCCTGGTCTATATTTGACCTTGACCTACATTTCCTCTTCAATTACTTAGTTAATTCCCCTTGGTTAAGGTTTTTAGTCAAGCTTGTATATGGAATACTCCTGGCCCTACACCCACCATACTTGGACAACTTCATCTCCTAGGGATGTACATCAGTAACCCCTAATCTATATTTGACCTTGACCTACATTTCCTCTTAAATTACTTAGTTAATTCCCCTTGGTTAAGGTTTTTAGTCAACCTTGTAGATGGAATACTCCTGGCCCTACACCAACCATAAATGGACAACTTTATCTCCTAGTGATGTACATCAACAACCCCTGACCTATATTTGACCTTGACCTACATTTAACCTTGAATTACCTATTTAATTCCCCTTGGTTAAGGTTTTTAGTCAAGCTTGTACATGGAATACTAGTGTGCATACAGACACCATACTTGGACAACCCTTTCTCATAGGGATCTACATCAATAACCCCTGATCTATATTTGACCTTGACCTACATTTCCTCTTCAATTACTTAGTTAATTCTCCTTGTTTAAGGTTTTTAGTCAAGCTTGTATATGGAATACTCCTGGCCCTACACCCACCATACTTGGACAACTTCATCTCCTAGGGATGTACATCAATAACCCTTGATCTATATTTGACCTTGACCTACATTTGACATTGACCTACATTTCCTCTTGAATTACTTAGTTAATTCTCTTTCGCTAAGGGTTTTAATTATGCTTGTAGATGGAATTCTCCTGGCCCTACAGCAACCATACTTGGACAACTTTATCTCCTAGTGATGTACATCAACAACCCCTGACCTATATTTGACTTTGACCTACATTTAACATTGAATTACTTAGTTAATTCCCCTTGGTTAAGGTTTTTAGTCTACCTTGGTTAAGGTTTTTAGTCAAGCTTGTACATGGAATACTATGGTGCATACAGACACCATACTTGGACAAATCTTTCGCATAGGGATGTACATCAATAAGCCCTGATCTATATTTGACCTTCACCTACATTTCCTCTTGAATTACTTAGTTAATTCCCCTTGGTTAAGGTTTTTAGTCAAGCTTGTATATGGAATATTCCTGGCCCTAAACCCACCATACATGGACAACATCATCTCCTAGTGATGTACATAACAACCACATACCTATATTTGACCTTGACCTACATTTAGCCTTGCATTACTTAGTTAATTCCCCTTGGTTAAGGTTTTTAGTCTACCTTAGTTAAGGTTTTTAGTCAAGCTTGTACATGGAATACTATGGTGCATACAGACACCATACTTGGACAACCTTTTCTCATAGGGATGTACATCAATAACCCCTGATCTATATTTAACCTTGACCTACATTTCCTCTTGAATTACTTAGTTAAATCCCATTGGTTAAGGTTTTTAGTCAACCTTGGTTAAGGTTTTTAGTCAACCTTGTACATGGAATACTAGTGTGCATACAGACACCATACTTGGACAACTATTTCTCATAGGGATGTATATCAATAACTCCTGATCTATATTTGACATTGACCTACATTTCCTCTTCAATTACTTAGTTAATTCCCCTTGTTTAAGGTTTTTAGTCTAGCTTGTATATGTAATATTCCTGGCCCTACACCCACCATACTTGGATAACTTCATCTCCTAGTGATGTACATCAACAACCACTGACCTATATTTGACCTTGACCTACATTTAACTTTGAATTACTTACTTAATTCCCCTCGATTAAGGTTTTTAGTCAAGCTTGTACATGGAATACTATTGTGCATACTAACACCATACTTGGACAACCTTTTCTCATAGCGATGTACATCAATAACCCCTGATCTATATTTGACCTTGACCTACATTTCCTCTTGAATTACTTACTTAATTCTCCTTGGTTAAGGTTTTTAGTCAAGCTTGTATATGGAATATTCCTGGGCCTACAGCAACCATACTTGGAAAACTTCATCTCCTAGTGATGTACATCAACAACCCCTAACCTATATCTGACATTGACCTACATTTAACCTTGAATTACTTACTTACTTTCCCTTCGTTAAGGTTTTTAGTCAACCTTGCTTAAGGTTTTTATGCAGGCCGCGGCCACATTGACCTACATTTAACCTTGAATTACTTACTTAATTTATCTTGGTTAAGGTTTTTACTCAACCTTGGTTAAGGTTTTTATGCAGGCCGCGGCCACCTTGTTTGTCAAGCTATGTGTACATCGACAACCCTCGTAGTGTAGCTATGCTGTTCTCCTACAGCTCTTGTTATTTTCGGACTGAATCTTTGTCCACGCAATAACTACTGGACTCATCGTAACTAAATTTGGTATACATATTTGATCACGTTAGATGAAGAACCCTATTGGTTTACTGTGAGTTATCTCCTCTTGTTGACTGGCCTTGCCTCGACGGGCGTATATTGTGACCTTCGGCACTCTTGTTATCTTTGCTCTTTTTGTTACCTGGGAGTTGGATTGGGTTATTGCCCATTATAAAGGTAGTAAGATTATTACTGATCCTACTGCTTTTGGGAGGGGGCCAAGTGATTCTGGTGTGGCGAGGACCTGGCATCTGATCAGGATCATTCTGATTTCAGGGCTGAATATATAGTAAACTATGTATTATTGTAAACGTTCAGTTCTGATTTTGGGATTTTCTCCCCCATTTGTCATGTACTTGAATATGTCACGTACTTGTACAGGTAATACATGGGATGTATTACTAAACCCATTGACCCGGCTTTAAATGACCTTGGCTGTTGATAGGCCGTTAAACCACAACAAGTGGGTGGTGGTCGGGCGAACGAGACGGCGTAAATTAATGGTAGGGGTCCCTCCTCATAGGAATCACTATTTTCCTCGTTTGGCCTTCCGGTACACTTTTAGCTCACCTGAGCGAAGCTCATGTGAGCTATTGTTACCGCAATGTGTCCGTCCGTCCACCGTCGTCCGTCCGTGGACATTTTCAAACGTCTTCTCCTCAGTAACCATTGGGCCTATAGTCACAAAACTTAATGGTCCCCAAACTTCATGGTCATGGTCCTTAGGTAGGGGGATTATAAAATTGTTAAAATGACGTCATTACGTAATCCAAGATGGCCGCCACCTAAAAATAGCACAAGTTCTTCAAAAATCTTCTCCAGAACCGCCAACCGGATTTTGACAAAACTTGGTAGGAATGATTGATGTACAATGATCTTTCAAAGTTGTTAAACCGGGGTAAAAAATGGTCATGGCCATTGGGGTAAAATTTTATTTCTGACCGAATATGGTCATCATATATCAAATCGAAGGTATCAACGAGGCGATCACTGTGGTGCATTTTATTGTCGAAATCGGATGGCTATGTCATCCAAGATGACCGCCGAAATGTCAAAAGGTCGTTCTTTTATTAGAGATTTCAAAATTCTTCTTCACATGAACCGCTTGCGCCATGGTTGCAAAATTTAAGTTATGATCCATGGGTGAAGACTTTTCAGATTTGTTAAAATGGAGGTCATCGCTAATCCTAGATGGCCGCCGTCTAAAAATAGCACAAATTCTTCAAAAATCTTCTCAAGAACCGCCAACCAGATTTCAATAAAACTTGGTAGGAATGATCGATGTACAATGCTCTTTCAAAGTTATTAAAATGGTGACCACGGGGTCAAGAATGGGCGTGGACTCAAATTGGGGTCAACTTTTATTTTTGTCCGAATATGGTTATGTCGTATAGCAAATCGAAGGTATCAACGAGGTGATTGCTCTGGTGAATTTTTTTGTCGAAATCGGATGGTTATGTCATCCAAGATGGCCGCCGAAAGGTCAAAAGGTCGTTCTTTTAGAGATTTCAAAATTATTCTTCACATGAACCGCTTGGTCCATGGTAGCCAACCTTAAAAGTTACGGTCCATGGGTGAAGCCTTTTCAGATTTGTTAAAATGGAGGTGATCGCTAATCCAAGATGGCCGCCGTCTAAAAATAGCATAAATTCTTCAAAAATCTTCTCATGAACCGCTACCGCATGTCGATGAAACTTGGTAGGAATGATCGATATACCATACTCTTTCAAAGTTGTTAAAATGGTGACCCCGGGGTCAAAAATGGGCGTGGCCCGTGTGGTCGAAATTGGGATCAAATTTTATTTTTGACCGAATATGGTCATGTCTATATCAAATCGAAGGTATCAAAGAGGCAATCGCTCTAGTACATTTTTTGTCGAAATTGATTGATCATGTCATCCGAGATGGCCGTCGAAACATGAAAGGGTCGTTCTTTTAATAAAGATTTCAAACGTCTTGTTGTCGTGAACCGCTTGGCCGATATTGGCCAAATTTCACGGTAATGGTTATTGGGTCAAGCCTTTTCTTTTTTGTTTAAATGGTGGTCATCGCGAATTCAAGATGGCCGCTGTTGAAAAGTATATCAAATTCTTAAAGAATCTTCTTCTCGCAAACTGCCAAGCCGATTTTTACGAAACTTGGTATGAATGATCGATAGTTAACGCTGGTTCAGATTCCTGCAAATGGTGGACCCCGGGTCAAAAATAGGCGGGGCTGTAGGGGTCAAGTACGGGTCAAATGTCACATTTGACCGAATATGGTCATGTCATATATTAAATCCAACATATCGACGAGACGGTCACTCTGGAGCTTTTTTTTTGGTCAAAATCAGGTAATTACGGTATCGTTGAAGGCCGCCGAAAGGTCAAAAGGTCGTTCTTTCAATATAGATTACAAACGTCTTCTTCTCGTGAACCACTTGGCCAATATTGGCCAAACTTCACAGTAATGGTCAGTGGGTCAAGCCTTTTCATTTTTTTAAAATGATGGTCATCGCGAAATCCAAGATGGCCCCCGTTGAAAAGTAGGTCAAATTCTCAAAAAATCTTCTCGCGAACTGGAAGGCCAATTTCGACGAACCTCGATATGAATGATTGATAGTTAACGATGTTTCAGAAATGGTGACCCCCGGGTAAAAAATGGGCGGGACAGGAGGGGTGAAGTAGAGGTCAAATTTCACATTTGACCGAATATGGATGTCATATATCAATTTGAAGGTATGGACGATACAATCACTTAGGAGCATTGTTTTGTCGAAATAAGATGTCCACATCATCCAAGATGGCCGCCGAAAGGTCAAAATGTCGTTCTTTTATTAGAGATTTCAAACGTCTTCTTCATACAAACCGCTTGGCCATTGGTAACAAACTTTGCAGTTATGGTCCATTAGTAAACCTTTTTAGTTTGGTTAAAATGGCGATCATCGTTAATTCAAGGTGTCGGCCATCTAAAAATAGCACAACATTTTAAAAAATCTTCTTCTCACGAACCACCAGACCGATTTCTACGAAACTTGGCAGAAATGATCGATGTACAATGCTTTTTCAAATTTGTTAAAATGGTGACCCCTAGGTAAAAAATGGGGTCAAATTTCGTTTTTGACGGAATATGGTCATACAATATATCAAAACAAAGGTGTTGATAAAGCGATCGCTCTGGTGCTGTTTTCATCGAATCGGATGATTACATCATCCAAGATGGCAGCTGAAAGGTCAAACGGTCGTTCTTTTATTAGAGATTCAAATGTCTTCTTCATACAAACTGGGTTAGGGTTAGGGGTAACTCATTGGTGGCCAAACTTCACAGTTATGGTAAAGCCTTTTCAGTTTTGTTAAAATGGCGGTCGTCGTTAATCCAAGATGGCCGCCGTCTAAAAATAGCATAAAATCTTAAAAAATCTCGCAAACCACCAGACCGATTTCGACGAAACTTGACAGCAATGATCGATGTACAATGCTTTTTCAAAGGTGTTAAAATGGTGACCTCTGGGTCAAAAATGGGCATGGCCCGGGGGGTCAAATAAG
Source organism: Conchocele bisecta (assembly GCA_029237695.1). NCBI lineage: Eukaryota > Metazoa > Mollusca > Bivalvia > Lucinida > Thyasiridae > Conchocele > Conchocele bisecta. The sequence goes on from CM055275.1 coordinate 1,568,019, forward strand.
GGTCAACTTTTTTTACGGAATACGGTTATATAATAGTTAAAATCTAAGGATTGCAATAAAATGTAGGCTGGAAGCATCCTGTTGTGGTCTCCAAACCTCTCAAAGTTGTGCAAGATATATCTGTACATATCGCGAGACAACCCTACGCTGGTGACTTCTCAAGTTTGTCGCATTGACATTGTGTGCCTGTCATGGGCTTACATTGATGTATATGTAGTGACAACTTTACATACCAGTATTTACTCGATTGTTGTGACATTGCACCACAGGTGAGCGATATAGGGCCATCATGGCCCTCTTGTTATCTTTGGCTCTTTTGATACCTAGCTGGAGTTGTATTGGGTTGTTGCCCATTATAAAAGTTGTAAGATTATTACTGATCCTACTGCTTTTGGGAGGGGCCAAGTGATTCTGGTGTTGCGAGGACCTGGCATCAGATCAGGTTTATTCTGATTTCAGTGCTGAATACATAGTTTTGTTATTGTAAATATTCAGTTCTGATTTTGGGATTTTCCCCCCATTTGTACATGTATTTGTACTGGTAATGTATGTGATTTAGTACTAAACCCATTAACCCGGACTTAAATGACCTTAGCTGTTGATAGTCCGCTAAACCCCAACAAACAAACAAAATATTAAAAAATGATTATATCTGTATACAATAGCGGACACTCGTAATTTTTAGAACTGGTGGAATAGTGACAATTACAATTCCTATAAAGAACATTTTGTGTACACTGCGTTGGCATATACCTTTAATGAATGCATCAACCTAATTGATATGACACCACGGACACAAATGACAGCACATTGATTAAAATGACATAAGATACACAATACTTAAACTAACACGCATATTTTGTTGCTAGTAAAACGACATAACCAAAAACATCTTATCACTAGAATATACATCGTATAGCTAATAATATTTCATTGCAAATTATAACTAATGGATGTTAGATACTTAATTCTTTCAAAATGTGGTATATTCAGCCGGATTACATGCTTTTCACCATTTCTCACATTTTTTATGCCCCACCACGATACTGCGGGGTGGCCATTTAGAGTTACTCTTGTCCGTCTGTCTGTCCGTCCGTCACCAACCTTGTATGTCAAAAACTTATAAACCGTAATAGGTACAGACCTGAAACTTGGTATGTAGCTTCCTTCTGATGAGTACATGCACAAAGTTGATTTGAAATTTTTGATTCGGTCCCTTGGTACATGGGATTACATTGTATCTCCCCTCCCGCCCCCCTTTTCGACTTAGAATTTGGCAATTTTGCCTTGTATGTCGTAAAACCTTTAAACCATACTAGCTACAGAAGTGAAACTTGGTGTGTAGCTTCCTTATGATGAGTAGATGTGCAAAGTTTATTTCGATTTTTGATTATTTCCCCCTTTTCGACTAAGAATTTTCCAATTTTGCCTTGTAACTTCTAAAATATGTAAACCCTAATAGCTACACACCTGAAACTTGATATGTCGCTTCCTTACGATGAGTAGATGCGCAAAGTTTATTTCAATGTTTTATTCGACCAAGTATTTGTCCAAGCATGATTATCTCCTCCTTTTTTGACTTAGAATTTAATATGGCTGGTCTTTGTTCACATGTTTGATTGTACATGGAGAACCCACAGGTGGAAGACTCGGATCTATGACACCAAAAAAATTACTATTAAAAAAAATCCCATTACCCCACCCACTTGACCTCGTACATTACCATCTTATATAAAGAAATGTGGATAACATTGTGGCTATTATAGGAAGAACCCTCTCGTTTCCGACTGGCACAAACACAATACACATCGATTAAATGTATGAGTTATATCGCTGGCAATCGATACAGGTATTAGGTGTGTGAATATATTCACTTCAAATCGCTCTTTCCAGCATTTATTCAGTTATTCGCATTTTGTATACCCCATCCAAAGCGAAATTTGCGTGTACGAAAGAATCTCACACAGAATCGGAGGCCGTCCGGCGTGGATTATCGGTCACATTTGACCAATAACTGATCGCCAGCTCAAACTAAAGTGGTGCACCATGACCATATACATTAGCAACTCCAACCATACAAAGTTCTCCGATTCCGTGTGAGATTCTTTTGTACACGCAACTTTCGCTTTGGATGGGGTAAACAAAACGCGAATAACTCAATAAATACTTGAAACAGCGATTTGAAGTGAGTATATTCACACACCTAATACCTTTATCGATTGCCATAGACATATTTCACACATTTAATCGATGTTTATTGTGTTTGTGCGAATCGGAAAATGAGGGCTCTTTCTATAATAGCCATATTTATACCCACCTTTCTATAAATAGAAGATGGTAATGTACGAGACCAAGTGGATGGGGTAATGGGATTTTTTTAATAGGCATTTTTTTGGTGTCATAGGTCCGAGTCTTCCACCTGTGGGATAACCGGCTAGATATATACTGATATGGTAAAACAATCATGCATGATTTCTTGTCAATATGGAAGGTTCTGGTAACTACATGCTTATCAAGATCCTTGTACATGTATAAGCTAGTTGTATGTATGTTACTTAAGAAAGTGATGCATACTTTCTATATAAACATTTTTTAGCTCGACTATTCAAAGAATAGTTAGAGCTTATGTTGTCACCCCGGCGTCGGCGTCGGCATCACCGTCACGCCTTGGTTAAGGTTTTTAGTCAAGCTTGTATATGCAATACTACTGGCCCTACACCCACCATACTTGGACAACTTCATCTCCTAGTGATGTACATTAATAACCCCTGATCTATATTTGACCTTCACCTACATTTCCTCTTGAATTACTTAGTTAATTCCCCTTGGTTAAGGTTTTTAGTCAACCTTGGTTAAGGTTTTTAGTCAAGCTTGTACATGGAATACTATTGTGCATACAGACACCATACTTGGACAACCTTTTCTCATAGGGATGTACATCAATAACCCCTGATCTATATTTGACCTTGACCTAAATTTTCTCTTGAATTACTTACTTAATTTCCCTTGTTTAAGGTTTTTAGTCAAGCTTGTATATGGAATACTCCTGGCCCCACACCCACCATACTTGGACAACTTCATCTCCTAGTGATGTACATCAACAACCCCTGACCTACATTTGACCTTAACCTACATTTAACCTTGAATTACTTAGTTAATTCCCCTTCGTTAAGGTTTTTAGTCAACCTTGGTTAAGGTTTTTAGTCAAGCTTGTACATGGAATACTAGTGTGCATACAGACACCATACTTGGACAACCTTTTCTCATAGGGATGTACATAATTAACCCCTGATCTATATTTGACCTTGACCTACATTTCCTCTTTAATTACTTAGTTAATTCCCCTTGGTTAAGGTTTTTAGTCAAGCTTGTAGATGGAATAATCCTGGCCCTACACCAATCATACGTGGACAAATTCATCTCCTAGTGATGTACATCAAAAATTGTGCATACAAACACCATAATTGGACAAACTTTTCTCATAGTGATGTACATCAATAACCCCTGACCTATATTTTACCTTCACCTACATTTAACCTTGAATTACATGTACTTACTTATTTCCACTTGGTTAAGGTTTGTACTCTAACTTGGTTAATGTTTATAGTCAAGCTTGTATATGAAATACTCCTGGCCTACAGTAACCATACTTGGACAACTTCATCTCCTACTGATGTCCATCAATAATCCCTGATTTGACCTTGACCTACTTTTATCCTTGGATTACTTAGTTATTTCCCCTTGGTTAAGGTTTTTAGTCAAGCTTGTATATGGAATTCTCCTGGGCCTACAGCAACCATACTTGGAAAAACTTCATCTCCTAGTGATTTACATCAATAACCCTAGACCTATATCTGACATTGACCTACATTTAACCTTGAATTACTTACTTAATTTCCCTTGGTTACGGTTTTTACTCAACCTTCGTTAAGGTTTTTATGCAGGCCGCGGCCACCTTCTTTGTCAAGCTGTGTGTACATCGACAACCCTCGTAGTCGAGCTATGCTGTTCTCCTACAGCTCTTGTTATTCAACATTGTACCTTTTCTGAATATTTATTCTGTTGATCATGCCATCTATCATCTCAACCGTCGTACACACAGAATAACACTTAGATGACCATTATGTCATATTAAGGTTTTCTTTCACCAATACATTTGTCTAAATACAAGATCGGGTCCGTTGAACCTACCTAAAATGACATTTGAACCTGCCTAAAATGATGACCTTATATATTGTTTGGATGTTAAACACAAATAAATCATATCAAATATCTCCTTATGCAACAAACATTGGCACGTGTTATGACAATTATGAGTTAACAAGGTATACAAACTTCTGCATGACTCACTTAGTAACATCAGGAATCGAAAATCATTGACTATGATGAATGTTGTTATGTGTGGTTTAAAGTTGTGATATGACTCGACTCCAGCTGAAATCTTGTACACACATATTTCTGAATACAAGTAATCTTGTACAACAGCACGTAATTCTGAATTAAATTAATTGTCTGAATATAATTTTCATTGTATTATCTAATATTAACCCTTAGACCGCTTGTAACACACAACAATTGTTGTCTGCTGTTGCTTTTATATCTTGCCTTATTTCTCAATAAAAACATGGTTTGACAGCACTTTAGAATCGTTTCCAATGGAAATGATTCTGAAGTGCTGTTACACCATGTTGTACATTATTCTAAAGTGATGTCAAAGTATGTGTTTGATGATTAAAATTGAAAATAGAAAATAAACAGCAGACGACAAAAAATTAAGATAGTGGTGTAAGGGTTAACCATTTTATTGTACATGTATTTTTAAAAAAAATTATATATACATTGATGATATTCACAAATGTTTATCAATACACGACTTCAGTATGGCTTATAGCTTCAGTATGGCTTATAGCTACTATATACTTACTATTTATCACATTACTTTGGCCATCTATTTTTAGACATATTTCTGGACAATCACCTGGGGTTATGTAGATAATCATAATGAAATATTGCCAAATATTCGACTGATAGAACTTACTGGGGATGTAGATCCAGATAAGCCGCCTCATAACGAGCTATCTCATCAGGATCTGGACATTTTTGTCGCGCCGCTTGTGGAAAGCGCGATATAGTCGTCACTTTGGTGTACGTACGTACGTGTGTGTGGGTGCATGTCGGGCGAATGAGATGGCGTAAATTAACGGTATGGGTTCCTCCTTATTGGAATCACGATTTGCCTGGTTTGGCCCTCATGTATGTTTCTTTGGCTCTTTAGTTGCCTGGGAGTTTAATTGGGTTATTGCCCATTATAAAAGTACATGTAGTAAGATTATTACTGATCCTACTGCTTTTGGGAGGGCCAAGTGATTCTGGTGTGGCGAGGACCTGGCATCAGATCAGGATTATTCTGATTTCAGGGCTGAATATATAGTTTTGTTATTGTAAATATTCAGTTCTGATTTTGGGATTTGAGATTGATTGACATATGAGACACGCCATGTGATTTTGTACCTAAGAACATAGAGCGATTTTTAATGAAAAAATATTTACAAAATGTATATTTTCTGTATTTTAGACTTCAAAAGTTGACAAAATTTTCATAGCAAATGTGGAATCGCATTTGCCATGAAAATTACTTCATCTTTCGACGTCATTTTAATGTAATCCTATTTTAGGGGAAGGGGCTAAGTGATTTGGTGTGGTATAGACCTGGCACCAGGTCAGGTTATTCTAATTTTAGGGCTGAATATATTTGTTCTTGATGTAAATATTCCGTTCTGATTTTGGGTCGAGTCGAGTCGAGCTATGCTGTTCTCCTACAGCTCTTGTTATTCAACATTGTACCTTTTCTGAATATTTATTCTGTTGATCATGCCATCTATCATCTCAACCGTCGCACACACAGAATAACACTTAGATGACCATTATGTCATATTAAGGTTTTCTTTCACCAATACATTTGTCTAAATACAAGATCGGGTCCGTTGAACCTACCTAAAATGACATTTGAACCTGCCTAAAATGATGACCTTATATATTGTTTGGATGTTAAACACAAATAAATCATATCAAATATCTCCTTATGCAACAAACATTGGCACGTGTTATGACAATTATGAGTTAACAAGGTATAAACTTCTGCATGACTCACTTAGTAACATCAGGAATCGAAAATCATTGACTATAATGAATGTTGTTATGTGTGGTTTAAAGTTGTGATATGACTCGACTCCAGCTGAAATCTTGTACAACACATATTTCTGAATACAACAAATCTTGTACAACAGCACGTAATTCTGAATTAAATTAATTGTCTGAATATAATTTTCATTGTATTATCTAATATTAACCCTTAGACCGCTTGTAACACACAACAATTGTTGTCTGCTGTTGCTTTTATATCTTGCCTTATTTCTCAATAAAAACATGGTCTGACAGCACTTTAGAATCATTTCCAATGGAAATGATGATTCTGAAGTGCTGTTACACCATGTTGTACATTATTCTAAAGTGATGTCAAAGTATGTGTTTGATGATTAAAATGGAAAATAGAAAATAAACAGCAGACGACAAAAAATTAAGATAGTGGTGTAAGGGTTAACCATTTTATTGTACATGTATTTTTAAATTTTTTTTATATACGTTGATGATATTCACAAATGTTTATCAATACACGACTTCAGTATGGCTTATAGCTTCAGTATGGCTTATAGCTACTATATACTTACTATTTATCACATTACTTTGGCCATCTATTTTTAGACATATTTCTGGACAATCACCTGGGGTTATGTAGATAATCATAATGAAATATTGCCAAATATTCGACTGATAGAACTTACTGGGGATGTAGATCCAGATAAGCCGCCTCATAACGAGCTATCTCATCAGGATCTGGACATTTTTGTCGCGCCGCTTGTGGAAAGCGCGATATAGTCGTCACTTTGGTGTACGTACGTACGTGTGTGTGGGTGCATGTCGGGCGAATGAGATGGCGTAAATTAACGGTATGGGTTCCTCCTTATTGGAATCACGATTTGCCTGGTTTGGCCCTCATGTATGTTTCTTTGGCTCTTTAGTTGCCTGGGAGTTGAATTGGGTTATTGCCCATTATAAAAGTACATGTAGTAAGATTATTACTGATCCTACTGCTTTTGGGAGGGCCAAGTGATTCTGGTGTGGCGAGGACCTGGCATCAGATCAGGATTATTCTGATTTCAGGCTGAATATAGTTTTGTTATTGTAAATATTCAGTTCTGATTTTGGGATTTGAGATTGATTGACATATGAGACACGCCATGTGATTTTGTACCTAAGAACATAGAGCGATTTTTAATGAAAAAATATTTACAAAATGTATATTTTCTGTATTTTAGACTTCAAAAGTTGACAAAATTTTCATAGCAAATGTGGAATCGCATTTGCCATGAAAATTACTTCTCATCTTTCGACGTCATTTTAATGTAATCCTATTTTAGGGGAAGGGGCTAAGTGATTTGGTGTGGTATAGACCTGGCACCAGGTCAGGTTATTCTAATTTTAGGGCTGAATATATTTGTTCTTGATGTAAATATTCCGTTCTGATTTTGGGTCGAGTCGAGTCGAGCTATGCTGTTCTCCTACAGCTCTTGTTATTCAACATTGTACCTTTTCTGAATATTTATTCTGTTGATCATGCCATCTATCATCTCAACCGTCGCACACACAGAATAACACTTAGATGACCATTATGTCATATTAAGGTTTTCTTTCACCAATACATTTGTCTAAATACAAGATCGGGTCCGTTGAACCTACCTAAAATGACATTTGAACCTGCCTAAAATGATGACCTTATATATTGTTTGGATGTTAAACACAAATAAATCATATCAAATATCTCATAGCAAAGAATAGGCATATTACGATCTCTGAAATTCACCCTAAAAAGGTCAGCTCTTGAACGCATGTATTTTTGTTTTGTTCGACCTCTTTTGGAGTATGGTGATGTTGTATGGAGTAATTGCACAGACGAATTAAAACACCAGATCGAAACAGTACAGATAGAAGCTGCGCGCATAGTGTGTGGAGCTACTAAACTTTGTAATATTGATAAATTATATCAAGATCTCAGGTGGGAATCCTTGGAAAACAGACGAAATAAACACAAACTTATACTATTTTACAAAATGGTAAATAAACTATCCCCACAATATCTTAGCGATCTGATTCCTGAACAGATACAAGCACGGTATACCCTTAGAAACGCTACTAATACCATTAGTACATTGTCGTACACAATTGTACTTGAATTCATATCTACCCCACACTATTCGTGAATGGAATAAATTGTCAGAACAGGAAAAAAATGCGCAATCAGTACCGTCCTTTAAGGCAATTATAAATAAAAATGTTACAAAAATCACCCATCTTATACAATATAGGCTGCAGACAAGGACAAGTACTTCACGCCCGTCTTCGTTTGTCATGCAGTTCCTTGAATTAGACCTTCATCGTAGATATAGTTGATTCTCCAAATTGTACTTGTGGTTCGGTAGAAACAATCAATCATTTTTCTACTATATTGCGAAAACTATCAACGTCAAAGACATCTTCACTTAACAGACATTCCGTGTCCACCGATAGCCAACAATCTTCTTTATGGTAACGAACGATTATCATTTGAACAGAATACCACCGTATTTTTTGCAAGTGCACAAATATATAATGTCTACAAAACGCTTTTAGGCCAGACTAAAGTAATTAAAATTCCTAACTAAATATACTAACAGATAGGTGTATACATAATAATGGCTCGTTTTCAACTCGATTTAAAACCAAACAATCAAAACAATCAAGTATAGTGGTCCAATTGTCACATATAATAATAATAATAATAATAATAATAGA
>CM055275.1:1577407-1637146 GCA_029237695.1 Conchocele bisecta
ACTCATATGGAAAGAATGATTTATTACATTTACAACCATATGCGCGTACCCATTTATCATAACTCACACCTGGAGATAGATACATTCTCACATCTAGAAATTTTAATTTTGGAGTTATTAAGAAAAATGGTCGTATTTGCTTTCTTACCAACCAATACTTTCTCTGTAGTACCTGCTAGAATCCCTACTAAATATTTCTTAATAACATTCAAATCGTATGATCCACAGTTAAATCCTAATGTAGGAACCTGTGAAATCCATCTTGTAATTTTCTTTCTGCTGGGTGGTTGGAAGTAGATCGAAATCAGTTGGAAAACCGTATAATGGATTTTTACCAACTTCTTCTCTTATCTTATCTCCGCGTTTAGATACTTCTTCTATAAACCTTTTAACTAGGTTCTCTGGGTCTGTATCACAAATGTGTACAACTTTTCTAGTTAATGTATCACCAATACTTACACTTATTGGAATATGAGTATCAATCACATCTAGATCTTTTATAGGTCTGTCTGGATCACTCTTAACCAGTAAAGACTCAAAATCATACACTATTTTATATGGATAAATTACTGTTGGTGGTGTTGGAAGAGGTGGTGTTATGGCTTTATTTCTATGTCGATCGTACTCACATTCCCAAATTTTAACTAAATTATATGAATTACTAATTATTATATCTCGCGTAATTGTGTTTGCATACTTATCTTTTCTATTCTTACTATGTTGTGGACAACCGTGCCAATAACATCCGTGAAATTGATAAACTGTGTTGGTTTCGGAACAGTATCCATCAACCGGTGCTTTCATTATTAATCTTTCTCCACCGTGCCCACAAACGGCCGTATGAATATGATAATTTTTGGAAAGCGTATTCATCCACTCTATAGTTTCTTACTACAATGAGATTTAGGATAAAATGCTTTCTCGAATGCAGATTGTGGTCTGTCTATTTCCAGACCCTTACATGATACTTTAGTTTGACCGCGATTGCAAGTTTGCGCGTGTCTCGCGATACAGTGGGATTGAGTAAATCGTTGTTGACAATTAGGGCAGGCATAGTTTTGCGTGGCCTTCTTCATGTCTGTTATAAGAAACGCGTGATTGTTGTAAATACCTATCTTCATTTTCATAACACCAACTTCTTCATAGTGGGCAGCTACGTGTCTGATATACCAAGTGCCAGTTTCTTCCGGCTCGTACGCTTCAATCCCAATTTTGAAACATTCTTCAACCATATTAAGATCATCAAAACCTATAGGACCTTCTTTTTTATGCTTTCCCACAAGGAAATCGTGATACTTTTTGTTTAAAGATTTTATCTCTTTTATTGATCTATCAGCTCTCAATGATGTGTCTTTATATAAAGCTAAACATCTGAACAGACATAAATTATCGTTGAAAGTGTCGAGTGGTTTTATCCCTTTCTTATTTCTCAACCAGTTTGGGAGTTTTCCACCACCTAGTGCAGTTACTTGTGTATCTCGGTGTGAAACCTGACTGGTATAAATAATCTTAATTGTTGTGCTTGACCATCTTACAAACAACCATTTCGTATTTGGTCTATCTATTTTATCAACGTCCAATCTATTTTCTTCCTGCATTTTAACCCATTGGTGTACCCCAACAGACCCTTCAAATGTGGGACTTCCTGAAATGTTTCTACCAAATGTTATTATGTTAGGTTTCCCCCCATCATCATCCTCCTCAATGTGTTGCAACTTATACGCGTATGAATATCTTAAATAAAAACTACCTGTCATCTTATTATCGAGCTGTTTCATGAGTCTTCTTGAGGAATTACGATCAAGATTTCTCTTTAATGTGATTGATATAACTCGTCGTCCTTTCACTATATTAACCCCAAATCCCTCTATATCTTCAAGTATTTCTGGCCCTTCTTTTACTATCTTACTTACTAGTGATGGTGTTAATCTTACGCTTCGGTTTTTTAATAAGTCCAACACCTTTAGATAACAGTACAGCTTGCGCTTCTGAGTCTATTTTATCTGATATTTTATTTATATCTTTCTTCTCAATATTTTTAAAAACCCCCTTAGCTGCGGATCTCCGCATTCTACCCCATATTATATCATTCTTTCCCTCGTTTATCAACTTTTAATTTTTTGTTTTTTCTCTCATCCTCATGGAAAAATAGGTTTTTCCCATTTTGGTTTAGATCACTCCTCAATGAATCAATGTTGGGGAGTCCTTCTATACCGTCAACAAGTTGTTGATATACTGCAGGACTTTGTCGGCTCATGTTTGTATATTATTGTTGTTTATATATAGAAAATACTTAATGTTTAATAGTAAATTATTTATATAATATATAGTGTTTTTCATTTTTTGTTTAAGTGGTATATACATATAACACCACTATCTATAAACTTTTTACTTTATTCACCTTTTACGGTCTATGGGTTTAAAAAACCCTATAATTATAATAAGGGGCTTATTGTGATTACCTTTTTAATTAGGTTTTTTATAACTATATTGTGGGTGTGGGGTGTTTGTTTCACTCTGTTATCTTGTTATGCAAAAACGGTAACGTACTGATACCCTGTATACTACTCTGTGTGTGTGTTTGTCCGAATTCTGTGGCAGCATGCGAGTGGGCGGAGCTACCAGGGCTATATATATCTAGCGGTTACAGTGTCATCTAAAAATAGACGCAAGCTCCTGCGTATTCAGGCACATGTCCAGATTGGCCTAATGTGCTCCATCCGTGATTTTTTGCGCGATGTCGGGCGCAAGACAATCAATAATTTGCGGCATTGACAATAATTAAGGGGGATTGCCGCAATCGCGCGTTCTGGATGCATCCCTGCCATCCCTGCATGATACGTAAACAAACAAATCAAAGTTGGCTATGAAGGGCAATTCTTCGTTTTGATTGGTGGAAAATTTTGTGTGAATATTAACTAGCGTCAAATGACGCGCATACGCGATCCAATGGGATAAACCCGAGATGCTGGGATAAACCCGAAAATGCTGGGGCTGCTAGTAAGGAGATTTTGAGCAGAGGTCGATTATAAATTAGCCGAATAAACACATTTTACGCGATTATACGTGGCTGAAACTTGTTCTGTTTAATAAATAAAAGCTTTAAATTAGCCCAATAATCGGCGTATGTTGGCGTATATGGCCATTAGAGCCAACTATGGACTTCAACAACAATAACTTCCGGGTTAAATCTCTTCAGGCGTTCAGCTCATTAAGTATTCAAAATTGTGTTATTTGGCTATAAGTAAAGTTTTAAACGGAGATAATTGCCAAAAATGCAAACTTTATCGGTTGATGCAATTTGGAAGTGATACAGAAAAATTCGCGTTCGTAGATTACCGAATAGCGGAGAAAAGGGTTGCTACAAACTTTTTCAGAATTCGATGGATAACCAATATATTAGCCGATCTATAAATAGATCGGCTAATAACAAGCGCTGCGAAAACTAGTTTTGTGTGCAAATGATGACTAATTCAGTCTATGCTATTGTCTGAATACAGACTATAACGTATGTGTAAGCCAATCGCTATCCACACCACAGTTGGCCCCGTGCAGGCACCGGGGCGGGATCAACTGATCCTGAGAATAGTGCTGCAGTAGCCATTGCTTGTCGTAAAAGGCGACTAAACTGGCTTAACGATTGGGTTCATACTTTCCGGTACCCACTATACCGGATTTGGCCCTCATGCACATTTTTGGCTTTCTTGTACGTGAGAGTTGAGTCAGGCTATGCCCCATATATAAAAGTAAGATTAGCGCTAATCCTATTACTTTTAGGGGATGGGATAAATGATGCTGGTGTGGCGAGGGCCTGGCACCAGATCAGGTTGTTTCTAATTTCAGGACTGAATATATATTTTGATTGTAAATATTGAGTTCTGAAGTTGGGATTTACCCCCCTCGGACAGGTGGATACGGGACACGACCCCGTTGACCCGTCTGCGTGTAGACTCCCTGAGGCTTGTACCTCTATGTCAGAAAAGCGGACGTTAAACCCTATTCACTCACTCACTCACCCACACCACAGTTATGAAACTATACCAATATGTGTATCACATGTATGTATAAATGGTTGCTGAGTGGTGTGAACACATACCACTTCACCAGAGAGCATCGATTTATAGCACTTTCCTACGATTTACTGAACACCCCTCGGGTATATTCCGTGTACTAATGTAAATAGAAACAAGGAGATTCGCCAGGTATGAATATATATTTTCATTTTTAACAATGTTCTACATTTATTACATTTTAGTCATGTCTTCTATATGTCAGCTATTGACCCAGGTTTGTCCCCGCAACCCGATTACAAGTGAAATTCATGTGTTTGTTTATCATCATCCATTTATCCATTCGATAGCCCAACCAAGATGTCCGAATCCGCAAAATGAATGCCAACGATTGAAATTTCACTGCATCTATTCCTTGTCTGAGTAGAGGGGCAGGTGGAGTGGGAACTTGTGTGGACAGACCCTGGAGACGGAAAACATAACAATCGGCCGTCTTTAATTGATACCTCTCGGAACTTAAGACGTGTTTAATTGGAATGTGTTGTCTGTCTAATTCGTGTCTCCTGGTTATTTTTTTCAAATTCCCAGTGGATTAACAAAACATTTTAGTATACATGTATATCCAGGCTGCACCAATCTGGTTCTCGCTACTCGCGTGGGTCGCTGGTTGATAAAACAATATATGTACATTACATGTATGAATGACCAGTACAGATTCTCACCACCATTTGTAGTTATTAGGTCGATATGTTGATCAAATTCTGCTAGTCGGTGACAATAATAATTTTAATTGCTTGAATTGCGACCAACGGATCCCCTGATCAAATTGCGCAAATGTGTAGACTGATGTGAGCTACGGTCGCCGTCGTAAGGTCCCTTTTCTCAGCAGGTATTCAGCGTGTCACCAAATGACCATAGCTGCACAACGTGTGTGGTTGACCCGGCCTGGTCAAGGGCTGAATTATATGTTTTTCTGTAAATATTTTGTTCTGATTTAACCACTATCACAACAGGTAACACAGGATTTGATCCTGGTAAACCCAGCCTAAAATGACCTTACCTGTTGACAGGCCGTTAACACCTTTCAATCAAATCAAATCAAATCAAATCGTCTCTTCAACATCATGGTCACATGATCTAGAATGCCGATGACGTTGTTATTTATGTAAGTTTTCTCAGAACAACTTTGAAACCGCTACACAGCTATGAGAACGACATCATCGGCAGACAATAGCATACAATGTGCCTGTGTTATAGGAGTTTATCCCATACAATTGCTACACTCGTTGTTGAGATATGTAGGAAAATTTACGTCAACATAACAATTATTACCCACCATGCATGATGCAAATGCATGTCGAAGCACACCTCAAGAACAGGTGCACGTGGCATATATTACTAACCATAGTATATTGGTGGTCCTGTTCTCGGTTCTCGGTATAAATTGCAGACAGAAATCAAAGAACAATGTAAAGTCTAGGGCATATAATTATTGCCAACAAATGAGTCACTCAATCTTTGCTCGTTCTGAGCAGGGTCGGCACTGTTCGCTAGTCCATCATTGAAACACCTGTCACGCTTCGAACAAGCAATATTTTACATCATTATCAGGCTACAGGAGTGTGCTCTTTGATCAGGAGCTAGATTGGTCACATATCCCATAAGCCCCATTTCTCCAGTCACAGTCACAAGTATGGGTCCTTCAACTAAGTATTGAAACCTTGTCATGTTTACAGCAGGTTCAGATTAACCTTTAGAATATGGCAAACGTAAATTGTCGTTTGTTGTAGTTTTATATTTTGTCTTCATAAGCTTAATGTGAGAACATGACATTTAAAACAAGTATAAACCTGTAAACTTTATTTATATGGTAATATATTCATAACAAATATTGTTTTCATGAAAAGTGTCACCTGTATAACTGTCTAATATTGTGGTTCATTGTGGTTTACATTAATAATTGGTGCAGATTGATCTGGTCTATACTGGTTGTATTTCCAAATGCCAATTTACTCATTTTGCTATTTACTGCATCTCGTTTCTTTTAATTAGATACATAACTTTGTGAAAGACAATATAGTTGATATAGGTGATATAGTTTTGCTCTTAATATGTCGGTCTTCAATTATGTTCGACATTATTTATGTAAATGATTGTGAAAATTATGTCTTAATATTCTATTTACAAGTTTTCTGCACGATTTCTTTTGTGTCATGGTATCCGCATTTTATTTCGAGAAGTTTTTGCTGTGATTGGAGAAATGGGGCTTATGGGATTTGCGATCAGTGTAGACCCAGATCAGACTGCGCATCTGCGCAGTTTGATCAGGGTCTTCACTGTTCGCCATTCAGCCAGTGAACCTGTGTTCTTCCAACAAACAGAAAAGAGCCTTATCGGGCTACACAAGTGTGCTGGCAGATCAGTACACGAACCACAAATGTCATAAGCCCCATTTCTCCAGTAACAGCCACATGTTTACCCTGGTTCTCATCTTTTGTCATGATACAATGCGACTGAATTAAGGACATACAGATACTCCACGTGAATATAGTGGTAATGATATTCATAAACTACTGAATAGTTCCTCACTCTATAAAGTACGAGGCCTTACAAGGGGTTCTCTACATGTGCGCTGCATCGTATGTCATTATACCCCCGTTATAAAAAAGGGCTTATTGTTTTCGGTGTGTGCTTGGTCGGGCGAACGTGAAGGAGTAAATTAACGGTAGGGGTTCCTCCTTATAGGAATCACGATTTGCCTGGTACGTTTTTATCTTTGGCTATTTTGTAACATGGGAGTTGAATTGGGTTATTGCCAATTATAAAAGTAGTAAGATTAGTACTGATCCTACTGCTTTTGGGAGGGGCCAAGTGATTCTGGTGTGGCGGGGACCTGACATCAGATCAGGATCATTCTGATTTCAGGGCTGAATATATATTTTTTTATTGTAAATATTCAGTTCTGATGTTGGGACCGCCCCCCCCCCCCCCCCCCCCCATTTGTACATGAACATATACTTGTACAGGTAATATATGGGATTTAGTACTAAGCCCATTGATCCGGCCATAAATGACCTTAGTTTTTGATAGGCCATTAAACCCCAACAAACAAACATATTGTTTTCGTCACAGATGTCCATTTGTCTGTCCGTCTGTTCATCCGTCTGGGCACAAGTTTGGGGTCTTTCGTTCATCTGTATTTGCATCTGTATCCCCCTCCCCCCAAGATCGGAGTCAAGGTCACAAGCCCACACTATTGGATATTATTTTGTTTACATATTTAGGGGTACATGGGCCCACGCGGGGTATATTCCGTAAGCCTCGCTTACTGACCAATCTAGTTACATTAGATTTTCTTTAATATCCTCCTAACATATGGAGGGATTTTGATATGAATTGATGCACCAGAGACGATGACTTGTATATTTTATGAGTGCTCTAAAGGCTCTTAACTACAATACATCTACTAGCAACTTACAACTTTCACAAAGAATCAAGTACATGTGCCATTTATTTTTTTACATTAATATGCTCTATCTTTGTATTATCCCCTTGCTGTTAGGCATACGACCCACGTCCGTCCACCCAAGGTCAAGGTCACTGAGGACTTGGGTTCACCTTATTTGTAAGGCAAATATGTTGTAATGTTTTTTTTCATCAAGGGGATTAGCCTCGTAATAATGATGCCCTTGTTTACATTAAAAGTGAACTGTTCCACAGTTGGTGCGCTATGTGTCATACAAATCTGTCATTCTGTTAGATATGAAAGGAAATATACTGTAAATAAATTTAAAAACATGACGTCACACCATTCGCAAACCATTCGCCATTCTGAAAGCATGTGATCCCACACCCTGTATTATTAGTAATATAGAGATATGAGATGTACATGTACTAATGCGTCTTACTTAAATGTACTTCACACAAAGGCACTAATTGTCACTTTTAACATAATTGCCTGGTCAATTTGGCAAGTCCTTCATCTTGATAAATCATCCAGCCATTTGTTATATGTACCTGGTGTGGGCAAATTGATGTCAGTTTATTGGACAGCATGGGGAAATGAACGATCGGGGTTCATTACTGGAATACCGACTGCATATCTGGTTTGGCCCTCACATACGTCTTTGGCATTTTGTATGCGACAGTTGAATCTGGCTATACCCCTTATAAGAGTAATTCTACCAGTGTTACTTTCTAACAGGGGAAGGGGCCAAATGACTTTGATGCGGTATGGACCTGGCACAAGGTCAGGTTATTCTAATTTCAGTGCTGAATATACTTGTTCTCGAAGTAAATATTCTGTTCTGATTTTGGCATTTTCCCCCCAATGCAGCAGGTTAAATGCGGGATCGAACCCGGTTGGACCGGCCTTAAATGACCTTAGCTGTTGACAAGCCGTTAAAAACCAATAAACAAACAAACAATGTACCATAGAACATATATAAGTCAGAGAATACATCATTTTACAGACAGAACATTCTAATTATCTTCTTATTTCTCATTAAAAGTATACGTTGTTACCACTCATTTGAACCATCTCGGTGAGACGGTTCAAATGAGTGGTCACACACATATGCTTTTGATAATCGTACTGGGAGTCAACCTGGGGCCAAGTGATCTGATTTAGTTGGGTGCCTGGCACCAGATCAGGACAATGTCTCGTTGATATTGTAATTTTAGTGTACATGTGCTCTCCGGTTTGTATACGATGTATGACCTTGAACATCAATCAATCAATCACTCAACAAACCAATCAACTAATCAATCAATTAATCAACCAATTAATCGATCAATCAATCACTCATCTCTAATGTTACCACTCATTTGAACCATCTCTTCAACATGTATATGTTCGGTGAGAAATAAGAAAAAATATCAGCATTTTGTTTCAGCCAAATGGTTTACCAATTTGATGTTGAGGACACATGTTTCCTACAGCAAAATATAATCATGCAGTAAAATTTATTTTGTGACCAATTATTTGTTTAAAAACCTGTGAATCGGTATAACGCATGCAATATTTTAACACGAACACTGTGTAATTGTTGTGTCCACCGCAAGGCCTTACAAATATGTGTGCGCCCTATAGACATGATAGAATGATAATATCTGTAACACTATACACCCCTGTGTTTATCTCCGCACCACAAGCATTATGCAGATTGGCTATTTATTATACTACGCTCTAGGCTCGCGAGTGTCTTACGCCTGTTCGCCAATTTTCTTATTTCACAACGAAAGTATATGTTGTGACCACTCATTTGAACCGTCTCATCGAGACGGTTCAAATGAGTGGTAACAACGTATACCTTTGTTGAGAAATAAAGAAACTATTTAATTTAAATGTAAATTAAAGTTTTTTTGTATCTTCCCTATATCACAACAGTGATTAAGCACATAATAACTGTGGAACGAATGGGTCACCGGTTTGGAAGGTACTCGAGCCAATTCCTACCCTTAAATATAAGATAAAAAAGACAAAAAAATACTGGGTCAGGGGAAGAAGGGACCGTACATAATAATTATAATCTCTGAAACCTCTGTAAAAAATTCTGCAGATTCATTTTTTACTTGTGAAATATTTTCACATTTTAATAATTTCTGTTCGAAAATTGGCTATGCCATAATTTGTAACACAATCTCACTGAGAAGGCTTAACTCATTTATGACATAACAAAGTTTTGTCCAAACATTGAGTCACGGCCGTAGACACCACCATGGTAGTCATGGCGAGCCGTGCCAATATGTTGGCTCTATGACGCAGGAAACACCATTTTGAGGGTCTAGGTTGATTTTACCCCCGCTCAATAGTCCGCCTTGGCAATATTTTATTCACCGCTACGGGCCTGTCAGAATATTTAACTGAAAACATTCTACACAATTGAAGAGTGAGTGGAAGAAGGGGGCTAACACCATGATGGAGTGAGCCTATGCTGCATGCATCTATATTGATAACTCCCAAGTCAATAGATTATAACCATGATAACGGTAAATGTTGCACACGGTTGACAGAGTTATGTACCTTTGCTTGACAATAACATTCTATGGATACAATATCTATTTACTGATCATGGAAAATATAGCTTAAATCTCTAAATGGCTAATTAATTAAATTATATTTTTTTGAATGTGACAAAGGTGCCTGGCACTGAATCAGGATCGCGTAGCATCTGTGAGCATTGGATAAGCTTTCCTACTAAAGCTTGCAGTGACATGGATATGTATATAGGCTGTATGCTTCTAATTTTAAGAATGGAACAATATGCTTGTTAGGGCCCTGTCGAGTTTCGCCCTGTATGTCTGTCCGTCAGTCCGCATGTCCGCCTGTCTGTTTGTCCGGGCAACCAAACGGGAGGCCATTGGGAGGAGCCTAACACAAACGAATCATTTGATTTATTCTGTGTGACCCTTATTCTATTCATAACAAGGGGCCATTTATATTGTTCTAGAACAATTGAAATGGCCCCTTCCTCCATATCGTTGGCACGTCTGTCTGTCTGTCTGTCTGTCTGTCTGTCTGTCTGTCCGGGTATATGTTGGGTAAAAAAGTACACAACAAATGCTCTTCTGTGTGTTGGGGAGCTTTTCCGTTGCTCGTATTTGCTTATTCCGTTGTTTTTGTTCGGTACTTGTTATACAGTAAAAAACAACAAAGATCAGTTGGTAGGAATGTCCGTCTGTCCGTCTGTCCGTTTACTGTATGAAAGTTTTTGTAAGAGCATCTCAAATCACCTATAATTTCTGTTTGCCTTCACCTAATATCTTCATGTCGCACACATACAATACAAAGTAACTATACATCAGTCTACTTTGATACAATTACCCTCGTTACTGATCGTCTGTCTGTGTCTGTCTGCCTGCCTGCCTGCCTGTCTGTGCCTGCCTGTGCCTGCCTGCCTGTCTGTGCCTGCCTGCCTACTTGCCTGTGCCTGCCTGTGCCTGCCTGTGCCTGCCTGTGCCTGCCTGTGCCTGCCTGTGCCTGCCGTGGCCTGCCTGCCTGTGCCTGCCTGTGCCTGCCTGTGCCTGACTGTGCCTGCCTGTGCCTGCCTGTGCCTGCCTGTGCCTGCCTGTGCCTGCCTGTGCCTGCCTGTGCCTGCCTGTGCCTGCCTGTGCCTGCCTGTGCCTGCCTGTGCCTGCCTGTGCCTGCCTGTGTGCCTGTGCCTGCTGTGCCTGCCTGCCTGCCTGCCTGTGCCTGCCTGTGCCTGCCTGTGCCTGCCTGTGCCTGCCTGTGCCTGCCTGTGCCTGCCTGCCTGCCCTGTGCCTGCCTGTCCTGCCTGTGCCTGCCTGTGCCTGCCTGTGCCTGCCTGTGCCTGCCTGTGCCTGCCTGCCTGCCTGTGCCTGCCTGTGCCTGCCTGTGCCTGCCTGTGCCTGCCTGTGCCTGCCTGCCTGCCTGTGCCTGCCTGTGCCTGCCTGTGCCTGCTGTGCCTGCCTGTGCCTGCCTGTGCCTGCCTGTGCCTGCCTGTGCCTGCCTGCCTGCCTGCCTGCCTGCTGCCTGCCTGCCGCCTGCCTGCCTCCGCCTGCCTGCCTGCCTGCCTGCCTGCCTGCCTGCCTGCCTGCCTGCCTGCCTTGCCATGCCTGCCTGCCTGCCTGCCTGCCTGCCTTGCCTGCCTGCCTTGCCTGCCTGCCTGCCTGCCTGCCTTGCCTGCCTTGCCTGCCTTGCCTGCCTGCCTGCCTGCCTGCCTGCCTGCCTGCCTGCCTGCCTGCCTTGCCTGCCTGCCTGCCTTTGCCTGCCTGCCTGCCTCCTTGCCTTGCTGCCTGCCTGCCTTGCCTGCCTGCCTGCCTGCCTGCCTTGCCTGCCTGCCTTGCCTGCCTTGCCTGCCTTGCCTCCTGCCTTGCCTGCCTTGCCTGCCTGCCTTGCCTGCCTTGCCTGCCTTGCCTGCCTTGCCTGCCTTGCCTGCCGTGCCTTGCCTTGCCTTGCCTTGCCTTGCCTGCCTGCCTTGCCTGCCTTGCCTGCCTGCCTTGCCTGCCTGCCTCCGCCGCCTTGCCTGCCTTGCCTGCCTTGCCTGCCTGCCTTGCCGCCTTGCCTGCCTTGCCTGCCTTGCCTGCCTTGCCTGCCTTGCCTGCCTGCCTGCCTTGCCTCCTTGCCGCCTTGCCTGCCTGCCTGCCTTGCCTGCCTGCCTTGCCTGCCTGCCTGCCTTGCCTGCCTTGCCTTGCCTTGCCTGCCTTGCCTGCCTGCCTGCCTTGCCTGCCTGCCTTGCCTTGCCTGCCTGCCTGCCTGCCTGCCTGCCTGCCTGCCTGCCTTGCCTCGCCTGCCTTGCCTGCCTTGCCTGCCTTCCTGCCTTGCCTGCCTGCCTGCCTTGCCTGCCTGCCTGCCTTGCCCCTGCCTGCCTGCCTGCCTTCCGCCTGCCTGCCTGCCTCCTTCCTGCCTTGCCTGCCTTGCCCTTGCCTGCCTTGCTGCCTGCCTGCCTTGCCTGCCTGCCTGCCTTGCCTGCCTGCCATTGCCTGCCTGCCTGCCTGCCTGCCTCCTGCCTGCCTGCCTGCCTGCCTGCCTTGACCTGCCTTGCCTGCCTGCCTGCCTGACTGCTGCCTGCCTGCCTGCCTGCCTGCCTGCCTGCCTGCCTGCCTGCCTGCCTGCCTGCCTGCCTCCGCCTGCCTGCCTGCCTGCCTGCCTCCCGGCAGGCAATGCCTGCCTGCCTGCCTGCCTGCCTGTTGTCTGTCTGTCTGTATATTTATTTGAATTATTATGCAGTTTCTCAAATCACCTATAATTTATGTTCGCCTTCCTTCAGCTAATCTCTTCATATTGCACACATGCATTACTTAGTAGCGATACATCCATCCACATTAATATAATTACCCTCGCTACTGAACGTACATCCATCCGTCTGTCTGTTTATTTATTTGAAAGTTTTTGTAACCGTTTTCAAATAGGGGCCACAGGCCACATTTTCTAGTTGTAAAAGGTGACTAATAGGGAATTGAGTTAACCTTTACAACATTACAGACAGCATTCCCAATGCTCCAGATGATTCCGAGATGATCCGGCACGTGACAAGCTGTCTCACCAGCATCTGCATATTTTGTGAATATTTTCTTATATTTGACAAAAACACCCCTTTTTTTATTCACTATAATGGTCACCAGTCTACATGGAAGAGTCCATAAAGTTAAGTGATCAATCATCTTTTGGATGTGACAAGGCACCTGACACCAACTGTTGATCTTGCAGAGAGGTTGCACTGTTGTGTCTATGTTCACGGTTGTAAATATGTGTGACAGTGTCCGCGTCTAGGAGACGCTGGATATTCATGTAAAATGGTTCGGCAAGTAACAATGTTTCTGTCCGATTCCCAACACTAACAAATAATGTCTATTGTAACAATTTTGCCTAGGCGAGTAGATTTTAATCGTACTGGAAATATAAAAAATGGAATTTTCTTTCTCTGAATCATAAAACAATAAAACCAGATTCAAAAATGTCCAGTGAGTTTTTACTGAAATTTGTAAAAGCCTTAAAACATGTAAAATGACCTTAGCTGTTGACAGGCTGTGGAACACCATTAAATGAAATTTAAAAGATCAATCTGGCTTACACACAGAGTCCAACTGTATATGGCCGTATTGTTTAATTGATGTAGACCACAAACCAATAAATCAGTTCCTACACAAATACGGATCACTGAAATACAGGAATTGCAGTGTAACCCATTCAAACTGGACATCCTGGCGATCTCCCGGTTTGTCCGGTTTGGAGGGGTTACACTGTAGTACTCTTCAGGGGTTACACTGTAATACAGATATAATCATTTAGTAATATTTATTTTACTGATGGTGACTCGCGGTGGTATCAGACTATTTTCATATACAAATGAGGCATATTTTTTAATTATTTATACTAATTAAATGCCGCTTATACGTCACCTGAAAACAATAATATTTTCGACAGATTATAAAGTATGATCAGAGCACAATAAAAATAAATACAGATAATAAATAGTAATGTCCGTTAACATTTTAAGGAAACACGGTTATCGCCCCTGATATCAGTGTGGAATTTAAGTCTGATATAAAATGTATACTAATGCCAATCAATACGTGCGGTAATGGCGAATGAATGTTTAGTCTGCCAGAAAATTACATATCTACAGAACATAGAAACATATCTACAGAATATAGAAACATATCTACAGAATATAGAAAACTATCTACAGAAAATAGAAAACTATCTACAGAAAATAGAAAACTATCTGTCTCCCTATGTAATAACCTACTGCGTGGGCATGTACCTTTAATAAAAGTTCACTTAAAGTCATTCCTTGATCGATAGTAGACAGCAGGCCCCAGATAACGAGACAATTCTAATAAAATACCAAGATATTGTTTTTCATGGAAAATAAGAAAAAATATGCTATATTTGCGGTCTGTTTATTGTTTTCTGCAACATAGTAAAGGTACTACAAACATTTTATTACTTTTTGATACTCGCTACTTCTGATCTCAAATGGGTTTTTGGCAATTTTAATTGGGTATTTAAGCAAATACGCAGCTTATCTGGAGCTCTGGTAGACATTTAATGTAAAAAAACAGCACGTTCATTGCTGCACATTTTACATGTAATACAGGCCCGTAGCCAGACCTGTTTGAAGGGGGGGGGTGTCGGGGGGGGGGTCGTTCCGTCCGTCCCCCCCCCCCCCTGGCTACGGGACTGTAATATATATTAACGTATGAGCAGATTTTGTGAACGCATTTCTCCTTACAAAAGTCAATACCTCAAACGTGTCAAAAGTACGGAGCCCCACTTGTTTTTATGAATTCATTCCCACGAAATAACAATTCTTTCCCTCAATTTAACAATTCGTTGTTGCCGACCTTGAAGTTGGCTTTGAAGTTGGCTTTGACCTTGGCGGACTTCGACCTCGCGATGGAATCTCCCCGCGTAACATTTTCAGGAAGGCTTCTGATTAGTCGCCGTAATAATTTCGCTCCTCCTCTACACTTAGCTCAAACGCGTCCAGTTTACTCAGAACGTTCCCTTCTTACTTGCTCCCATAGGGCCGTTCTTACGTTTTAGTCTTTCAATTTCTAGCACAAGTTCTTTTTCTGTAAAGCAAAGAAAGGTTATATTAAATGGAGTTAAAACCAAAACTATATAAAGCACTCGCACACTTTCAAGTCTGAAAGGGGTAGATAATTCATGGTCTGAGGATTGAATTAAACTTTGTGCATCTACTCATAATACAGAGGCTACACACCAAGTATCAAAGTGAAAGTGAATGGGTTTAATGTCCCAGCAATAGCTAAGGTCATATAAGAGACGGGACCACAGTTTAAAGTGTCATCTGACAGACAAGTACGATGGAAACACTATGCAAGTATTTTCACGCCTAGTGTGAGGATTGAACTCACAACCTCCGGTATTGAAGTCCAATGCCATATCATCTAGGTGACGGCCAATTCCTCCAAGTATCAAGCCTGTATGTATTATGGTTTTAATGTGTTACAATTTACAAAGAACAAATAAACAAGTGGGGAAATAATCCTTAACCTTTCACACTACAGACCTCTTTTGTGATGTTTGTAAACAGTGTAGATACAGATGAGCCAGCTCATGACAAGCCGTCTCATCAGGAACTGCACTTTTTGCAAGTAATTTTCTTATTTTTTAGAAGAAAAAAACACCCCCTTTTTATAAATGGACTAGTCTGAAAATCATTTTGTTATGATTGCAATGGTCAGGAATTTAACATATCAGAGTCCATTACAGTTACTGGGTTGTAAGGGTTAATCCTGTCACTGAGGCTTGACTCACTGTTGGCCACGAGTTTATCGACCCGGTGACTGAGGCTCGACTCACCGTTGGCTATGAGTTTATTGACCATGTGACTTGAGGCTAGACACACCGTTGGCCACGAGTTTATTGACCATGTGACTTGAGGCTAGACTCACTGTTGGCCATGAGTTTATTGACCCTGAGGCTCGACTCACCGTTGGCCATGAGTTTATTGACCCTGTGACCGAGGCTAGACTCACCGTTGGCCATGAGTTTATTGACCCTGTGACCGAGGCTAGACTCACCGTTGGCCATGAGTTTATTGACCCTGTGACTGAGGCTCGACTCATCGCTGGCCATGATTTTATTGATCCTGTGACCGAGGCTCGACTCACCGTTGGCCATGAGTTTATTGACTCTGTGACTGAGGCTCGACTCGCCATTGGCCATGAGTTTATTGACCCTGTGACCGAGGCTCGACTCACCATTGACCATGAATTTATTGACCCTGTGACTGAGTCTAGAATCACCGTTGCCCATGAGTTTATTGACCCTGTGACTGAGGCTAGACTCACTCGCCCAGTCGCCTTGATGAGTGTTAATTTCACTCGCCCAGTCACCTTGATGAGTGTTAATTTCGGCTGGGAAAGACTGTATTAACCATAAATATTTGGATACCATTTGTTTTGGGAAACACCTATAAAATACGGGTTTCCCAAAACAAATTGTATCCAAATACATTGCTATTGTGATAAACCAGTACAACCATACCATGAACTATAAATATTTGGAAATTCTTGCAGTGAAAATCGGGTATTTAAAATGTCATGAAGTTGTTTATTGTCTCAGAAATGGCAACATTCAGTGGCATCACAGGCCAATCATTAATAATTTAAATACTATATTGCCAATATAGTTTATTGCATTTTCAGACATACAAAAATGCAGATGTTGCAGGAAGTATGAACTACAATTATTCTTATTTCTCAATTAAAATATATGTTGCTACCACTCATTTGAACCGTCTCGCCGAGAAATAATATGAAAATAACATAATAACCCTAAGTATTCGGACCGTTTCCCAAAATAAATTGTATCCAAATACATTGTTATTGTGATAAAATAGTACAATAGTACTAAACATGACTATCAGGACGCTCTTTATTGTGGGCAACCATATATTTTATGTGTTTCCCACAATAAATTGTGTCCGAATATTTAGGGTTATTACGGTAATGAGATTGTTCCCCTTCTACAGACAGGCAAGGCTACTCACTGCTTTACACTGGGCTATGTCCATATCCAGATCCTCCAGCTCGTGTCCAGATTTCTCCAGCTTCCCCTGAACAACAACAAAGATTTCTTATACAAGGTGCATGATCACGTGGTCACAACAACAACAACAATGTCTGAAAGTGTTGAAAGCTCGCCCACTCTAAAATAAGTATCATTTGATATTTTCCTTAATATGCAACGGATTTTGATGAAATATGGCCCAGCAAATGCGTCTTCATGAGCTGCATGTGGCGGTCCCGGGAGTTCGGTACATTCATATGTCGTTTTTGCAAAGTATCGATTTCCGTGTCTAGTAGACACGGAAATCGATTCTTTGCAAAAATGACAGAAGTTTGGGCAAAAGTACAGAGACCACCAAATGCAGCTTAACAAGAAGCGTTTGATGCGCCATATTTCATCAAAATCCGTTACATATCACGGACAAAATAAAAGAATATGTACTTTGAATCGGAAGGATTCTGGAAGTTTCAGTACTTGTTGTTGTTGTTTATATAAGGCCATAAAACAAGTACTTGGGTTCTCAGGCATGTGGTTTGCGGAATGTGCACGGGAGGGCGGATTTTTAAAATACATTTTTGTGTTTGTCTCTGATTGTTTTCAAGTCACCAGATACATGTATGTTGTATAAAGTTAATGTAACCTCTTTACACGTGAACAATCACCAGATTGTCCTCACACAGGATTGGATATAACATATTTTTGCATGGCAGTGTTTTCGATCGATATTCTAGCTAATGTATAGTATGATTTTATTTTTGCTTGATGATAACATGCTCCGACTTGCAGTGATTGTTCTGACGCGGCGATATCTGAAAACCAAAGTACTTTTTTTATGGCCTACCATATCCAGTGTTGTATCTAAAGCACCATCAGAGGATATTTTCCCACCTCAAACTGGAAATGTCTCTTTAAATATACAAAACATCATTGAACTTATACTGGGAAAGGGGCCAAAAGCTGGATACTGTCCCCCTGGAGTTGTGACCTGCGCACAACACTGCATACCTTCGTCTTCAATCTCAATAATAACATTATCTAACAGCACTTTAGAAACATTTCCACTGTAAATAATTCTAAAGTGTCTTCAAACCATGTTTTGATGAGAAAAATAGACAAGAAACGAGGCAAAGCCACGAAGGCCAGGTTTTTTCCAAGCATGGACACTTGGATAACATAATTATACCCACTTTTTGTAGACTAGATGGCCGTGGCCTGCGTGTCGCGCCTTGGGGCGAGGCATGGACACTAAAAAAATAGATATAGTAGATGGAAAAACTTTAACGAAAAAACTTTAACCGGACACATGGACGTACGGACGGACGTATGCGAAAATGCCGACGATATCGCGCTTTACGCAAGCGGGTGCGACAATGATGATAAACACCCATGTGAAGTATGAAGGTAATGTGTGAAGCAGTTGCAGAGATATAGTACACGAAAGTAATTTGACCTTGACATTGCACATAGGGGCCGCACGGTTGGGGGTTAGAATGAAAATATGGACGAAGATAAACACCCATGTGAAGTTTCAAGGTAATGGGCAAAGCAGTTGCAGAGATATAGTATAACGAACAACTTTTAACCAAAAAACTTTAACCAGACGTACGTTAAAAAGTTAACGTTGAAAATGGCTAAGTCAATTACGTAGAAATAATAGGTGAAGGTAAAAAAATGGTCACATGTTGGATAGTTGTATGTGGTAGGCATCCCTTGGTTATGAAGTTGTGAAAGTTTGGTGGTCCTAGGTGGTACAGTACCAAAGAAATGGACTTAAACACGAAAACTTAACATTGTAAACGCGAAAACTTATCATTGAAAATGGCTAAGTCGACTGCACGAAAAAAATGGGTGAAGTTAAACAAAAAGTAACATGTTGGATAGTGATATGTGGTGGGCACCCCTTGATTATGAAGCTGTGAAAGTTTGGTGGTCCTAGGTGGTACAGTAACAACGAAATGGACTCGAACACGAAAACTTAACATTGAATGTGGACGCCGCCCGCCGTCCGCCCGCCCGCCCGCCCGGCTTTCGCCAATCCAATAGCCTATAGGTGAAGGTAAAAAAATGGTCACATGTTGGATAGTTGTATGTGGTAGGCACCCCTTGGTTATGAAGCTGTGAAAGTTTGGTGGTCCTAGGTGGTACAGTACCAAAGAAATGGACTTAAACACGAAAACTTAACATTGTAAACGTGAAAACTTAACATTGAAAATGGCTAAGTCGACTGCGCGGAAAAAATGGGTCAAGTTAAACAAAAAGTAACATGTTGGATAGTGATATGTGGTGGGCACCCCTTGATTATGAAGCTGTGAAAGTTTGGTGGTCCAGCTCTTTTAATTCAGGTGCAATGTAGCTTTGAAAACCTAGCAATACATGAGCCATACAGTGGAAATGATTCACAACCTCATTGTTGCCGTCATAATTTGCTAGCATTTCATCTCGCCACTCATCAAGAAGCCTATCTGCCTTCTTTTCATTACTGGCTCGATCACTCATTGTAAATGATAATGTGGCGAGAGCTTTCGCAACATATTCCGTTTCATTTCCAGCGTCATTGAGAGTACCTAGTTCTTCTAAGTGCCTTTTTGTTACATTGTTTATAGTTTCTGCATCTTCTTTTGCAACTCTATTGAAGCCAAGGCTTATTATGTCACCGGTTGCCAAGGTAACTGAGTTGTCTACAATTTTCTCTTTCTTTCTAGTTGTGCCGTCCCTACATAACCCCCAATTATCAACAGATATAACCTTTTCAGCAATAAATGATTTCGCCAAAAAATGTCCCTCGTCTACAATTGATTGGACTGTTGAATGATTCGGCAGCTGTGATTTGCTGAGCTTTTTACTAAACATGTGTTTTGAAACAGTTTGAATCACTGGCGATACTTTTTCGACTGCTACTTCGAGTCCAGATAATTCCATGACACACAAACGCACATTTTCACTATATGACCCATCAGACTGCTTAAGGACAATATCATTATTTTCACAATGGTCAATATGTTCTACGTGTTCTTCCAGATCACTAATTAGATCGTCTTTATCAGCAATTGTTAGCTTCAGTTTTTTCATTAGATCATCGGTATCATCGTCAGGTACGCTTTGGAATGATATTTGTTCACGTAACTTTGATACTTCCTTTTTTAAATAACTGTTACTTTTTTGCAGTGTTACTTTCTTTAATTGTTCCAATTTATTCTCGTCAACAAGCGCCTCGTTTTCCTCTGTCAAGTGAGAAATTTGCTTCTTCTTTTGATCATTTTTAGCACCAAACTTATTCTTTTATCAAACACGCATGATCAGTTAATTTTTTTTTCATTTTCTGTAGTTGTTTACTCTGTTTTTGTATTAATTTCATTGACTGCCGTAGCGCATGTCTGTCTTTCTTAGCTTTCTCATCACGTTTTGTTATATTTCTAACAGAATAGTGGCCATTGCGTTGTCTTAATCGGTCCAACTTCTGCTCATTTTCTTGCACCTGTGCTCTTAATTGATTGTTATGTTTCTCAACTTTACAATTCTCGTAATTCAAATAATTTGTTTCTTTCTTTATTTGTCGATATTCATTACATGTATCTCCATCAGACATGTCAGATGTCTGGTACCAGCGCATATCAGTCGTTCATGTTCAGCATTTTCACTACATGGAACTTCAAATGGTACGACTGCCGAGTTGATGTCCGTTTTTGATGTCTGGACAGTGTCATTAACAGAGGACTGTACGCTACTCAACTTCAAGCATGGTGAAACAAACTGCTGTTCTAGTAGCTCTTTCACATTTTTTACGCCTTTCACCTTTTTCTTGCTGGCTAATTTCTTTCTCTGATCTTGAAGCCGTAGAAGTTTAGAATGTACTGATGTGTAGTTCACATTCATGAAATCAACATCAACTGCAGAAAACATCTGCATGAGGTCAAACGATGTGAGACTGTTTTTCTCTGCATACCTCTTCAGTTCAAGGACAAGTCCATTTGACAAGTTTTTTTATGTGTGTGAATGACCTTGATGAAATGTCTTGTGCAGTCAGGTTCAGAGACTGGCAGTATGGGCCGGGATAATCCATGCTCGTCTTTCACTGCTGAAAAATATATGAAATTGTGTGACAGAGAGGCTCACAGAAAGGGCGACGGTAGTAGGGAAAGAAGGTGGGTTACAGGTATTAATGGCACCCCCGGCCCCTCATAATTAGTTCCTGTGGCTGGAGAAATGGGCTTATGGGTTTTGTGTCTAGTGTAGATCCAGATCAGCCTGTGCATCCGGAGTCTGATCAGGATCTGCACTGCTCACAAATCCCATAAGCCCCATTTCTCCATTCACAGCTACAAATGAGGATATATAATTGCAAGTTATTATGTGTAACCTATGACAAATGTTTCATTGCCTCAAAATAAAACAGTTTGCTTTACAAAATAAAATACATGTTGCAAAACAGTATTTAATGATTTATGTCAATATTTTAGAAGAATAGTAAAGTAAACTTTAAATTCACTTAAAATACCCATTTGTGAACTTCGATGTGCATAAATTCTGCATATTTAGTTAATACCCATCTGATATATCACGAAATTCGGGTTCCGGTAACATCGATTGGAAAAAGTTGTAAAAGGACGAAACTACGTAGGTACGAAATCGCGGAAATCTCCGAGATATTTACGGATTTATTTTACGTTTTTTGACAATAGGGTTAGCCAAATCTGATTGAAATCAATAAGTAATAATGTAATAAACATTATTAGTTCTCGACATCAAAGGATTCCATCAGAATATATCGATTTTCGTACGTAAATCTTGAAACAAAAGTTTCGCACTTTTCGTCGAAGCAGAAAGTTGCAATCATCGGCCTTTCGGATCGCAATTTAATGATAATTTCAACCGTTTAAACATAATATTTGTGACAGAAAACATCAATAAACTGTAGTTAAGATACGTACCTTAAATATACAACATGTCTGGAACAATTAACGCTTTGTAGATCGAACTGTTGATAGATTTTCTCGACCAGGTATAGCGTGAATAGGATTTTTATTTTCCAAAATGGCGCTGACTTGCGAGTGGACAAAATTTGCGCGGAGGGGTACATTTGAAAATTGAATGCGAAGCTCAAATTTAGGTTCCGAAACACAATTTTGGTATCAAATAAAAGATAATTCTTTGTAGTTTTCATAAATATATGCATAATATGGATAATTTAATTATTTGATGGGCGACGAAGCCGTAACTTTGGGGATTATTTACGTCGCGTAGGCAAGTCATATGTTAATTATGCAAATATCTCCGTGTACGTCATTCAATTTTCTGTCAATCAAATTCTATCTCATGAATATTCATGAGATATAAACAGCCCGCAAATCATTTCTAAGCCGGTAGGCGGTACCAAATCACTCGCAGACTATGCAAATTTTTATCAGTGGGATCAAGTTGGTTAATCCTCATTTAATTATGTAATTAAGTTAATACATGATAAACATATTTATGACACATAATAATGAAATTTATATGGTTTTGTAGATAATTTATTTCTCATTTAAATGATATTTTTATTCATGAGAACTGTTAAGAAATACGCAATTAATGGGCGATTTCGCGTACATGGTACTGAATATTTTACCAATTCCAGGCGATTAGCTGATAAGCCATCGCCTAATCGGGGTTGCTACTGTTACGTATAACTTTTTCTGAATTAGTTCTGGCATGAAAATTGCATAAAAATACAGAAATTTGAAATTTGATAAGACATTACTATGTGAAAATAAAACTAGAAATGCGGACTGTCGGCACACAAATGCACCCGCTGACAGCCAAAGAAAACGAGGCACACTTGAAAACACATAGAGGGCCAGAAAAGCGTGGATTTATCATAGCATAAAAACAGACAATCAGAGCAAGAGGTGTGTGAAATATCAAGCAGATCCATGCAAGGAAACAGACATTATAAGACACTTACCAGAGTTTCGAATGCACCAAGTACATGTATGTGACCATGACCCTGGACTTAACAGGGACAGGATGATCGTGAACTCACTGAACGAGGTGAAGCAATAGATGACCATTGAAGCAATGCATGTGTGAAATATCAAGCAGATCCAATCAAGGAAACGGATATTATAAGACATTTACCCGAGCATTAAGGTTTCAAATGCACCAATTATTCGACCTAGACCCTGGGCTTAGCAGGGGCGTGGATTTGTCACAGGGCGGTAGAGGACAATTAAAGCAATGCGTGTGTGAAATATCAAGCAGATGAGTGCAAGGAAAATTATAAGACATTTACACGAGCGTTAAGGTTTTGAATGCACCAAGTACGTAACCTTGACCCTGGGCTTAGCGGGAGAGGCACAATCGTGGATTTGTCACAGGGCAGACCCAGTAGAGGACCATTAAAGCAATGCATGTGTGAAGTATCAAGCAGATCCAATCAAAGAAACAGACATTATAAGACAATTACCTGAGCATTAAGGTTTTGAACGCACCAAGTGTGTGTCCTTGACCCTGTCTGGGTTTAGCAGGGTTGGGACGAACGTGGAGTTGTTGCAGGGCAGTAGATGACCATTATAGCAATGCGTCTATCAAATATCAAGCAGGTCCGTGGAAGAAACATTTCCGAGCGTTAAGGTTTAGGGTCGGACGGACGGACGGACATACGGGACGTACGGACGTCGGTAACACTAAATGCCCCCCTCACCATTCGGTGGTGGGGGCATAATAATTTGAAACTAGAAATGTGGCCTGTCGGCACATGAATGCCCCCGCTGGCAGCAAAAGAACCGAGGGTGGTAGAGGACCATTGGAGCAATGCGTGTGTGAAATGTGAAGCCGACCCGACCAAGGAAATTATAAGCCATTTACCCGAGCGTTAAGGTTTTGAACGCACCAAGTCTGCGACTTTGACCCTATGCTTAGCAAATGTAGATTTGTCACAGGACGGTAGAGGACCATTGGACCAATGCGTGTTTGAAATGTGAAGCAGATCCGACCAAGCAAACAGAAATTATAAGCCATTTACCCGAGCGTTAAGGTTTAGGGACGGACGTACGAATGTACGGACGCCGGTAACACTATATGCCCCCCTCACCATTCGGTGGCTGGGGCATAAATATAGGAGGGGGGCTACTATTAGAAAGTGGGCTACTATTAGAACAAATACAGAATTTAGTTTCAAAAGGATTGAGATTGAAATTCAATTACATACTTGTATATTAAGATGGGAGATCATCCGCTCGTTCGCCCTATTGCGGGATTCGAGGGCCACCACATCGGAAGGTATTCCTCCGTCCAGCATACTGTATCTCCTCATCCCGGCCTTCAACCTGCAGGTACACACAGGCAAACTGTACACAGATGGGCATTTATCAGGTACAGACAGGCAAACTGTACAGAGACGGGCATTTATCAGGTACACACAGGCAAACTGTACACACAGGCAAATGGTACAGCGATGGGTATTTATCAGGTACACACAGGCAAACTGTTCACAGATGACCATTTATCAGGTACACACAGGCAAACTGTTCACAGATGAGCATTTATCAGGTACACACAGGCAAACTGTTCACAGATGAGCATTTATCAGGTAAACACAGGCAAACTGTTCACAGATGAGCATTTATCAGGTACACACAGGCAAACTGTACAGAGGTGGGCATTTATCAGTTAAACACAGGCAAACTGTACAGAGATGGGCATTTATCAGGTACACACAGGCAAACTGTACAGACATGTGCATTTATCAGGTACACACAGGCAAACTGTACAGACATGTGCATTTATCAGGTACACACATGCAAACTGTACAGAGACGGGCATTTATCAGCTACACACAGACAAACTGTACAAAGATGGGCATTTATCAGGTACACACAGGCAAACTGTACAGACATGGGCATTTATCAGGTACACACAGGCAAACTGTACAGAGACGGGCATTTATCAGGTACACACAGGCAAACTGTACAGAGACGGGCATTTATCAGGTACACACAGGCAAACTGTACAGAAACAGGCATGTATCAGGTACACACAGGGAAACTGCACAGAGATGGGCATTTATCAGGTACACACAGGCAAACTGTACAGACATGGGCATTTATCAGGTACACACAGGCAAACTGTACAGAGACGGGCATTTATCAGGTACACACAGGCAAACTGTACAGAGACAGGCATGTATCAGGTACACACAGGGAAACTGCACAGAGATGGGCATTTATCAGGTACACACAGGCAAACTGTACACAGATGGGCATTTTAGCTACACACTGGCAAACTGTACAGAGATGGGCATTCACCAAATACAGTGTCCCTTTGATATCAAGTTTATCAGGCAAGACTATAGCTAGGAAATGCAGGAATTGTAATAGTTTGAAACTTCACATTTGGTATGTGGCTTCCTTAAATTATGGTGTATAGATGTGTCAAGTGAATACAGGCGTGGATACAAAAATAATTGAAGGGGGGTGTCTGTAATTAGAAGTCGGCTACGCGAGCATGAAATCGTAGTCGGGGGGTCTGGGGTTCCTGACACCTAGGCCACGAAAAGTTATCCAACTGTTCGAGTATTGTAGATTTTCGTCCCTGGAATAGCATTTATTTTATCTGGTTATGAATTATCTCCCCATTTTGGACTTAGAATTTCACAATTTTGCCCTGGTACAGTGCAGTCTGCGTTTTTGTTCCACCGTAGACAACACTTGCAAACTCAACGCGAACGCAACGCGAACGCAACGCGAACGCAACGCGAACGCAACGGTTTGCTGTAGCGTTGTATACGTTGTTTAAACGTATAATACGTTTCGTACACGTGTAATACACATTGTCAAACCGTTTAGTTTAAAAGCGTTGTATACGTTGTTTAAATGTATAATACGGTTCGTACACGTGTAATACACATTGTGAAACCGTTTAGTTTAAAAGCGTTGTATACGTTGTTTAAACGTATAATACGGTTCGTACACGTGTAATACACATTGTTAAACCGTTTTAAAGCGTGTAATACGTTTAGCTTCAAGGCGTATAACACGCTTTGGCGTATACATATGTAGCGAGGTGAAAGCGTTGAAACGTGTACAACGCTTTACCTGGAAGCGTGTAGCTATATGAAAGCGTTGAAACGTGTACAACGGTTACACGTTTTAACGCGAATACCTGTTCGGCCCCGATCGCTTCGAGGCGGCCTTGTTTCGTCCCTTTTAAAATATCGCGAATACATGTACCTGTTCGGCCTGGATCGTTTACAGGCGGATCGTTTCGCACCTACATGTACCACCATTCCGCACATGCGAATTATTGTAAGGCAGACTCATTTCGCCCCTGATATGGAAAATGAATTATACGGGTGTAAACAACAATACATTGCAGCTCCATTATAACGCGATGGTCGGGGTACGTTGTATAGTGCTCGCGATAGACAGACGCTTATTACAATGTATAATGCTCGCGATCAACAGGCGCTTAAAAGGATTAATTGTTAATAAATAATGGTCACGTGTCCTGCCTATTCATGCGGACGATTAGCTGTTGATACGTGCATAATCCCACCGAAATTCCGCATGAACTCTGAATTTTGTGTCAGCTTTACAACACCATTTACGGAAAATATTTTCGAAATCAATATCGGCGAAACATGGCGACAGATCTGCGTATAATCCAGTGTTTTTTTGTAATCCATTCCTTTCGGAATACACATTTACGGGTATGAAATTATTAAATAATTTATTTTTATTTTTGTTATTTCTCAATGAAAGTATACGTTGTGACCACTCATTTGAACCGTCTCGACGAGACGGTTTAAATGGTGCTCGCGGCATATACTTCTGAGTGCATAGAAGGAAAATATTTTCCCGCAAACATAATCGTATCCTCAGCATGAAATGGGTTACTGCATGATTGCCCCATGAGTCACACGTTCGCGACGTCTGCGGAACATCAAAGGGCGTGTTGACCAATCAGTAACATTTCAAAACATAGCCTAAAGGAATGGTCACGACGCATTTCTCGTGCTGAATGATGTCATACAATAAGCACCTATTAGTTGATTTTTTTTCACAAAGCGACACACAAATCTCGTCTGTGTAATATCACAGGTTGAAGTAACGGACCGAGGTCTATAAATACATTAAATATGCCTAAAATCTTCAATTAATGAAGAAAAAAATAATATATTTTTTTATTTTACACCCTCCATATAAAAATTAATTTTGTTTCTTCATTCATTGATGCTTTTAGGCATATTTAATGTATTTATAGACCTCAGAAATGGCGAATCTAGGAACTCTCGTATCTTTACGCTGAAGCCAGTCTATTTCAGTCACTAATCCGCTATACACTCTCCCACGCGTGTGTTAAGAAAAATCGATATATGGAGAAACTGAATACACAGCGAGCTGCACACTGGTTTAACAGGGTATGGCCCGAGGATATGTGTCATAAATTACTTGGTCAAAACCGGTAAATTTACAAGGTTTATAGCGAAATAGCAGCCGACTGGCAATTTTTCTCGGACCGATTTTTAAGACTAGTTTTCAAATCTCAATCGGTCTGAGAGTTCAAAAATCGTCCAGAACCGGTAAAACTGAAAATAGAAAGCCCTGCAGTCTAGAAGTATATATACACACACGAAGAACGATCTGAGCATGCTGCGCATTCTACGCGATACACGGTTGGCATACCAAAACGTGTAATGCGTTAAAACCCGTGGAAACGTGTTATACGTATAACACGGTTTCATCTGTACGGTGCTGTGTACATGTAGAAGCGTGTAACCGTTCGTCAAAGAAAGCGTTAAATCGTTTAAACGGTTTACCTTAGCGTTGTATACGTTTACAACCGTTGTATACGTTTACAACCGTTGTACACGGATTACACGCTTTTGAAACTCAATGCGTTGTTTACAACCGTTGTATACGTTTACAACCGTTGTACACGGATTACACACTTTTGAAACTCAATGCGTTGAACACGGTTTGTTCGACTTTCGCGCATGCGCAAGAGTGGGGAAACGCAACGCATGGCCGAAAACGTATTACACGTAGACGACACACGGTTTGAAACGCAACTAACGGAAACTCCACGGATACGCAACGCACAACACTTTGTACACGTATAAACCCGGAACATTTTGACAGATACAACTGTAAGAAGTAAAATTGTAAATCCTTTAATAGAAATTTCAAGACGATCCTAAATTTGCACCTACAAAAAAACATCTTAGTCGTACAAAGTTTAGTGAAACGGCCCGTAGATGCGCAAGTGGGTATATTGCAATTGTTGTGCCATCGACTTGCATCTAGTATTTCTTTCTGGTTTACTAATATACAGATTGCTTTATTGCTTCCGATACAGCAGGAAGCAACACATTAAATATATTTGCATGACCTTCAGCTTGTTCACCTTATCTTCACAAGCCAGAGCTCCAGATAAGGTGCATATTTGCTTAAATACCCAATTAAAATTGCAAAAAACCCAATTGAAATCAGAAGTAGTTATCAAAAAGCAATGAAACATTTGGGGTATTTTTATCATGCTACCGAAAACAATAAACAGACCACAAATATAGCATATTTTTCTTATTTTTCCATGAAAACATATATTGGTAGTTCATTAGAATTGACAATTCTAATGAAATACCAAGACATGTTTTCAATTAGAAACAAAGTATTCAATAATTTTGGTCTGATGATGTGTAAACAGTAGTGTGATTTTATTTTACCCAATTAAAATTTTGAAATACCCAATTACTTCAGAAATGATGGAGTGACAATATCCAATTGAGTCGAGACTGGCTGTTTAATACACTTCATTGCAACGCCTACATAATTTTTATTATGCAGACACAATAGTATCCTAACTACTTTCAACAAACTGTTTCTGATAAACTATTTACAAAATGTTGTTAACCTTTGAACCCGAAAGCCTGCTATAGCGGTTTATGCAAACAGTACATATCCAGATGAGCCGGCTCATAACGAGCCGTCTCATCAGGATCTGCACTTCTTTAAAGGAATTAATTATTTAATACCCCCTTTTCATAAATGGACTAGTCTGAAAATCATGTTGTGACGGTTGGATTGGCTGCAAAATTAACATATCAAAATGCATTCCAGTGACTTAGGGGTGAAAGGGTTAATGGGATATGATGAGCCGGTGGTGTAATCCAGCATTAATGCTAAGGTTGGTAATGCCTTGTCGAAGATTTTTGCCTGCCCTTGTTCTCTTATATCAACATCAATAAACAAACAAAGGACATTTATGCCCCTGCATAATATCTGATGTGAATTGTATGGATATTATAAAGTAAACAATGCTAGAAGTGCACTTAACCATGTACGGCATAATATTGTAGAAAATTTTGCAAACCGCAGTTTTTGAATATATTTCATGTAAACATTATTAATAGACAAATACGTTCGTAATGCACCTAAAACATTTAAAAACTAGAAAATGTGGTCTGTCGATGCACTTCACTTAGGGCCCCCCCCCCCCATGTATAGGTGATTTGAGAAACTATTACAAAAAGTTATAAAAAAAAATAAACGGACGGACGGACAGGGTGAAACCTATAGGGCACTACTGAATCTCGGCGGGGCCCTAATAAGAATTAATTAACACTGATGGATGACTATGCCCACAAAAACCTTAAAGGCCCTGAACGGCTCAGTATTACAATTTTCCGATTTTTTCAACTGATTTAGTACACAACTGATTTAGTACACAAAACTAACATATACTGCCTAATAGATACATCTGACGTCTTGAGATTTACATCTTAACCCTTTGAACCCGAAAGCCCGCTATATCGGTTTATGCAAACAATGCAGATCCAGATGAGCCGGCTCGTAACGAGCCGTCTCATCAGGATCTGCACTGTTTGAAAGTAATTTTCATATTTTTGAGAACAATAAACACCCCCTTGTTATAAATGGAATAGTCTGAAAATCATTTTGCGATGATTGGATTGGTTGCAAAATTAACATATCGCAGCCCATTCAGTTACTTAGGGGTGAAAGGGTTAATCGCAATGTGAAGACAAACAAAAGTTGTTTTGTGTACCACTCAGTGCAAAATGTCTATATTGACAATTTCATTTCCGTTACCCAACGGCTTCGGCTCGGAAGCGAGTCAATAAACTCCGGCCATCAGAATTCATCGGCCGCGAATCGGGTAGTTGAGGAGTTGACCCGAGCGTCTATCGGAAAATCGATCGGGCTTTGAAACACGCACCTGCTGTTTGTTTATCAACAAATATTGATATTTTCATCGACTACAAACTCATTTTTGTACCAAAATTAATTAAAACAGTTTCGAAGTGTGTGTAAATAGAAACCTGTTAGAGTTATGTGTGGGAAAACCCAATAGGAGGCCAAATCCGGCAACTAGAGCCACCTAAGTAACTGGAATGGACTTTGATATGTTAATTTTGCAAACAATCCAATTGTCACAAAATGATTTTCAGACTACCGTAGTCTATTTACCCGGTATTAGAAGGGGGTGTTTTATTCTCAAAAATATGAAAATTACTTGCAAAAGTGCAGATCCTGATGAGACGGCTCGTCATGAGCTGGTTCATCTGGATCTACAATGTTTGCTAATACCACTATAATGGTATGTAGTGTTGAAAGGGTTCAAGGTACATGCCCACTTAAGTAGGCACAACATGTTATTTATATCATTTAAATAAGTCTATAATTGTGCCCGCTATACAGATATAATAACTTAGTAATATTTATTTTACTGATAGTGACGCGCGGTGGTATCACGCTA
This sequence comes from Conchocele bisecta, assembly GCA_029237695.1. NCBI lineage: Eukaryota > Metazoa > Mollusca > Bivalvia > Lucinida > Thyasiridae > Conchocele > Conchocele bisecta. Next base: position 1,608,179 of record CM055275.1, read on the forward strand.
TTTTCATATGCAAATGAGGCATTATATTTTTTAATTATTTATACTAATTAAATGTGTCGCCTAAAAAAATAATATTTAGGACAGATTATAAAATAAGGAAACACAATTATCGCCCCTGATTTCAGTGTGCAAATTTATTTCTGATATAAAATGTATAATAGTGTCAATCAATACGTGGGTTAATGGTGAATGAATGTTTATTTTGCAAGAAAATGTCTCAGATGATGTCTCTGATATAAAGCATATTTTGTGCCTTCTGCGTGGGCATGTACCTTTAAAATTAAGGTATGGAGGCACGACAGGTAAGTCAAGTCCTGAAATATTTGACACTACACGAATATTGAATTACCAAATTTAATATGCTAATCTATGATAATTACGACAGACAAGAACTTAACAACTAACAAGGAACACAGTAATGTTCGTACTATGCATGTGTTCCTTCAATATCATGAATATGACAACATAGTTCATTTGAGCCACTAAACAATTAACATTTGATTATCTTAATGGCAAGCATTCAAACATACTTAGAAAAGGCCTGGCCATGTTGAGATTAAGAAAGCAAATGTTTACTTTCCATACGGATATGAAAGTAAAGTTAATTTCAATAGTTGCGTATGTTATTTGAATTTATATCATATAGCTGATAAAGTATGTGTTAACATGAAAGTTTAATTAAAGCTATAGGTTATTAAACCTTTCTAGTGTGTAATTAAATTGTGGGGATTTCCCTGCATATGAAAATTCAAAGTGAATAAATAATGCAGTTTAATCAATTAAATGCTGGTTATCACTTCCAAGTGAGAGAAAATTATGGTTTTCAACCGCTAAAATGTTGATTTATTTGTTAAAATATGAATTTTCGACTGTAGTAGCTTCGCGGGTTGCTGTGTGTATTCTATCGAGACCGGGTGCATAAAAATGATAAGAATAATGCGTTATCTCGACAATGAAACGATTCTATAAAGCACAAATACTTGGTATGTTTTGTATAGGTCTAAAACAAAAATGATTATAAGATTAAGTGCTATACATTCTGCTTATCAAGAGGAGCCTTAGTATCATGAGTTAAGTCAACATTGAAACAGTTATAGCTATAAATTCCACAGCCAATATACGCCCATTGTACGGTATGTGATAAAGTTCAAATTCATACGTCAATGTTATGTTTCTCTTGATAAAAATCTGGTGTGAGTAAGATATATCTCCCACATGGAAAAGTGAAAGGGTTTAATGTACCAGTAACAGATACGGTTAAATGTGGCTGTGACTGGAGAAATGGGACTTATGGGTTTTGTGACCAGTGTAGATCCAGATCAGACTGTGCATCCGCACAGTCTGATCTGGATCTGCACTGTTCGCCATTAAATCAATAAAACACCTGTCTTGCTTCTAAAACGCAATGTAAATAGTCGTCAGGCTACATGAATGTGCGATTTGATCAGGGGCTACATGTACACTGGCCATGACTACCATAACATTCTCCAGTCACAGTCACAAATAGCGGCACCTGGAGACGTGCTGTATTAGTGGAAATGTGTATGTACACCTAAACAGGTACGGTAACTTACACTGGCCTTGCTAACCTATCTCACTTTGGAATGTCATTAGGATTTTAGATAATACTAATGAGAATGCGGAAAATAAATGTGATAATTTAGGTCTTACTACAGAGATAAAAATAAAGTTTGTTTATTATAGTGTCACACCTATGGACAGGGCTGGCCATTTCTTGCTGATGAGACAGTATCAAACAGCAATACATCCCAATTGCTATCCAAGCAGGCACTAGGTATGCAGGCAATTGGTACAATGTATTTAACTAGCTGGCGGCTCAACAACCGGCCAATATCAGCCCGAGCAGAGGCTACCTTTTCTCATGGCAGTCACATTCAGCTAAATGGCAACATAATAAAACTTAAATTAAATAAATAAATATCCATTTCTACATTATCATGGAATTAATAATTTATATATTATCCTTAGACCTCTATCTTAATTTTGTTGTCGTCTGCTGTTTATTTTCTATTTTCAATTTTGATCATCAAAAACATGCTTTCACAGCACTTTAGAATAATTTACAATATGCTTTGACAGCACTTTAGTACTTTAGAATAATTTCCAACATGCTTCGTCAGGTCCATTGGAAATGATTCTGAAGTGCTGTGAAGCCATGTTTTTATTGAGAAATAAGGCAAGATATAAAAGCAACAGCAGACGACAATTGTTGTGAGTAGCGGTCTAAGGGTTAAACAGATATATTGCTATAAAACTTTCAATAGTGAAAGTAATGAGCTCAAACTGTCATTGTCTACTTTTCAGATCATATTTTCCATTCAAGAAGTTCTGTTAAATTACCCATCGCCTGTCCCCAACCAACCACCACTACCGGCAGCAAGGGAATGACATTTATGTTCTTAACCCTTTCAACACCAAGTAACTTAATAGGATGTTCCATGCCAATGTTTCATGCTATTTCATTAATTGTGTTCATTCAAATTATCCCATTCTTCTAAAAGGGTAAATGTGTACGACGTCTAAAATTATTAACAAACAGTGGAGATCCTGATGAGACGGCTCGTTACGAGCCGGCTCATCTGGATCTGCACTGTTTGCAAACATTGTCTCTATAGAGGTCTGTGGTGTTGAAAGGGTTAATAATGTTTGTCTTTACGCAGTGTAGAAACAAAGAGAGGAAATGTGAATAATGAAAAGTGGAAGTGTGTAACATCCCTGCAACAGCTGCGGTCATATAGAGACGGGACTGTAACACAGTCTGATGCATCTACACTGGTCACAAAGCCCATAAACCCCATTTCTCCAGTCACAAATACATTTGCTCTAGTGAGCCATAGAAATTTGAAAATTTGATAGTATATTGGGACACACTTTGGGCATTGTAATAAGTAGTATTGTTTATAGATTAAGCATAGGCGTAGATACATGTATTGTTTACCGGCTGTAAATGACTTGTTAAGCGGGCTAAACGTTGTCTGTTACCCTAATTGAAGTTATACAAATCGTGTAATAGTCTTCAAGTGTGTTGTAAAATGTACAAAGGTTACGTCATTGTAATAAAAGGTGTGTATGTCCTTGTATAAACTAAGGGCATCAAGTTTCATGAAGTACCTTACATGTATGTTTAGCCAATATCATTCTCAATGATTAATTCCTTAACTCTTTGCAAGCTGGGAAACATGTGCTATAAATACCGGTAGTTCAAAAATAGCAGACGAAAATTCATAATATATATATTTGCGTTATTTTATTTCTTCTTGTTAATTTTCAGACCAATCCATTCATCACAAAATTATTTTCCGACAAGTCCATTTATAAAATTGGGTGGTTTTTGATTTCAGTAAAAAATATGAAAATTACTTGCAAAAAGTGCAGATCCTGATGAGACGGCTCATTACGAGCCGGCTCGACATCTGGATCTACACTGTTTGCACATACTGCTAGTGCTTAAAGTGGCTGTGTCATCATGGTCATAGATGGTACCTCCAAATATTGTATGAATACAGTCGCAACTTGTTCTTGGTCATACACATGTGTTTGTCGGTTAATTATCTCATTTGTATATTAAGTCGAGGAAATTCCATGCTCAGTTTAACTTGGCAGTATCTGGAAAACCCCACTAGTAGTGAAGCAATTCTTTTTCCGATCTATCGAAAAATCCACGAGCAGTGACGCAATTCCTCATGTTACCACTGACTACCGCTTCGCTGCAGATAAGACAAAAAGATAAACTTGTTTGAAATGCTTCAAAAGCCTTATTACAAGATATGGTCAGCATGGCATACATCTATATAATCACCATATTAACACTGTAATACCTTAACAGACGGTGTACGCAAATGGTCATAAGAAATATCAGAATTTAAAAATGCGAAAGCCGAATGTTATCGGTGACGTAGTTGGTGACATAGTGTATAGTCAAAGCAAGGCACATGGCTACTAAGCCAGATGTAAAAATCTACCGAAGCAAATCTTATGAAACGTGTATCCAGTGGGAGCCCGTAGCGATACCCGCATCATAAAAAAACAAGAAACGAGGCAAAGCCACGAAGGCCAGGTTTTTTCCAAGCTTAGACACTTGGATAACATAATTATACACACTTTTTGTAGACTAGATGGCCGTGGCCTGCATGTCGCGCCTTGGGGCGAGGCATGGACACTAAAAAAAAGAGATATAGTAGATGGAAAAACAAAAAATGTTAATCGGACACACGGACGTACGGACGGACGGACGGACGTATGCCAAAATGCCGACTATATCGCGCTTTCCGCAAGCGGGCGCGACAATGATGATAAACACCCATGTGAAGTATCAAGGTAACGGGTGAAGCAGTTGCAGAGATATAGTACACAAAAAACTTTAACAAAAAAATTAAAAGTACCGTAATTTGACCTTGACATTGGGCACAGGGGCCGCACGGTTGGGGGTAGAATGAAAATATGTGAAGTTTCAAGGTAATGGGCGAAGCAGTTGCAGAGATATAGTATAAATAAAAACTTTAACCAGACATACGTTAAAAAGTTAACGTTGAAAATGGCTACGTAGAAATAATAGGTCAAGGTAAAAATAATGGTCACCTGTTGGATAGTTGTATGTGGTGGGCACCCCTTGGTTATGAAGCTGTGAAAGTTTGGTGGTCCTAGGTGGTACAGTACCAAAGAAATGGACTCAAAACACGAAAACTTAACATTGATTGTGGACACCGCCCGCCGCCCGCCGCCCGCCGCCCGCCGCCCGCCGCCCGCCCGGCTTTCGCCAATCCAATAGCCTGGATCTTTTTCTTTTAACCTGGCTAAAAAATCGGCAAAATTTCTACCGAGGCAACTACGGCCCTGCTAAGTGTGAGCACATCAGAGGGAAATATGAATTCTATATTTAGCAAAACTAGCGTTACAGACGCTAGTTATGTGTTTGATAATAACAAGAATTCCGCCACGGAAGTGGTATCGTGCCTGTCGAGGCATTTGACCATGAACATTACAAGTAAATAAAGGACCTTGACTTTGAGAATTTGGATGTGGGGGTGTGCGTAGTGAAGCATCATCTGTAGACAAACATTGATGTGAAATATTATCAAAGTCTGGCAAGGGGTTAAAGAGATATTGTGAAAAAACAATAACTTTAACGCATTTCAGTTACAAAACCAGGGAACCTTGACCTTGAGAATTTGGATGTGGGGGTGTTTGTAATGAAGCATCATCCCTAGACAAACATTGAGGTGAAATATTATCAAAGTCTGGTAAGGGTTTAAAGAGATATTGTGAAAAAACAATAACTTTAACGCATTTGCAATCAAAGTCTGGCAAGGGGTTAAAGAGAATGAGATATTGTGAAAAAACAATAACTTTCAACGCATTTGCCTTACAAAAAAAGCGGACGACGCGGACGACGACGACGACAAAAAAAACAGCTGCGGCCCGCATGTCGAGCCCGCCGTGAATTTGACACATGGTGGTAGAGGTCCAGTGGAGCAATGCGTGTGTGAAATGTGAAGCAGATCCGAGCAAGGAAATACATGTAGACTAGACGTTATATAACCGATTTTTCTGATGTTAAGTTTTATAGAGACTAAGTATGTGACCTTGACCTCGAGATCAGCGGGGATTTGTCACAGCATGATAGTAGAGCCTTAGAGGAATGCATGCATACAATATTAAGAATTTTCTCTGATGTTAAGTTTTGTAAAGTGTCCCAAGTATGTCACCTTGACCTTAGGATTAGCAGGGGTTGGACCGCAGGTTGAAGTAACGGACCGAGGTCTATAAATACATTAAATATGCCTACTAAAAAGCATCAATATAAAATTAAAAAAATATAAGCTAAACAAATTGTTTTTACTCCCTATATATAGACATATATGTATCTATATACAGGGAGTAAAAAAAAATTGTTTAGCTTATTTTTTTTTTCATTTTATATTGATGCTTTTATGCACAGTTAATGTATTTATAGACCTCGGTCCGTTACTTCAACCTGTGGACAGGGGTGGATTGGTTCTACCTGGGACCCGTTTTGCTCTGCATCACTGGTGCCAGGTTCTACCCAGTTACCCCCTCTCTTCTTCCCGCCTCCCGTGCACCGGGATACTGCGCGGAATTACAGGACCGTATTTTGGCACACATTTATACATATCTGTCCGCCCTGCATTCACATACATGTACATTTGTATATCACATAAAACACTTCAAAATTCGGCCTTTTTGGACTTATATGTCCGGGTATGGAAGGTCATCGTGCCAATTCCCACCCTTAAATATATATTTAAGAAAAAGCCAACAAAAAAACGTGCCCCCCGCCCCCCCCCCCCCCCCCGGGACACAAACTCCAAACTGTATATGCCTCCTGGCTCTCAGAGCTACATTAACTCATTATAGGCTGGATACAATTACAGTACTGTAGTATGAACATTGGGAGATTTGTTTTTGCTATTTTCTCTATTTCTCTATGAGACGGTTCAAATGAGTGGTAACAACATATACTTTTATGGAGAAATAAAGAAAAAAAAGACTTCACTGGGTTCAAACTCACTCAGAGCTGTGTCTTGTTCAGGCTTATACCAGCTACCTTTCAGATCCATCCATTCAAAACCATAGTTGAAACCGTCATATAATAAGCCGTAGTACATGTAGTATTTACTAACCTTATTCAGCAAAACTTTCTACCATATTATCTGTGAATTATATAAACTGATGGTCCTGTATTCAGAGATGTCTTCAAACTGAAGTGCATATTAAGTTATAGTCCGCAGACGATAACTTGCTACATGTACTTGTTTACAAACAAACCGGTCATATAAACAAAACACAGAATAGGTGAGACAGGTAAATATACCCGTGCTTGATTTTGAGATTTGTCATCAAGTCTTATGTAGTCGAGGGGTTAGAGTGACGGATATCAATGCCGTAGGTAATGAGTTTGAATCTTAGTTTTTCATACATGTATACACATATATTTTGTTTGTTTATATTTTATTATATATTTCTTTTGTATGTGTGTTGCTCTTACAAATTACATTAACTAAGCATGAGATAGATTACATGTAGAACGTTAGTCTCACTTTGAAGAAAACTAATAACTAAATGCAAATTTCATATGTGTGTACATGAAGAATCTGGATTATGTTCTCGCCGATCATGTCACATTGAGGTCATACAGCAATATTGATAACCCTCGCCGTTTCACTTAATATTCTCTTCTCCAGCAAGCATTCATAAAAAGAACAGAATGATATCGACAAAAGTAATGCGTTTTGTGACGTTCGAACTCTCGACCAGATCAAATGAACACAAGTTCTGAAACCGTATGGATATTCTCCCGCTTCGATACCACTGAGCCACACTACATTTCTATTTAGCACACCAAGATACACTATTATCATGATTATATTGACATGCATGCACATGCACTTTATCATGTAGTTATTATACACGAAAATGAGGCTATGATATGAGAACACACCTGGTCTACCCATATTTGGACTCGTCGATTGACCTCCAGCAACTTATTATCGTCTGTCATTTATAGTATTTTACATATTGACCCCTGGCTAAGAAAATGTACCTGTTTCACTGATGGCATGGCGAACAGTGCATATCCTGATCAGACTGTGCGGATGCACATGTTGATCGGGATCTACACTGGTCGCAAAACCCATAAGCCCCATTTATCCAGGCATAGCCACATATGCATATTAAGTTAGTAGTTTACATATCGACCCCTGGCTGACAAAATGTACCTTATGATGTTTGCGACCAGCCTAGCTCCTGATCATACTTCGCATCCGCGCAGTCTATTCAGGGGCCACGCTGCTCGGTATTTAGTCACTAATGTAACATTGAAGTCCAGTGACACTGTGTCCTAACGTCTAGGCCACAACCCATCCATACGAACTGACTGTGCAATCAGGATCAACAAATGTAAATGGCATCAAGTCCGTTTTCTCAGTCGCTGGAACATATATACTCGATACCACACTTGAATAACAGTATTTAAATTTCTGAAAAGAAAATGCTCTGTTTATATCTAGATCTCAAAACCACGAATGTAGGACAAAACCCCCACGGTGAAAAAAAATGCATACAGGGACAAAACCCCATGGTGGTTTCCAAGTGGAAATACACAAAGTGAGAAAAATAAATACATTTATAGTGCAGGTGACCTTGAACTTGGTGCAAGAAATCCCACTTTCAATAGGTGGCTTCCCCTGATCTATATCAATGCACCTGTGAAGTATGGTCTTCGGCCATCATCAGATCATATTAACCCTTAGATCGCTACTCACAAAAATTGTCGTCTGCTGTTGCTTTTATCTCTTGCCTTATTTCTCAATAAAAACATGGTTTGACAGCACTTGAGAATCATTTCCAATGGAAATTATTCTAAAATGCTGTCAAACCATGTTTTTGATGATAAAAGTGGAAAATGGAAAATAAACAGCAGACAACAACAAAATTAAGATAGCGGCCTAAGGGTTAAGGTCCTCATGGATGTGAGGCATTTGTGCACAAGTGATGTACTGAAATATTAACCCTTTCACCCCTAAGTAACTGGAATGGATTTTTATATGTTAATTTCCGTACCAATCCAATCGTCACAAACTGAATATCAGACTAGTCCATTTATGAAAAAGGGGTGTTTTTTTGTCTTAAAAATATGAAAATTACTTGCAAAAAGTGCAGATCCTGATGAGACGGCTCGTCACGAGCCGGCTCATCTGGATCCACACTGTTTGCCAATGCGACTATACAGGCCTGTGGTGTTGAAAGGGTTGAAGTAAGCCTTCAAAAGATACAGATTAAGCCATTGAAGCCTCACACAATAACCATTGAATATGGTACAAATAAAGCACATGGGAGGACAATGGTTCCATAGCTATGTACAGGCAATAATGAATGGTCCGGCTGGAGAAATGGGGTTCATGGGATTTGTGACCAGTGTAGCTCCTGATAAAAGAGCACACTCCTGCAGCCTGATAATGATCTACATTCTAGTCAGAAGTAGGACAGGCATTTCATTGATGTAATTGCGAACATTGCAGATGCTGATCAGACTGTGGGGATAAGCCCCATAAACACCATTTCTCCAGCCTCCGCCGCATATAAAAACCAACAGCTGAGCCACACAGTATTGACTCAACTCAGTATACACCATGTGTTGTCCCAGCTTAGTTGACCGACAAAATATTGATATCCGCTGATTTTCATTATTATTTTTTTTCTTAGGAAAATACAATGTTTTGGCAGCACATGAGAATCGTCTCCAATGAGCTGTCAAAACATATTTTTGCATCCTGATCAGACTGCCCCAATGTGCGTCATGGGTTGATGGATTGATTGGGGTTTTACATCTGATCAGCTGTCAAAACACGTTTTCATGCCTGGATCAGTTTACTATATGATAATGGATTGACCGATTGATTGGTGCTTTTAGTCCATTCAACAGCAAGGTCATATGTGGCTGTGACTAGAGAAATGGGGCTTATGGTATTTTACTTGTGACGAACCGTCCCATCAGGATTTGCACTTTAAGTAATTTGCAGATTTTTAGAGAAAAAAACACCCTCTTTTTATATGTACATGTAAATGGATTACCCTGTAAATCATTTTGTGATGATTGGATTGGTCTGAAAATCACAGTCATTCCAGTTATTGATGGTTGAAAGGGTTAAAATGCCCAGGTGACTGTCCCTTCAAATGATATTTTCCTTCGTCTGAAAATTAACATGTCGCAGTCCATTCCAGTTATTGAGGGTTGAAAGGGTTACCTGTACGCTCCTTTTGTCAATTCAGCATCCAAATTAGCGAGTGTACTTCAGTCCGAGTAAACACTTGAAATGCTGCGACTCGTTTTCCTAACTTAACCCTTAGACCGCTATCTTAATATTTTTGTTGTCTGCCGTTTATTTTCTATTTTCCATTTTTATCATCAAAAACATGCTTTGACAGCACTTAAGAATAATTTTCAACATGCTTTGACAGCACTTCAGAATCATTTCCATTGGAAATGATTCTGAAGTGCTGTCAAACCATGTTTGTATTGAGAAATAAGGCAAGATATAAAAGCAACAACAGACGACAATTGTTGTGAGTAGCGGCTAAGGGTTAAGCATCAACTAATAAAGTCATAAAGGCCCATTGTTTGACAGGTAAACAATAGTGGACTGCTTGCCAGAAAGTGAACGTCTTACATTGCAACTTGCAGTAGCTTGTTGAAGAAACATTAATATTAAACCACATTGCATATTTGAGACATCATCTGAGACACTGTGCTTTCAATTATTAGGATTAATTCATTGAGTGATTGATTGGCATTTTACATAATATTACAGCAAGGCCATATACAGATGAAGTTTAACCCTTACAAAGCTACACACCATAATAATAAAGCCCATAAAACCCTTAGAATGCCCGAAACAAATATTGTCGTCTGCTGTTGTTCTATATATTGCATTCATTCTCACAAAAAAACATGCCTTGACAGCACTTTAGATCATGATCAGACTGTGGATGCACAGGCCGATAAGGATCTACACTAGTCGCAAAACCCATAAGCCCCATTTTCTCCAGTCACAGCCACAATTATCTGTCAGAGAATGAGTAACATTTAAAGAATTACGGCAGTGTTACAGTTTGACAATAGGACAATTGTCATTCGATATTTAGCTACATGTAATACACGCAATTTTGTCAATTTAGCAAGTTCAAACCTTATCAAGACCGTCAGCATAAACTCGTCTGCACAATTCAATGAATTCACTAAATCACGTTTTGTAAAGATACACGATACAAACATATTTTATTAAATAATAATTTACATCAGTTTTAGGTAGACAAGCAGTTTAAAGAGGATTGGAACAAATTACAAATTACAATTTGTACCTAGAAGAGGATTCTTATGTGTTTTGAAAACACACTTTAAAAAATATACATATTAAATAACAAGAATTCCGCCACGGAAGCGGTGTCGCGCCTGCCGAGACATTTGACCGTGAACATTACAAGTAAATAAATTACCTTGACCTTCAGAATTTGGATGTGGGGTATGCATAATGAAGCATCATCCGTAGACAAACATTGATGTGAAATATTATCAATGTCTGGAAAGGGGTTAAAGAGATATTGTGAAAAAACAATAACTTTAACGCATTTCTGTTACAAGTCCGGTGAACATTACAAGTAAATAAATGACCTTGACCTTCAAAATTTGGATGTGGGGGTGTGCGTAATGAAGCAGCATTCCTAGACAAACATTGATGTGAAATGTTATCAAAGTCTGGCAAGGGGTTAAAGAGATATTGTGAAAAAAAATAACTTTAAAGCATTTCTGATACAAAACCGGTGAACATTACAAGTAAATAAATGACCTTGACCTTGAGAATTTGGATGTGGGGGTGTGCGTAATGAAGCATCATCCGTAGACAAACATTGATGTGAAATATTATCAAAGTCTGGCAAGGCGTTAAAGAGATATTGTGAAAAAACAATAACTTTAACGTATTTCTGTTACAAAACCGGTGAACATTACAAGTAAATAAATGACCTTGACCTTGATAATTTGGATGTAGGGGTGTGCGTAATGAAGCATCATCCATAGACAAACATTGATGTGAAATATTATCAATGTCTGGCAAGGGGTTAAAGAGATATTGTGAAAAAACTATAACTTTAACGCATTTCTGTTACAAAACAGGTGAGCATTACAAGGAAATAAATGACCTTGACCTTCAAAATTTGGATGTGGGGGTGTGCGTAATGAAGCATCATCCGTAGACAAACATTGATGTGAAATATTATCAATGTCTGGCAAGGGGTTAAAGAGATATTGTGAAAAAACAATAACTTTAACGCATTTGCCTTACAAAAAAACCGGACGACGACGACGACGACGGAAAAAGCGCCGACTATAGTCGCGCCTCTGCTAACTAAAGCAGGCGCGACAAAAACATGCAATGGCCGAAATTTCCAAACCAAATTTTTATCTAATCATAATATACAGGTTAAGTACCATTCGTATCAAGTCCCACTCTGTCAATTAATGCTGAATTACATTTTGTCGGCTCCTGATTATATTTTACTCTCTTTTTTTCATCCAAAAACATGATTTAACAGCACTTTAGAATCATTTCCAATGGAAATGATTCTAAAGTGCTGTGAAACCATATTTGTATTGAGAAAGAAGATAAAATATTAAACAACGGCGGACGACAATTTTCGGCTCTTGCCTTTAAGGGCTTGAAAGATTTTACTCAAAGCACTTAGCTCTAAACCAATGAAAAATAACAACTCAGCCACATGATTGTAACCAAGGATATTGGTGTAAACAAAACCGTTAAGTACAATACATCATAAGCAATCTTGATCATAAGAACAACAAGAACCCACTAACCCCTACTTACCAAGAAAAATAAATATAAAATATACAGGATATACCTAGGCTCTGGATAATAAATTAAGCCTTCGTTGGCCAGTTACTAGAGCTCATAAGCAGACACATATACAAACAATTATTCAAAACTTTTTAAAACAATAAACTTATCGTACAAGTGCTGTGAAACTAGATTTATCTAAAAGTCCAGCTTGTTTCCATGTCGTCCATTTTGTTAACGTATCATCCAGGCGCTTGTAGAAAATAGACTGTGACCTTAGAATCCTGTATTGTGGTGCACCATCAAGTCAGTGTACAAAATGGTTATGTAAATTATCAGGAGTGTACAATAAAGAAATTTTCAGCATTTCCTTTGCCAGTCGTAAATGACAATTATATTATCACAAGGCTAATAATCATAATGCAAGATGCTTTGAGATCACGTTTAATTTTCAGATCACGTTTAATTTTACCATATTCATTATGGTGCACACTACAGGCGGGATTTATACCAACAGCAAGATAATAACAATCTACAAACTCTAGCATATTATTCTCAGCATTTTTATAATCAACGGAACAATAAATTCTACTAAAAACACAGAGTTTATATCTACATCTCTGTAATCAAATATAATTCTGTGTTAGTTTTTTATTGTTTCTCATATAAGACCCCCCACTATAATGAAAAGCTGAGCTGCTCAATGGAACGCCATAACTGTCTTATGTAGGCTCACATCAGTTGGTATTGTGGTCCCGTCATTTGGTAATGTGGTCCCGCCATTTGGTATTGTGGTCCCGTCACTTGGTAATGTGGTCCCGTCACTTGGTAATGTGGTCCCGTAATTTGGTAATGTGGTCCTGTCACTTGGTAATGAGGTCCCGTCACTTGGTAATGTGGTCCCGTCATTTGGTATTGTGGTCCCGTCACTTGGTAATGTGGTCCTGTCACTTGGTAATGTGGTCTCATCATTTGGTAATGTACTCCCGTCATTTGGTAATGTGGTCCCGTCACTTCGGAATGTGCTCCCGTCATTGGTAATGTGCTCCCGTCACTTGGTACCATTAGAGCAATGCGTATATGAAGTATGAAGCTGATCCATGAAAGGGAACAGAAATTATAAGATATTTACCTGAGCGTTAAAGTTTTTGAAGCACCAAGTATGTGACCTTGACCCTGGGCTTGGCGGGGGCAGGACGAACGTGGATTTGGCACAGGGCGGTAGAGGACCATTAGAGCAATGCGTATTTGAAATATGAAGCTGATCCGTGAAAGAAAACAGAAATTATAAGATATTTACCTGAGCGTTAAAAGATTTTGAAGCACCAAGTATGTGACCTTGACCCTGGGCTTGGCGGGGGCAGGACGAACGTGGATTTAGCACAGGGCGGTAGAGGACCATTAGAGCAATGTGTATATGAAATATGAAGCAGATCGGTTGAAGGATGAAGAAATTATGAGACATTTACTCGAGCGTTAAAGTTTTGTGACGGACGGACAAGGGCAACACTAAATACCCCCTCCACTATCGTGGTGGGGCATAATAAACAAACCAGAAAAATATCATATTATACTTATTTTCTAAGAAAATACATCTTGGTATTTCATTAGAATTGTCTCCAAGGAGACAATTCTAATGAAATGCCAAAACTTATTTTCATTTCGAAGCAAACTATGCAATAATTTCTGTCTGTTGATGTGCAAACAGTAGTGTGATTTTAATTTACCCAATTAAAATTTTGAAAATTTTGAAATACCCAATTGCTTAAGAAATGATGGAGTGACAAAATGCTGCCCAAGATTTATTGCTATAAAAACACGCCCAACTAAATTTTCTTTTCCATAAAACTATCCAAAACAGTTTTTTTAGAAATGAGCCTACTTTTTATTTCACGAAAATCAGTCAAATAATTACGTTATTTCAACGAGGATGGCTGTGGCCCGCATGTCGAGCCCGCCGAGGCATTTGATGGTCTCGAGTGTATTTATTTGAAGTTTGATGCCCAATAAGCATTCAAAGTTTCAAGCAAATCTGACTTGCGGTTACAGAGATACATGTAGTAGGTATGAGAAAACTTTAACGCAAATTTTGACAGAAACTTTAACGTAAGTCATTTGACCTAGACATTAGGACTGCAGAGATATAAGGTATTTAAAAACTTTAAGGGGCCGCATGAGTGGGATACAGCATGAATATATGGATCATGACTAATAAGCATATGAAGTTTCAAGTCAATGTGACTTCCCAGCAAACACACGACGTCGGCTCTAGGTCAGTAGTATAAAGGGAGTCAAAATGATACCACCTACGGTGGCATCATTTCCACCCCCATATACTACTCCCACCACCCCCGAAAAATAAAAAATTGGTTAACGAGGAAATTGTCTCCCACCACCCCGAAAAATCTAAAATTGGTGTCATAAATACATCATGTTGTTTTCACGTCCAATTGAACAGATAAAACGATAGTCTTAAAAAGGATTTATTTTGTCTCGTTGTCATAAATACATCATGTTTTTTTCGACAGTAAATTTATGAATTTCTTCTAATAAGTTTCCGATTTAAATGCGTCCTCACGCAATAGTCTATATTCCAACTCCATATTTTCCTCCTCCGATATAGCTAATTTATTCCGTAGATCAGCAACTTATTCTACCAGCTCTAGTCTACCACGTTCACCTGTAGCCACCTGACAGCGTAGTTGCTTATGTCTACAAAGAGTTTGGGCACTAACGAATTTACAAGGGCATCTGGGGCATTGAAATTGCGGGGGGACACAAGGAATTTTTCTACGTCTCGCTAGATGCCTTCGTAGATAGTCTTTACGCGTAAACGTTTTACAACAAGTCTCACACTCCATTATATATGTATATGTATATGTATATGTTTATATTCAATTGGTCGTGAAAAAAACATAATGTTTTCAAGACTAATTGAACAGATAAATTTCATAGGTTATACAAAAGTATATTACAGAAAATATGATAACGCCAGAAATAGAAAGTTTGAGAAGAGAAGCCGAATCTCTAGGGATTACTTATAGTACACGGTTGAGAGTTAGGGGGTTGACAAAGCTGATAAATGCCACAAAGAATGAGGCGTTTATGAAGCGGTTTACCCGCGCCTATAAAAGAGGGGCATTTAAAGACCTCTCACTAGCGGAGGAAGTTGGTAACAGAATTCAAAAAAAAGTATTGCGGAGCTAAGGGCTAGTGTAATTAATTCTAAAGAATTACCTTCAAGCACAAATAATTTGAGACACACAGGTGACCAAATACAAAATAATAAGAAAAAATCTATAGTTCGCGCGATAGTGGTAAAAGGTGAAGAAATATTGGGGGCTCACGATGAAACATTGGAAAAGGTAGAAAATGGAAGACGGGTAGTTACATTATCCTTTCGTAAAAACATTAACATTAACGAGTCTGAACGCATGTCCGATAACTCGCTCCGTATCTAACAACCAATTTTTATTGAGATATTCATATTCTTACAAGCTAGAACATATGGAGGAAACTAAAAATGGAAAACCTAAAACTATAATATTTCACAAAAATCTCGGTGGTAGCGAACCACTATCATCAATGAAAACCGTTAAAAAATGGCTGTCAGATAAGGAGCAAACACGAATAATGTCCGATAAAATAGACAGACCATAAATCAAAGTGGAAGTTTGTAAGATGGGTAGAGGTTTTTGTAAAGCTAATACAGGTAGTAGGGGAAAATATTTGGGACTACAATCCAAGAAGCAGCAGGAGAGGAACTTCCAGAATGGTTGAGGAATAGAAAAGGTATGTATTCTTTAGATAAGTATAATGACGATCTTTGTCTGTTCAGGTGTCTAGCTATGCACCTTGATAAAAAGATCAGACCATGACAGATGTACAGAAAAAGCGGAAGAACTTA
Organism: Conchocele bisecta; assembly: GCA_029237695.1. NCBI lineage: Eukaryota > Metazoa > Mollusca > Bivalvia > Lucinida > Thyasiridae > Conchocele > Conchocele bisecta. Next base: position 1,624,472 of record CM055275.1, read on the forward strand.
GTAAGCAATATTTCGGTAGTAATGTGGTTTCACCAATAATTCCTTTTTCAGATCTGAAAAAGGTTGAAGAGATTTTTTTAAAATCGGTATAGAAGTATATCAACCCACCAAATGTAATGTATGGTGGTTGAAAAAGGTACCAGCACACTATAATGAAATAGGTAATAAACCAATGACAATAGGACTGTTTAATAATCACGCATTTCTGATAAAAAACCTTAAAAACCTATCTAAAATTTACGCCTGCAATAATTGCAAACAGAAATTAACACGAAAGCGAGTAATATGAAGAGACACGGACCAACATGTATGAGAGGTGAGACAAAAGTAATATGCGATGGTAATTATTTAGAGCGCCCGCGTTCGTCGTTCGAGAAAGCGTTTCTACCCAAAAGGTTTTAACAGTTATGGCGCGATCGATTGGATGTACTCTGTGGAAAAGCGGGCGGGAGGGAATTCACATTCACCACGAACAGTGTGGACACGGAGGTGTGAGATGGATTTTAGGAGCTCCGGTAGATGGATACTGTCAGAAACCAATACCGTATATCAATATTACGGCTGTTACTGGCACGGGTGTGAGATTCATGCAAAGCATAAAAAAGAAGAACGCGCATCCACAATGAGAAGAGATAAAGTTATTAGAAAAAGCAAAGAATTCAACCTAGTAGTTATGTGGGAATGCGAATTTCAAAGAACGGGTAAAGACATAAAGATCGGTTGCGACACTACTCTTTATCCATATCAGATAGTATACGATTTTGAGGCGTATCTCCAGCCAGAAGTTGAAACTAACGGTAATAGTTTAGAGTACGAAGCCGAGCACGTTCCGGTAAGCGTTAGTATAGGAGATAATTTCTCAGGAACAGTAACTCATATTTGTGATAAAGATCCCGCAAAACTTATAGAAAAATTCGTAGAAGATTTGAAAGTCAGGGGAAAAGCTATAAGAGAAGAAGTGTGGTCAAGATATAAGTTTAATACGGAATATTTACGTAAAAACCAAATCGCCAAGATCGAACAGTGGATAGAGCAAGTACCGGTTATGGTAGGTTTTAACAGCAGTAAGTATGATATAAACTTAATAAAGAAATACCTAGTAGGCGAACTGGCATCAACAACAAAGAAAGTAATGGTCGGAAAACGTGCAAACGCAACAATATTTCTATTTACTCCAGAGTTTAGATTTCTTGATGTAATACTTTATCTAGGACCTGGTGTAAGTTATGATAGTTGGATAAAAAGCCTACGAATGCAAAGGACAGAAATCTTTCTTTCCTTATGAGTGGTTCGATTCTCCAGACAAACTGGATTACCCAGGACTACCGGATATAGAGAATTGGTATTCAAACAATCTGGGAAAATGTTAATAGATGAAACAGAATTAAGTAAATGTCGTAGAATTTTTCGAACAAAATAATATGAAAACTTTCAGAGATTGGTTGAAATATTATAAACGATTTAGATGTAGCACCGTTCCTAGAAGCGGTGGAAAAAATGTGTGAATTTTATAAACACAGAGGTGTGGATATTTTCAAAGATGCGGTAACACTACCTGGTGTAGCTATACAATATTTATTGAGAGGAACCATTAAAGAACAAAAATCTTCAAAGACGATTATACCGGAGGATGCTCTATGCACCAAAAGAAGAAACATACGAAATGATGAAGGACGCTCTAGTTGGCGGTCCATCAATAGTATTTACACGATATGCAGAAGCTGGTGTTTCAAATATTAGATCATTTGGATCAAATGAAATTAACAAACCTTGCAAGGCTGTTTTGGGGTACGATGCAAACGCGTTATATTTATCTACGTTAAATAAAGAGATGCCGTGTGGGAGAGAAACTATACACCATATAGATACCCCACATAACCCTAAATTTATTAAAAAGTTTTGTAAAAGAGTTTTATCTGGAGACTGGTTTGGGTTTGCGGAGGTGGTATAGAAGTTCCACACAACTTAAAACATAAGTTTTCTGAAATGTCCCCAATATTTATAAAACAGAGAAGTAGAGGTTGATGAAGTTCCCACACACATGTTAAAATATTTAAACGATACTGGCCGAACAAGAGGAGATGGAAAAAAATTGGTGGGATCTATGACCTCCACTAAAGTATTGCTGTACGCGCCACTGTTGAAATGGTATTTAAAACACGGCCTAGAAATAACTGGAGTTCATCGTGTTATAGATTATATTAGCGGAAAACCATTCGAATGGTTCGCAAAAGAAGTTACAGCCGCAAGACGAACAGGCGATGTAGAACCAAATAAGAAACCAGTAGCCGACATAATGAAATTATTAGGAAACTCGTGTTGTGGAAAAATGATAGAGGCAACGGAGAGACATTTAAATACGACATATACACAAAACGAAACCTGTGTTGACAAAGCATTAAGATCTGCATTCTTTGACGATTTGGAAGAGATAGGAGATGCGTACGAAATATCTTCAAGAAAACCCAGGTGTGCGGTAAAGAGACCATTCCATTGTGGAATAGCGGTTTATCAACTAGCTAAATTGAGAATGTTGGAATTTTACTACGAATTTCTAGATAAATACGTAAAAAGAGAAGACTTTGAATTAATACAGATGGATACAGATAGTATGTATATAGGAGTTAGTGGAAAAACGATAGAGGAATTGATTAGACCTAACTTACTAGACGAGTTTGAAAAAGAAAAAAATAAATGGTTCGCTTGGGATAAATGGAGCGAAAGAGAGCCCGGACTTTTCAAAATGGAATTTAGCGGGGATAGGGCGATAGCGTTATCTAGTAAGTGTTATTTCGTAGAAAAAATTAATTCTATTAATAAAAACTCTGCGAAAGGAATGTCCAAGAGAACTAACAATTTAAATTGGAATAGATATAAACGAGTACTAAGTGAAACTACAGAAGATGGAAAACACATTATAGATGTAGCACAAAATAGAGGATTTAAAATGAAAGACGGCGTTATGAAAACGTACTGTCAACAAAAATTAGGACTCTCGGCATACTACGATAAAAGACGCGTGTTACCAGACGGAATACATACAGAACCTCTATTGATTTAAGTAATCGGGGGTAACTGGGTGTCAGAAGGTACCATAAGAAGTTCTTCGCGAACAAAACCGCGAGATGGACCATCAGCCAAATAATAGAGCACGGGCTCATCGGGTTTGGTAATAGAGCGATCCAGATGATATACATTCATTGACCACACGGGATCAGTCGCGCGGCGGCTGCCACCTTCAAGCTCTCCCGGTTGATAGAGGTACCGGACGTCAATATCTGATGGAAGCCGCTGCTCCTCTAAACCAACGGGTCGCCCGCGCGAGACGGCAGATGGCTCGCTCGTCACCCTTTTAAACTTGATAGCATCTACAGGCTTCTTACCTATCAATCTGGTTACCTCTCCGTTCAGTGCGGAGACCACGGCGGGCAGTCTGGCCACCCACTCGGTCGATCGTGAATGGGGGTCTACAAGTTCTTTGGCGTATTGGTGTCCGAACAGTCTCTCAGCCAGGGTTCGATTGAAGCGTTCCACGATCCCTGGTCCCGGTGGATGTTGACGCGGCCGCGTCTGATAGAAACTTTATGCTTAGACAATAGATGAGAGACCGCGCCCATGAACTCGCGGCCGGGATCGACCTGGAGAAGATTCGGCCATTTGAGAGGACTCCTCTTATATATTCGGGAAAGAGCCTCGGCCACTTCCTTAGACTCTTTAGTGGTCAACGGCTCAGCCCCCTTATAACGACTCGCTACGTCAACGATTGTCAGTGCGTACTTGTACGTTTTGCGACCGACGCGATCGTGAGGTAGAAACAGGAGATCCGCTTGGTGAACTTGGTTCGGCACCGGCACGTCGAATTTCGGCCGCGGAATATTGTGAGGCGCGGGTAAATAGATCTGCCAGATGGCCTGCTTCTTGAGCCATTCCTTGACAGCGTTTTCTGAAACCTTGGTCGCCGCCGCGAGGTTCTTGATGGCCGCGAGTCCCTTCCAGTAGCCGCGTGGGCTATAGTATGTATTCGACAGCTTGCGCGTTAGTTTGGTATCAAGTTTGAGCGTGTTCATCGTATGCGAAGTATTCTAATATATCGGACAATCTCCAACATGCCCTCGCCAGTTCGTCCGGTAACTGCGTCGTTAATAATAAACCTTTGTTGGAAGTTTCGCTGCAGCCCCAATCGCGTTTGGGTTGGAACAGGAGAGGGGAATCTAATTCATCCAATCGAGATTAGGAGTCCAATCCCCCAGGATTGGTGGAGGAATCTAACATCCGCTTTGCGAAAAGGGTGGCCGCTTTTTCGTCCTCGCGCCACGTCTCGAGAGAATCTCGGGCCAGACGAATCATACTCTTTGCACCAGGTAAACGATGTTTTTGGGCAGTGTAGCCTGCATCGATCATAGCGTCATAAAGTTCGTCAACTAACATCGTTCTATATATATATATTTATATTGTTTTAATTAATTAATTTAAAATCTCGATTGAATATATAGCCGACGAGCCCAACCACAACCATTCCCACGACGATGAACGCGATCTCGCGGTCCTTTTGGGCCTCTGACGGTACATAGAAATCTGAAAGTTGGGGCTCGGGATCCATTGGATCGAGACTTTTGTGCGGATATGCCAGCGCGTACTCGCGGTTGGCTTCTTCAACGTTCTGAAAAGTTTGCGCGGCGTGATTTTCGCGGCGAAGCTCTTCATTGACCCAGTCCAGATGGGCGGTTCGTTTTTTTCGACCACGCTTCCTTTGCGCTATTGAGTTGTTCTACAGCTAAATCATGACGCTTACGCTCCTCATCCACGTTCGAGCTTTTCATTTTAGAGAATATAAAGTTGCTACCGCTGAGCGCCAATGCGTTTACAAGCGCACCACCTACTATTACTGCGATTGAAGCCATTTATTTCCATATATTAACTGGTAGAATTCCAGCTTTAACTAGATAATCTCGCGTCCAAACTGCGGCCGCTACATCTAAGGTCGCGAGCCCTACGTCTCTCACAGTAAAGTCCAATTTGGGAGCGGTTCCTCCTAGGGCCATCTTTGATAGTCGAGCATACCCGATACTGAAACCCGATATCACCACGGCGTGATAAAGCGCATTCACTAACATTTTACCATCTTGTTCAGCCATTGTTATAATTATTGCATATAAAAGGGGTCGCGATCAATGTTTAAATGGGGCGCATCCAAATTCACATTGTTGATGATTGGTGTTTCGTAACTTTCTTCTGAACGCTGGCTGGTTGTTTTTTCGGGTATTTCCACACGCACAGGGCACCAACAACTGCCAGACTACCACCAACAAACCAACTCCAATTCGTGAATTGGGGTTCAGTCCAACTCCAACGGGAGTTGGTATTGGGTGACAAATTCAAAGAATTTGGGTGTGCTTCTAATTCGTGAATTTGGGGTGTTGTTGCACTCAACCCAATCGGGATTGAAGTTGAACCCGATTGCTCTGTCTTCAGATGTTTTGCTGTCTCCGTCCCCGATTGCAACGACTGTTTAGCCTCTCGAAGCTCGGCGAGTATTTTATCTTGTTTAACTTTTCGGGTGGCAGCCGCCGCCCGCCCAGCTGCCTGTCTTTTGGGATTTTTTTATATGCGGTATGTCATCCAGTGGCGGAGTAACAATCTGGTTCGATTGTGTTGGAGCAATCTGGTTCAACTCCGTCACTCTCGTGGGTGTGTCTTGTGTCATCATTTTCAGTGCTTATAGTTCGTGGGCATATATGTCCAAATTGACAGTGTTTACCCGTGGTCAACGCGGTTGTCAGCGGAGCTAAGTACATTCCAAACTTGTGATAAATTGAACAGCAGGCTGTTCTAAGAGTGTGACCTATAAAAGGGTCAGTCTCTATATCATCAATCAACCCCGCGGTGTTTGGTATAGGGAGAAGTATACTAACGGCGGTTGCGTACAAATGAATAGCCGCCGATCCGAGAGTTTTTGTCATCTCCGCTCCCAATTTGGATTCGTATCGCGCATACATTTTATCGATCTCCGCATCTGACATCTTATCCACCTGAAAAACTGAGAGACGCCTACCGAGATAATGCTCCGATTGTCCACCAGCAACCAGCGCAGCTAGCCGCTCTCGTCGCGCCGCATTTTCATTCGGAGTCGTTGCACTCAACCCAATACCAACTACCGTTGGAGTTGGAGTTGATCCCGATTGCTCTGTCGGAGTTGATGTTTCATTATCTTTCAGAATGTTGGCAGTCGGAGTTGAGGTTTCTTCCATTAGCTGATCGAGAAGTTCGTCGCAGTTCATTTTTTTCAAAATTAGTAATTTAACTATTCTAACAAGTCTCATCACTTTAACATATTGCCAAGCGCACCACCCGATACTTATGATCACCATTATGCTCGCAACAAAGCTCGCAGCGGAGCAGAAAATTGTTAACATTGTTAACCATTGTTCAGCATTTGTTCAGTATTTGTTCAGCATTGTTCAGCAATTGCTAAGCATTGTTCAGCAATTGCTAAGCATTGTTAAGCATTGCAATAGCTTATTACTTGTAATTTTCCTAATTTTTTCAAAATTATTAATTAATTGATAACTTTATAAGCAGTTGGTTGATTAGTCTTTAGCAGAAGCTTGGCGTGCTTAGTTTCGGAAAGCATCTGTCGAACCTGCAGGCGCTCCTCGCGCGTTGGGATAACGTCATTCTCTCGAAGACAGTCATCGAATGAGTCTCGGTCCTTGCAGTGAAAGAGGGCGACCCATTTCGTTTGCTCGCGCAGATCCTTGAGGACGGCGTTGTACTTTTGAGTGGAGATCCATACGCTTTGCCTCGCATGGCGGCCAGAAAATGCGAGCTCGGAGAGCTTGTCCTTCTTTTTGGTCATCGCCGCCTTGGCCGAGCAATCGTCAATCACATATAGGTTGGGCTCACCCTGGAATCTTTGGTATAAACCACGCAACCAATCGTGAAGCCTATCACCCGGGTCAATAACGTATACCTCAGGGTCGGTCCATATCCACGGGCGCCGCTGATAAGTATCGTTGTGCCGCACAGTGGGACACAGGATCACAATGTGACGAAATGCATCGCGGTAGGACTCCTCGAGCAAGTCGAGGATGAAAACCGTTTTTCCACATCCTGTCTGCCCACATATTATGGCAGAGTGAGCATCTCCAATCGTGAATTGGTATTGATTGATAGATTTCTTAATTTTTTCAAAATTATGTATTAATAAATCGTTAGATTTAGTAGATCGCTGATACGTATCGACCATCTTCGATGTTGAGTTGTGCGTCTGTAATTATATATAAGTACACGTTCAATGGCCCGGCTCCTTCCGCCTCTTTGGTTATCTGGATCGTCACACCCTCACTAGCGTTCTCAACTTGGCGTCCGCTACCGTGTATTTGGTCATCGTCGCTGGCTCGCATGTCTAGCCATAACGCGTATTTGGTATTCAGGAACTCCGCGAGGGAGACGGCCGAGAGATGCAGGTCTTTGGCAACTGCTGCAACCTCCGGAGAGCGCTTAGAGCCGGCAGCAAACTGCTTTCTTACTTCGTCCCACTGCTGGTGCGCGCGAAGACCCGCGCTGTAGAGTTGATTGGGGACTCCCTCGATCGTCACCTCTACCTTCGTGATTTTGGGGTTATAGAATCTGTCGGTTTTTCTAACACCGAGCGCTACCCGAGCCTCCTCGAACAACATCAGTATACCTTTCATCGAGCGGGCGGGTACGTTGACGTTAATATTCCACAATGTGTCGCCTTTGTCTTTCGTCATCTTGCGATGGCGAAGAACTCGGTCGTAAAGTATGGCAACGCGCCCGGCGTACTGGGTTCTGATCAATCGCGCGAGTTCGGGCATCGTGACCATGTCGTACTCCAGCGAAACATTATCGATCGTATACGTCGATAACATGTCGCTGGCTATGATAACTCGGCCGTAGTCGTTGAACGTTAGTTCGTATTCGAGGCGGTCAGCCAAAGCGCTCTGATAGTAGGGCATGTGACTCTCCAGCAACTCAAAGTCGAGCGGGATGTAGAAGCGGTTGCCGTAAGCGCCCGCGACCGCGTTGTCACTAGCGTTGTTATCTACCTTGTTAGCAGCCCCGATTTCTAAGTTTGGTTACGTTCTTATTTTTGCTGGTGTCAATACCTTGATAGACAGCGTTTTCAAGCTCGTGTGACGTCTTCCACAGGTCCTGATAGCAATGGTAGACGTCGCTGTCGTCGATCGACATCACCTCATTACCAGAAATCTATCATGGTCTTCTTGACGATGGCGCGACCCAGGTTCTGAACGACGGTTCGGTCCGCGTCCGTCGACGTTAGTGAAATAGTGAAAGCGAGGCGAACAGTACCCGGAACAATGACGTCGTTAGCTCCGAGGTTGGGGAAGCGGACTAAGAGCTGCTGGTTCTGGTCGGATCGTCGATGGGTTGTTCGTAATAACGACACTCTGTCTCACGCCTTTTGCCCCGAGAGGGGCTCACGCAGTCTGCGGTATGGATTGAGTTTGCGACCGTATTGACTCGAAGACATAATTAATTTTTTCAAAATTATTGAAACTATTAAACCCGTATGGTTTTGTCTTTAATACATAATTAATTTTAAGATAATTATAAATATGGCTGATTACGATGTTGAATGGATGAAATCGGCAAAGACGATTACCTCGATGGTGATGATAATTTCGAGGATTCCCTCGAGACTCCAGTTCCAATCCAATCACAATTGGGTGGCGCTACTACTAGTCAAAGTCGGGAATTACTCGAGGGAGCTGTAAACGACTACTACAACAGTTTGGCAGAAAAAGGTCTGGTCCCCTCTGTCGGTCGCGACTACTCCAAGTTCAAATTTGATATGAACGGTAGATTGCGACTAAAAGCAGCATCAAATATTCCAATAGTCAACACGAGGACCGGTAAACCCCTAGCGATTGGCACCATTGCCGGAAACCCGGGCGGTGGCCGATTCATAAGGGACGAACTAGGATTCACGGATTGGAAGAGGGGTAAAATAATTATACCGGCCCGCGCTGTAAAGGCCCTAAAGTCTACCGACGAAACTATAGCGAAGACGGCCACCGCGATAGAAACGGTTGAGCTCAGCGAGGTCCCTCAAATAGCCACCGACGTTATTAACACGATGGAGACCACGTTCAGCGTGCAATCACAATTGGGGAAAATACTCAACGATGACCCACCGTTACCTCTTCGAGAACTCCGTGGACTCGATAAGGCTCTACAAACGGTCCGGGGCGAACTGGTCCTTAATCTCTCAAAACTCACGGCGCTGGATGAACATATCGCGCTAGAAGAAAGAAAACTGGAGGAAGCCGGTGACGATAGAGAATCTACCGAGCGGATCGCCGAACGACTGTGCTTCCAATTTCAACATTGTTGATGATTGGTGTTTCTCCAATCGCGATTGGTCTGTTGATGGAACTCGATGGTGCATCCAATTTACGAATTGGGGATACTGGGTTCGATTTACGAATTGGGGGAGGTGTATCCATTTTGTGTTTTATGAAATCGGTTCCACTTCCTGTTGAACCCGATCATGTTGGGGGTGCGCTTGATGATATCCGTGTTCACGTTACCGTTGTGGCCTATTTTTTGATTGGCGGTGGCGATTACGATCTGATTATTGTAACCGTCAACCGGGTCGTCTCGTAGTATCATATTGCTCGGCGCCATATAAAGACCTATTCCAAATATCATAGTCTACTGGGGTGCTGGCATTCTGCAAAACGTCTTGATAATTCTGGATCGCCTTCTCCAGGTCCACCCTAGCTGAGATGGCGTCCTCTACAAGTGCCAAGAATTGTTTTTTGTGCATCAAATCAAACGCTGTTCCCATGCCCAGTATAGAACTGCGAGTTTGCTTCTGTGCGCCGAGGATGGCCCAGACGTACGTGCGAATGGAGTCGTTGTCGCGAGTAACCCCGGCCTGCGTGAACCCTAGACCCGTATCTAACATAAATGTACCCCACGCGTTCTGAACCTCAGCAGCCTGCTGTATGTAATCGACGTGAGCCCGTTTCGGAGGTAACATTTTACAAGAAAACACGCCACAGTGCCGACCTCCAGACACTTCCGGCCCGAAAGTCATAGTCGCGGGGTCAAAATTCCCGGCGTTCCGACTGACGATGTGGTCACCGGAGTGATCGTGTCTAAAATCAGTCTGTGTCCAATTCCCGGACTGGCCGTGAATGAGAACGTCCCCGAGGCCGGTGCTGGTAGGAAATGCTTTCTGTCTCCAGTCCGCGTCTTTTGAAACGTTAAATTCGTTACACAGTCTTTCAAAGGCCATACGGTCATATGCGTTGGAAATGGGATCCCAGGCGTCGTCTTGAGGTAGTGAAATACCTAGTTCTTTGAAAATCCTCCTAATAGTATAATACACGTGAAAGTTGTAGACACTTCGGAGCATGACATTCTTGGATGTCAGATGGTCTTTATATGAAACTCCACACCCGGCTGTTGCGCACCATACAGCGAAATTTATTTGGTTCTGCCAAAACTGCATCGGTGTTGCTTTCCACCCGTTTACCACCTCCATCGTAGTAATCTTGGGCAGCCTATATTGTTCAAAGATATTAGGGAAGTTGGTGGCAAAGCCACTGTCCGGTCTAACCGTTACGGTTGGGTGTACAAGGGGGTTAACAACGTCTTTTTCTGTGTATTTACCTCCGACCGCGTACTTTACATTAGAGTTAAAGCTAAATGCTTTGGTATCCATTGAAAGATATTATTATGTTTGCTACTATAACTAATGTTCAAAAAGGGAGTTGTGAACTTCAAAAATTAATAGACAACTGCTGCGGAAAACGCCGTGTAGGCCTTAGATCAATCACGTTCACGGTTGGGTGGAAAAACATTGAAACGTTAGAGTCTATCGAGTCCGGATTTGTCCAAGATAGTATCGGCCCTGGTGTGGGGCAGGGGACTAAACGCCTTCTGTTCACAAGTACCGAATTACTTCCTGGCCTTTGGGGTTTCGGAGATCTCAAAGCTTTTATCGCGCGAAGTTTCCTGATAGTGGCACTCTCGCAGTCTCAAAAGCCACGGGGCTTGCGACATTGTCCGTTGAGAAGCGTTTATGGATCTCACCGGGGTTGGCCTCAATGTTAGGATTTAAATATGCACCCCCTTACAACGAGGATGAAGGGGTTGTGCACCCGGCGAGATTTGTCTTCCCCGTGGGTGAGCACCGCGGCGATACCCCAGTAAACTTCGCCTTCACGAAAACTCTCGGGGTGCACCTTGATCGGGTGAACACATCGTACAACACGGTAGACGGATCCCCCAGCACATTACTGAAAACTGTGCCCGCCAGCGACTGTTTCTATGGCGAGACTGTGACCTTAGACTTCCCACACCCCGAGATGAAAGTTTTGGAATCGGGACACATCCACGAGTTGAAGATTTCTATTCTTGATGATAAATGGAGAGAGTTGAAGAACGATTACCCGATTTCGGTCGTCCTAGAAATTTCAAATTAATTAATTTTAAGAAAATTATTTAGAATTAAACGCATGTTCGTAATATATATTATCAACATTATGAGTATATACGGACCAGGTAGTTCTTCCGATTGGGTGACAAATTCAAATAATTTGGAACCGGCAGAAGGGGGATTCATCCCGACAGAGGGCGACTTTTAACTACCCAAAAAACAAAGGCCTTGATCAATAGAACTATATCGAGGGCCACGGACGAGATTCACAAAAGTCTACTATCACAACTTAGAGAATATGCCCTGGCTGTGAATACACAAAGTCGTGAAGAAACGCATACGGAACTAAACGAACTAGGTAAAAAATAACCAAATTTAGAAAAGAGGCCCGGTTGGGGATTGATAAAGCCCGAGAAGACCGCCAGGTTGACATTACGGCGGTTTATGATGCGTTGCGCTTAGAAGACTCTCTCAGCAAAGAAGCTGCACTTGCTGAATTAGACGGGAAAATAATCGATTTTCGAAAAGAGGCCACGTCGGGTATTGAGAAAGCCCGAGAAGACCACCAGGCGGACCTTACGAAGGCTTATGAGGTGTTGCGCTCAGAAGACTCTCTCATCAGAGAAGCGGCACTTACTGAACTAGATAAAAAAATAACCAAATTTCGAAAAGAGACCCGGTCGGGTATTGATAAAGTCCGAGAAGACCACCAGTCGAACCTTGAGGAGGCCATTGCGGAGGCTTATGATGCGTTGCGCTTAGAGAACTCTCATAGTAAAGAAGCGACACTTACCGAACTAGACGGTAAAATAGCCGAATTTCTGAAAGAGACCAGGTCGGGGGTTGAGGGGGTCCGAGAAGACCACAAAGAGGCCATTGCGGAGGCTTATGGGGCGTTTACGCTCAGAGGACTCTCTCAACAGAGAAGCGGCACTTACTGACATATACGAAAAAATAACCGAATTTAAAAAAGAGACCCGGTTTGATCTTGATGGAGTCTGAACGGGTATTGAGAAAGCCCGAGAAGACCACCAGGCGGATATTACGGAAGCTTATAGGGTGTTGCTCTTAGAGGACTCTATCAACAGAGAAGCGACACTTACCGAACTAGATGGAAAAATAACCGAATTTCAAAAAGAGGCCCGGTCGGGGGTTGAGAAAGCCCGAGAAGACCACAAGGTAGCCATTTGCGAAGGCTTATGAGGTGTTGCGCTCAGAGGACTCTCTCATCAGAGAGGCGG
>CM055275.1:1637646-1925996 GCA_029237695.1 Conchocele bisecta
CTGTGACAAATCCCCGCTGATCTCGAGTTCAAGGTCACATGCTTAGTCTCTTTACAAAACTTAACATCAGAGAAATCGGTTATAACTTATACTTCCATGCTCGGATCTGCTTCATATTTCACACGCACATTGCTCCAATGGACCTCTACCTCCCTGTGACAAATTCACGTTCGTGCCGCTAAGCCCAGAGTCAAGGTCACAAGCCCACACTCTTGGATTTTTGTTTACATATTTAGGGGTACATGGGCCCACGGGGTATTCGGTAAGCCTCGCTTACTGACCAATCTAGTTACATTAGATTGTCTTTAAAATCTTCCTAACATACGTACGTGTATGCATTAGTAATACCTTTCATTGTTCACCATGTGTATCTAGGGATGGTGTTTTTTTTTGCGTACGACCCACGTCCGTCCACCCGAGGTCAAGGTCACTGAGGACTTGGGTTCACCTGGTGTGTAAGGCAAACATGTTGTAAAGTTTGTTTTCATCAAGGGGATTAGCCTGCAATTGCCTGGTCAATTTGGCAAGTCCTCCATCTTGATAAATCATCCATCCATTTGTTATATGTACCTGGTGGGGGCAAACTGATGTCAGTTTATTGGACAACATGGGGAAATGAACGTATTGCACGGGATGGGTAATTTAACTATCGGGGTTCATGCTTACTGGAATCCCGACTGCAGACCTGGTTTGGCCCTCACATACGTCTTTGGCATTTTGTATGTGACAGTTGAATCTGGTTATACCCCTTATAAGAGTATTTTACCAGTATTACTTTATAATAGGGGAAGGGGCCAAGTGACTTTGGTGCGGTATGGACCTGACACCAGGTTATTCTAATTTCAGGGATGAATATATTTTTTCTCGATGTAAATATTCTGTTCTGATTTTGGGATCTCCCCCACCCCCAATGCAGCAGGTTAAATGCGGGATCGAACCCGGTTGGACCGGCCTTAAATGACCTTAGCTGTTGACAGGCCGTTAAACAACAATAAACAAACAATGTACCATAGAACATAATTATATAAGTCGGAGAATTCATAATTTTACAGACAGAACATTCGAATTATCTTCTTTATTTCTCATTAAAAGTATACGTTGTTACCACTCATTTGAACCATCTCGGCGAGACGGTTCAAATGAGTGGTCACACCATACACTTTTGATAATCTTACTGGGAGTCCACCTGGGGCCAAATGATCTGATGTAATATGGTGCCTGGCACCAGATCAGGATAATGTACCGTTAATATTGTAATTTTAGTGTACAGGTGCTATCCCGTTTGTATACGATGTATGACCGTGAACATCAATCAATCAATCACTCAACCAACCAATCAACTAATCAATCAATTAATCAATCAATTAATCGATCAATCAATGACTCATCTCTAATGTTACCACTCATTTGAACCATCTCATCAAGATATATATGTTCGGTGAGAAATAAGAAAAAATATCAGCATTTTATTCAGCCAAATGGTTTACCAATTTGATGTTGAGGACACACGTTTCCTACAGCAAAATATAATCGTGCAGTAAAATTTATTTTGTGACCAATTATTTGTTTAAAAACCTGTGAATCGGTATGACGCATGCAATATTTTAACACGAACACTGTGAACGCTTTTGTGTCCACCGCAGGGCCTTACAAATATGTATGTGTCATCTAGAATGATAATATCTGTAACACTATACACCCCTGTGTTTATCTCCGCACGACAAACATTAGGCAGGTTGGATATACGCTCTAGCAGGCCCGTAGCCAGACCTGTTTGAAGGGGGGGGGGGGGGTCGTTTCTGAAGGCCCAAGGGGCCTGAGGTATCTAGGGGGTCTAAAAAGTGGACCTCGAGGCTAAACAAATGGACCTCGAGGTCTGGGCGGGGGGGGGGTCGTCCGACCGTTCCGACCCCCCCTGGCTACGGGCCTGTCTAGGCTCACGAGTGTTTTAAACCTTTTCGACAATTTTCTTATTTCACAACGAAAGTATATGTTGTGACCACTCATTTGAACCGTCTCATCGAGACGGTTGAAATGAGTGGTAACAACGTATACCTTTGTTGAGAAATACAGAAATTATTTAATTTAAATATAAATTAAAGTTTTTTGTATCTTCCCTATATCACAACACAAGGTACTCGAGTCAATTCCTACCCTTAAATATAAGATAAACAAGACAAACAAATACTGGGTCAGAGGAAGAAGGGACCGTACATAATAATGATAGTCTCTGAAACCTCTGTAAACAATTCTGCAGATTTATTTTTTATTTGTGAAATATTTTCACATTTTAATAATTTCTGTGCGAAAATTGGCTATGTCATAATTTGTAACAAAATCTCACTGAGAAGGCTTAAATAATTTATGACATAAAAAGTAGTTTTGTCCAAACATTGAGTCACGGCCGTAGACACCACCATGGTAGTCACGGCGAGCCGTGCCAATATGTTGGCTCTATGACGCAGGAAACACCATTTTGAGGGTCTAGGTTGATTTTTCCACCGCTCAATAGTCCGCCGTGGCAGTATTTTATTCACCGCTACGGGCCTGTCAGAATATTTAACTGAAAACATTCTACACAATTGAAGAGTGAGTGGAAGAAGGGGGCTAACACCATGATGGAGTTAGCCTATGCTGCATGCATCTATACGGATAACTCCCAAGTCAATATATTATAACCATGATAATGGTAAATGTTGCACAAGGTTGACAGAGTTATGTACCTTTGCTTGACAATAACATTCTATGGATACAATATCTATTTGCTGATCATGGAAAATATAGCTTAAATCTCTAAATGGCTAATTAATTAAATTATATTTTTTGAATGTGACAAAGGTGCCTGGCACTGAATCAGGATCGTGTAGCTTCAGTGAGCATTGGATAAGCTTTCCTACTAAAGCTTGCAGTGACATGGATATGTATGTAGGCTGTATGCTTCTTCTAATTTTAAGAATGGAACAATATGCTTGTTAGGGCCCTGTCGAGTTTCGCCCTGTCTGTCTTTCCGTCTGTCCGCTTGTCCGCCTGTCTGTTTGTCCGGGCAACCAAACGGGAGGCCATTGGGAGTAGCCTAACACAAACGAATCCTTTGATTTATTCTGTGTGGCCCTTATTCTATTCATAACAAGGGGCCATTTATATTGTTCTAGAACAATGGAAATGGCCCCTTCCTCCATATCGTTGTCACGTCTGTCTGTCTGTCTGTCCGGGTATATGTTGGGCAAAAAAGTACCCAACAAATGCTCTTCTGTGTGTTGGGGAGCTTTTCGAATGCTCGTATTGACTTATTCCGTTGTTTTTGTTGGGTACTTGTTATACAGTAAAAACAACAACAAAGATCAGTTGGTAGGAATGTCCGTCTGTCCGTCCGTCCGTCCGTCCGTCCGTTTATTGTATGAAAGTTCTTGTAAGAGTATCTCAAATCACCTATAATTTCTCTTTGCCTTCACCTAATATCTTCATGTCGCACACATACATTACAAAGTAACTATACATCAGTCTACATTTATACAATTACCCTCGTTACTGATCGTACGTCTGTCTGTCTGTCTTTCTGTATATTTATTTGAATTCTTATGCAAGAGTTTCTCAAATCAGTTATAATTTCTGTTCGCCTTCCTTCAGCTAATCTCTTCATATTGCACACATGCATTACTTAGTAGCGATACATCCTTCCACAGTAATATAATTACCCTCGCTACTGAACGTACATCCATCCGTCTGTCTGTTTATTTATTTAAAGTTTTTGTAACCGTTTTCAAATAGGGGCCACAGGCCACATTTTCTAGTTGTAAAAGGTGACTAAGAGGGAATTGGGTCAACCTTTACAACATTACAGACAGAATTCCCAATGCTCCAGATGATTCCGAGATGGTCCGGCACGTGACAAGCTGTCTCACCAGGATCTGCATATTTTGTGCATATTTTCTTATATTTGACAAAAACACCCCTTTTCTGATTCACTATAATGGTCACCAGTCTACATGGAAGAGTCCATAAAGTTAAGTGATCAATCATCTTTTAGATGTGACAAGGCACCTGACACCAACTGTTGATCTTGTAGAGGTTGCACTGTTGTGTCTATGTTCACGGTTGTAAATATGTGTGACAGTGTCCGCGTCTAGGAGACGCTGGATATTCATGTAAAATGGTTCGGCAAGTAACAATGTTTCTGTCCGATTCCCAACACTAACAAATAATGTATATTGTAACACTTTTGCCTGGGCGAGTAGATTTTAATCGTACTGGAAACATAAAAAATGGAATTTTCTTTCTCTGAATCATAGAACAATAAAACTAGATTAAAAAATGTCCAGTGAGTTTTTACTGAAATTTGTAAAAGCCTTAAAACATGTAAAATGACCTTAGCTGTTGACAGGCTGTGGAACACCATTAAATGAAATTTAAAAGATCAATCTGGCTTACACACAGAGTCCAACTGTATATGGCCGTATTGTTTAATTGATGTAGACCCCAAACCAATCAATCAGTTCCTACACAAATACGGATTACTGAAATACAGGAATTACAGCGTAACCCATTCAAACTGGACATCCTGGTGATCTCCCGGTGTGTCCGGTTTGGAGGGTTACACTGTAGTACTCTTCAGGGGTTACACGTTCGGCTCATATTTAAGGGTGGGAATTGGCTCGGACACCTGGGGTTACACTGTAATACAGATATAATCATTTAGTAATACTTATTTTACTGATGGTGACTCGCGGTGGTATCAAACTATTTTCATATACAACAGAGGCATATTTTTTAATTATTTATACTAATTAAATGCCGCTTATACGTCACCTGAAAAATAATATTTTCGACAGATTATAAAGTATGATCAGAGCACACTAACAATAAATACAGATAATAAATAGTAATGTCCGTTAACATTTTAAGGAAACACGGTTATCGCCCCTGATATCAGTGTGGAATTTAAGTCTGATATAAAATGTATACTAATACCAATCAATACGTGGGGTAATGGCGAATGAATGTTTAGTCTGCCAGAAAATGACATATCTACAGAACATAGAAACATATTTACAGAATATAGAAACATATCTACAGAATATACAAAACTATCTACAGAAAATAGAAAACTATCTGTCTCCCTATGTAATAACCTACTGCGTGGGCATGTACCTTTAATAAAAGTTCACTTAAAGTCATTCCTTGATCGATAGTAGACAGCAGGCCCCAGATAACGAGACAATTCTAATAAAATACCAAGATATTGCTTTTCATGGAAAATAAGAAAAATATGCTATATTTGCGGTCTGTTTATTGTTTTCTGCAACATAGTAAAGGTACTACAAACATTTTATTACTTTTTGATACTCGCTACTTCTGATTTCAAATGGGTTTTTGGCAATTTTAATTGGGTATTTAAGCAAATACGCAGCTTATCTGGAGCTCTGGTAGACATTTAATGTCAAAAACAGCACGTTCATTGCTGCACATTTTACATGTAATACAGGCCCGTAGCCAGACCTGTTTGAAGGGGGTCGGGGTGGTGGGGGGGGGGGGTGGAGTCGTTTCGAAGGCCCAAGGGGCCTGAGGTATCTAGGGGGGTCTAAACAAGTGGACCTCGAGGCTAAAAAAGTGGACTTCGAGGCTGGGCGGGGGAGGGGTCGTCCGACCGCTCCGACCCCCCCTGGCTACGGGCCTGTAATATATATTGACGTACGTATGAGCAGATTGTGTGAACTCATTTCTCCTTACAAAAGTCAATACCTCAAACGTGTCAAAAGTACGGAGCCCCACTTGTTTTTATGAATTCATTCCAACGAAATAACAATTCTTTCCCTCAATTTAACAATTCGTTCCATCGAATTAACAATACGTTCCCTCGAATTAACAATTCGTTCCCAACAATTCGTTAATTCGTTCCTAACTTTTTTTTTTTCGTTCCCACGATACAATTCGTTCCCGTGGGGAACGAATTGTTATTTCAGTGCGAACGTATTGTTAAATTTAGAGAACGAATTTTAATTCGTGGGATCGAATTGTTATTCGTGTGAACGAATTGTTAAATTGAGGAAGCAAATTGTTATTTTGTGGGAACGAATTAATTAAAAAACACGAATTTACATACAATTATATAACGAATTAATAAAACAAAATCCTTGTCCCGTGCGGGGCTCCGTACTAAAGCACCGTGTTATAATGTATTTAAATTGCATGCACATGTTTGATCATACTTCCGCAACTTTAAAAGAAATTAATGAAGTTTTGTTATTAATAAAATAACGGAGAAATTTAAACATTTTTAATTAGTGGTACAAATAGTTATTTTGCTGCACTGTCATACATAAGTGTTTCTGGAACACCGCGCGTACCGGTTGACATTTGTGGCTGTCACAGGAGAAATGGAGTTGATGACTTTTGTAACCAGTGTAGACCCAGATCAGCCTGTGCATCCGCATCGTCTGATCACGATCTGCACTGTTCGCCATTCCATCAACGAAACACACACCATGCTTCTAGCCAGCAACATAGATCGTTGTCAGGCTACAGGGGTGTGATATTTGATCTGGAGCTACACTGGTCACACATTCCATAAGACCCATTTCTTCAGTCACATACACGTTTGATCAGGTGTTGTATTATTGTAGATTATAGATGGTTTTGTCTTGTAATTTCAACATAGATTGGTATTTCCTGTAGATTGTGTAAATATGTGTTACACGCAGCAATGAAAATGTACTACATTAGTACAGTGCAACCTCTCTACAACAGCCACCCATGGGAAGACGCAAAACTGGCTGTTGTAGAGAGGTGGCTGTTGTAGGGAGGTTAATGCTGAATTATATTTTGTCGTCTGCTGTTTATTTATTTTCTTCGATAATTCTCATAAAATAGATGCTAAAACAGCATTTTAGAATCATTTCCAATGGAAATGATTGTGTCAAAGCATGTTTTTATTGCAAATGCAACAGCAGACGACAATTTTCGTGTTCATCAGTCTAAGGGTTAGATATAGAGGGAATCATCAATTTGGGATATACAATAGTGGCTGTTACAGAGAGGGTGTTGCTGTAGAGAGATGGTCGTTCGGTGAGGTTCGACTGTAGGATATAAAGCAAACATAACTAGTAATGTGTCAATATGTCATGGATGCCCCCACTGGCGGCATCTAGCAGTGACAGCTGCACAATTAGTGGACATAGTATGTAAGAATTGAAGACATCATAGTTACACATATGTGCAGTATCTTTGTTATAAGCCGATCGCTAATATATTGCTTATCCGCGATTTGTGAACAAGTTTGTAACCACCCTTTTCTCCTATATTCTGTAATCTAGAAACCGGATAATTTTTAATTTTTGCCCATTATCTCTGTTGAAAACTTTAAATATAGCGAAATAACACAATTTGGCTAGAAATAAACGTTTTCACTACAAGAGTTCGGTAAACTAAAGTTAGGCGGTTTGCATTTTGGCTATAAATAAACGTTTTAACTACAGGAGTTCGGTAAGCTAAAGTTAGGCGGTTTTCATTTTGGCTATAAATAAGCATTTTAACTACAAGTGTTCGGTAAACTAAAGTTAGGCGTTTTTCATTTTGGCCATAAATAAACGTTTTAACTACAAGAGTTCGGTAAACTAAAGTTAGGCGGTTTGCAATTTGGCCATAGATAAATGTTTTAACTACAAGAGTTCGGTAAACTAAAGTTAGGCGGTTTGCATTTTGGCTATAAATAAACATTTTCACTACAAGTGTTCGGTAAACTAAAGTTAGGCGGTTTGCAATTTGGCTATAAATAAACGTTTTAACTACAAGAGTTCGGTAAACTAAAGTTAGGTGGTTTGCAATTTGGCTATAAATAAACGTTTTCACTACAATAGTTCGGTAAACTAAAGTTAGGCAGTGTGCATTTTGGCTATAAATAAGCATTTTCACTACAAGTGTTCGGTAAACTAAAGTTAGGCGGTTTGCAATTTGGCTATAAATAAACGTTTTAACTACAAGAGTTCGGTAAACTAAAGTTAGGTGGTTTGCATTTTGGCTATAAATAAACGTTTTCACTACAAGAGTTCGGTAAATAAACGTTTTCACTACAAGAGTTCGGTAAACTAAAGTTAGGCGGTTTGCAATTTGGCTATAAATAAACGTTTTAACTACAAGAGTTCGGTAAACTAAAGTTAGGCGGTTTGCAATTGGGCTATACATAAACATTTTAACTACAATAGTTCGGTAAACTAAAGTTAGGCGGTTTGCAATTGGGCTATACATAAACGTTTTCACTACGAGAGTTCGGTAAACTAAAGTTATGCGGTTTGCCTTCTAGTCCAGGGGCAATTGTAGGTATATATATAAGACTCCGGCACCTCGTGTTAATTTATGGCACCCGGTGTTTTTATAAACTTGAATGTATAAGGTTTCAAAAAAATCCGGGTGCCATTTTTTAAACCAAGTTCTAGGTCATTTCAAGGTCATTGAACTTTATGCTTGACGGAAGTCTAAAATTGCCAATATATGAGCCAATAGGTCATGGTCCTTAACTTGGAAATTGGTGTAAGTTGTTAAAAACATTTCTGATGGATATATTAAAGAATTTACGTAAACTACACTAATATTCAGTATATAATTATCATATTTTCAAGATATTTTCGGTTGAATTGCTACATATTTGTGTAATGGTAAGCGCATATATTGAACCCTGATTTGATCGGCTAATAACATCATGCTCTGCATGACTTTTAATTTGTTTACTGGTGTTTAACGGCCTATCAACAGCTAAGGTCATGTAAGGCTGGGCAAATGGGTCCGATCCCGTTTTAACTTGCTGCATTGGGGGACAGGGGAATCCCAAAATCAGAACGGAATATTTACATCAAGAAAAAATATATTCAGCCCTGAAATTAGAATAAATTGACCTTGTGCCAGGTCCATACCACCAAGTCACTTGGCCCCTTCCCCTAAAATAGGATTACGAACAATCGTAATACACACATAAGGGGTATACCCAGAGTCAACTGTCAAATAAAACAAGAGGGCCATGATGACCCTAATTCGCTCACCTGACTCCATGAACACCAGAGGAGAATATGACATTGAGTTCATGTGTTTCATGTGGTTCCTGAGAAAATGACGTTCAAAATCTCGAATAAATGGACCTTTTTGTGGCCATCATAGATGACATAATCATCCGATTCCGACAAATATTCCACCAGAAGAATCGCCTCATCGATACCTTCAATTTGATATATAGAATAGAATTTGACCCCAATTTGACCCCACGGGCCACGCCCATTTTTGACCCCGGGGTCACCATTTTAACAACTTTTAAAGAGCATTGTACATCGATCATTCCTACCAAGTTTCGTCGAAATCCGGCCAGCGGTTCATGAGAAGAAGATTTTTTAAGAATTTATGCTCTTTTTAGACGGCGGCCATCTTGGATTAGCGATGACCTCCATTTTAACAAATCTGAAAAGGTTTCACCCATGGACCGTAACTTTTAAGTTTGGCTACCATGGGCCAAGCGGTTCATGTGAAAAAGAATTTTGAAATCTCTAATAAAAGAACGACCTTTTGACATTTCGGCGGCCATCTTGGATGACGTTTTTAGACGGCGGCCATCTTGTTTACGTCATTTTAACAACTTTGCAATCCCCATACATAAGGACCATGACCATGAAGTTTGGTGACTATAGGCCCAATGGTTACTGAGGAGAAGACGTTTGAAAATGTTCACGGACGACGACGGACGACGACGGACGACGGACACATTGCGGTAACAATAGCTCACATGAGCTTCGCTCAGGTGAGCTAAAAATGCCAAAGACGTATGTGAGGGCCAAACCGCGTCTCCAGTCGGAATTCCGGTAAGGATAATGTACAGTATCATTAATACATTTCACACCGTATATGTGGCTGTGACTGGAGAAATGGGGCTTATGGGTGTTGTGACCAGTGTCGATCCAGATCAACCTGTCCAACCGCACTGTCCGATCAGGATCTGCATTGTTCGCCATTCCATCTATGATACATCCGTCAAACCCATTTCTCCAGTCACGCCCAGATGACGGGATGGCGTGGTAAAAGGCTGGGTGTGGGTGGGAACAAATGGAGATGTGTACACAAATAGTTATTCCCACACACGATCCATATTACTCAACTGTAAAACAATATTGTGTGGTATTTTATCCGCCAATAAAGTAAATTTCCAGACGTTTCCGAATCAATTTATGACATTGGCTGCAAAACGTTGAATAGAAACGTATTAAAATACTTTTTGTTTTATTTGCAACAACATTTATTACCCAGTCTGATGAAATAATAGGAGTCCGGAATCCATAGTTGAACACATTACTGCTACTAATAATGTAAGTATCTATAACGCTATATTATCTGCACAATGGAATACAATTCAACAAAACCACAACCGGATATTCACCATATGAGACACACCGTGTGATTTTGTAACTAAAAACATGTGAGTTTTCATGAAATATATTTACAGAAACTGTGATATTTTCCGTAAATGACGTCGAAAGATGACAGCATTTTCAAAGCAAATGCGGAATAGAAGAATTCCGCATTTGCTATGAAAATGTTGTCAACTTCCGACATCATTTACGGAAAATATCGTAAATTTTGTAAATATTTTTCATAAAATCACATGACGTATCTCCATTATTTAGTGTATCTTTATGGAATATCCATGAAATGTTTTGTTATCAGATACTGATTTTAACGTTACAATGGAAATGATCAATGGAAATGACTTATCTGATATAGACACAGGTTGAAGTCCACGGTCTAGACATACATTAAATATACAGTCGAGCACCAGTACCTCGAACGTCAGTATCTCGATGGTATCCCCTATCTCGATGATTCGCTAAAGTCCCGAATTATATCCTACATAAAAGCACCAATAAGTGATAAAAAAAAGCTAACATTTTTTTTACTCCCATCTTATAACACATTATGTGTTATAAGAGGGCGTACAATTTTTTATTAGCTTATTTTGTTTCCACTTATTGATGATTCTATGTATATTTATTGTATTTATGAACATTGGTCCGTTACTTCAACCTGTGCATATAGATGCATATATAGTGAGACCTCTCTAAACCGAACACCAAGAAAACTTCGGTGATCTTATTGTTTATGGGTAAATGTGTAATTCATCTCAGATGATAATGCATGTTCAGGATTGCAAAGCACATAACAGTGTCTCAGGTCATATATCCGACTAACAGTAGAACATCTCTAACCCCAGGGTGTCCAGTTTAGAGAGGTTCCACTGTGCTTTGCCACGGTATGTCGAAGATCCACCGAACACATTGAGACGAACCAGAAAACCACTGCAGATGTATTCGTTTCCTGCGGACATATTCGCGTCTTATGGCCACGCAAATAGTCCCCGGGCGTATCGCTCGTGCGGATGCATTCGCACCTTTCAACCCCTTCATACGTCTTACATGGAAAGTACTCCGGGGACGCTGTTGGATTTCGAATATGTTCGCTTATAAAATGATAAAGCTGACGGACACGAGCCAACAAGCCGAGGGTGACGCTGCTGCACTACCTGATCAACGAGGCAGTTCGTTTGTTTGTTTGTTTATTGGTGTTTAACGGCCTATCAACAGCTAAGGTCATGTAAGGCCGGGCAAACGGGTTCGATCCCGTTTTAACATGCTGCAGTGGGGGGAAAATTTCAAAATCAGAACGGAATATTTACATCGAGAAACAATATATTCAGCCCTGAAATTAGAATAACCTGACCTGGTGGCAGGTCCATACCACACCAAAGTCACTTGGCCCCTTCCCCTAAAATAAGATTACGAATAATCGTAATACTCACATAAGGGGTATAACCAGATTCAACTGTCACATACAAAATGCCAAAGACGTATGTGAGGGCCAAACCAGGTCTCCAGTCGGAATTCCGGTAAGGATGAACCCCGATCGTTAAATTACCCATCGCTTGCACCCACCTTCCACCCACGATCAACGAGGTAGAGAAACAGAACAGCGATGCTATCTCCTTTGCTGATGACCTTTTTCCCGATCTCAGTGTGTTATGCAGGTAAACATATACGTACCAAGAGGAGCTCACATGAGTGATGGTTTAATATGACATTTATTTATAAAATTGTCGCTCTCAGAGTATTAGCACAGTGTAATAAAAATCATAATACATAGTGTAATAAATATGCAAATTGGTTTGTTACAGAATACCGGTTTGATGACCAATACAACTTCATTGTGTGATGATGCGCTGGTGCATTAAAAATAATCTAACATGAATCTAACGTGATGCTTTAATATGGTATTTACTAAATTTGTTGACCAATTTCATAACAAACTTGTTTAATTGTACCGTAATATCATATTAAATCATCACTCATTGAAGATCCTCTATTTATTAAACGAGTTTACTGATTGCATACAAAACAAAGCTCAGCTGAATAGTATGACATCAGTCAACACATTTAATACATACCATAGTAATGTGTCGGAACTGCTCCGAAGAAAAAGTCAGAAATTGATGTGATAAAATTGTCAAATCGGTTTTAAAGTGTTTTGGAAACTGGCTGGAAGATCGGGAAATAACCATCAGTCATGGATTCTACGCATGTTCCATCTTCCCCTTTATTTTATCGAAATCTGTGGAATAATAAAAAAGTTATACAATGTATAGAGAATAGTAGATTAGTGCCGTGAATGGGAAAACATATCTGGCAAGGTTTAGGAAACGGGATGGGCGTGGCTCTGCCGAGCACATCCCGTTTCCATGCCGCGCCAGATATTTTGTCCCAAAGTACAAAGTACACATCGTTTATTTTACGCAAAGAGTTTCAGTCCACACACAGGTGGAATAAGAGACAAACAAGGCATATATGATAAATACTAAGCATGGTGACGTCTATAAAGCTCATGCAGGCAGGCGATGTGCCACGACGAGACGGGGTCCACAGACTACTAAAATGAATTAACATTAATATTAATAACATTTGATGAGCAATGAGCAATTTTCCAACAATGATCAATTTACTCAACCTGGCATATGTGAATGCGGGTTATTACTATTATTATAGTAGTAATAATCTGACCCAAAACACATGTCGTGCATGTGATCAGTGGTGATACAGTTCTGGCTGCACATATTTCAGTCAGGTCTGGATCAGCATAGGCCACGAATGCACGTGATTAACAAGCATCAGCGCCATTAAATAGAATCCATGGTAGAATAATCACGGCCCCCATATCCTTGTAGTATACCATACCTGCCCGAGAAACATTTGTCACATACATTTGTACATGTAGGTGAAAAGTGGCAAGTGAACCAGCATGTAGATATCTATTTGTTATAAATAGCATTTGTCTACCAAATACAGCTTACAGTTTAGAGATGCATAATAAATAACATTTATTTATCAAATAAGATTTATAGTTAGTGCATGACCCACAGTGCGAGATATGCAAAGAATGAAATTGGAAAGCGCAAAATTCCACACTCAAAATTAATACGCAGTAGGTCTATTTCGACCAAATCGAGGTCAGTGCGGTTTGACATTCAATGACCAGAGCCGAACACGTGGTGTTTGTTCTTGATGCTGTTTGGTGTACAAGCCCACTATAATAGTAAAAATGTAGTACACACTACCATATTTAGCAAGTGTATTGTTCCAGGTCAGTGATAGAATTTACACATGTGTACAGATGATTCACCACAGCTGATGATTGGTCGAGCGTTTGTCCTTGTCCTCGTAATATATTATAATAGTTTATTTATAGCATGGGCCGTACATACACTCATTTGTCATAGTATCATAGGCGGCGGAAGCCGAACATTATTGGGGGGGGGGGGGGGTGCAATGTTGAGGGACCGAAGGGACCGATAGCGCTAGGGGGGTCCCGGAGCATGCCCCCCCCCCCCGGACATTTTTGAAATTCAAGTGGTGTGAAACGCCATTTCCTGCATTCTCAGCAAAGTTCTCAGCAAAGTTCCCAGTACTCATGATTACACAAATATATTAGAATAAAAAATCCAAAATTTACAGAATTATTGGGGGGAGGGGGGCTCCGCCAACAAAATAACATTAGTGCACAGCATTATTTCAAGAGCACTGTGTTATCTCGAGTCCATCTCAATGTTCTATCAATGAGTCTATGATAGCTACTGCAGTATCGGCCCCAAGGGGGGCATACGTTGAGGCCGCCATCACAGACTCCAGTTGGGCCTATTTTAAGCCATCATGGGTAATAATAAAGTTAGTGTACATTTACAGTGAATCGTAAATGCTTGATAAGTGGATTTGAAGGCAGATTCAATACCCACCCCAAGGGGTAAACAATGAAGCTGTCGTCAGTTACACACAGTACTTGTGCTACATGTATCCCATTGAAATATTGTTAAAATGAGGTGTTTTCAACTACAGAGCACCAAACATTTCATAATACATTTCCTGTAATTGGAATAAACGTACATACTTGAATGTACTGGTGTACATGTGTATATGTGGCAGTGATTGGAGAAAAGGGACCCATGGGGTTATTAATCACTTTATAATTGAAGTCTGCTAGCCCATGTAGTTCGTTCCTGTGGCTGACATATTATGGCTGCCAAAGTAATAACGGATATTTCACTCACATAATGGCGAACAGTGTAGACCCTGATCAGATTGCACAGATGCGCAGGCTGATCTGTGGCTACGCTGGTTGCATAACCCATGGTACCCTTTTATCCAGCCACAGCCCCACATAATAACAATATGTGAAAATGGTGTGGAACCAGATGAGAAATTTGCACCAGCTGCAGTAATATTTTAGAGATTTTCGCTACCATTCTAAGTGCAAACCACAGGGACTTGCACAAAATCAATGTAAAGTTTATGGTGAATTGTGGTAAATATTAGCATAATGCACAAATCCATAATGTTGCACTTTCACCCCGGATACCAGTAACCGACATGGCCTATTCCATGTTGTATATGCCACTGTTCCATATTGCTGCACGTTCCAATGAGACTGCTTCGGCTCATCAGTATACACCATTTGGCCTATTCATAATACAATTGCACACCCACACCTACACAGCAACAAACAATACTTGACTTACAGGACATATAAGTGCACACAGATACTTAATGTTAGCTATTAAATGATGTCAGGATTTAGTACGGAAAAGAATACCATTACTTAAATTTGTCGATTATGACATTAACAAAAGCACTGAGATTATTTTTAACGGCACTAACCTACTATTCTATTTATCCTGTCAACGCCTACAAATGGCTTTAAAAAAATGCAAACAAATAAGCACAGTCACCGCACATATTCATACGCAGTGGTTAGGTCGTATTGACAAGATATCAAAAATGTTTCAATGCACCGTGTTTCACGGCACATACGCACTGTCTTGACGGCATAAAAATAATACCCGAGTCGAGTCGAAATATGCTTTTGGTTATTCACATATTCAGTCAGTAATCTGCACTCGCCCATGTAAATAGTTTTAGATGTGCCATACCAAACGTTTAACTGTACAAACACCCAAGAGAGGTCTACTGTCTCGTTCACTCTCTCGATGTCAAATTTACATTCTGAAAAAAATCCTGACCGTCACTGAAAGAAGGAGATTCCCCTTTATGTATGAATGTTTGTGATGAAACCAATGTTCATGCTCTGTTAGCATCATTTGCCATGCTGCCAGTATCACAAGCAACATAGACAAGCAACTACACAACGCATCTGATGACATCCATACGCAGTTTGATGCATTTATAAAGGTAGGCAAAAATGACATGCCCGGGCGTCATATTATGTGGCTGTGACTGGAGAAATGGGGCTTATGGGATTTGTGACCAGTGTATCTCCTAGTCAAATAGCACACTCCTGTAGTCTGATAACGATCTCTATTGCTTGTTAGTATCATGACCGGTGTTTCATTGATGGAATGGCGAACAGTGCAGATCCTGATCAGACTGTGTGAATGCATAGGCTGATCTGGATCTACACTGGTCACAAACCCCATAAGCCCGATCTCTCCAGTCACAGGTTCATATTCAGACTAGGCGATCACCAGGGAGTGTCTCACCCACTAAACGAGGCGATCACCACAAAGGTCAAAGTCACAATATGAGGAAGTAGAAAATTATTGATACGAACGTCACGGTGAACAAGGTCAAGGTCACTGGATAGATAGCTACCAATGTGAGGAAGCTAGTGATGAAGTTTAGTAATGATCCGACTAACGGATAAAGATATATGGGAAATTTTGACACGCACTTTAAACAGACCAAATGTTATTCATACCACAGTAAAGTCAACACCTCATGGTTTTATTCCTTAAATATATTACACTAGTGTATTATAGAATGTTTACTACACTGTGTTGTGGAATTGCCACTTTATGCAATGTTTAGTATTATTTACACTGTCCATAAATCCATAATGTTTGTTTGTTTGTTTATTGGTGTTTAACGGCCTATCAACAGCTAAGGTCATGTAAGGCCGGGCAAACAGGTTCGATCCCGTTTTAACCTGCTGCATTGGGGGGAAAATCCCAAAATCAGAACGGAATATTTACATTGAGATACAACATATTCAGCCCTGAAATTAGAAAAACCTGACCTGGTGCCAGGTCCATACCGCACCAAAGTCACTTGGCCCCTTCCCCTATTTAAAAGTAATACCGGTAGGATTACTCTTATAAGGGGTATAACCAGATTCAACTGTCACATACAAAATGCCAAAGACGTATGTGAGGGCCAAACCAGGTCTCCAGTCGGGATTCCGGTAAGGATGAACCCCGATCGTTAAATTACCCATCGCATGCTCCCACCTGCCACCCACTAAATCCATAATGGAAATTCCAATTCAAAAGTAGTGCATATGCGACGTTGATTCGTTACAGTGTGTTTGACATACTTAATTTCCATGCATGACGTTGTCAATAACGGCACTCTATTAACTAGCAACTGTACCATGAATTGCAACAAAATGACGTAAAACAAGATGATTCTTGACTTTGACGCCATATTTGGTTATTTACATTTTTTTAAACTATCAGAAAAAGCAATGTCGGTCTCCACATTATGTAAACAGAGCAAATGTTTTTCGTACTACAGTAAACGCAACAATCCATGGTTTTATTCCTCAAGTATAGATAATAGCATTACATATACAGTGGAACCTCTCTAAACTGACACCATGTATAATCAAGTGTTGGTAATTTTGATGGGTTTCATTGCCATTTAACTCCGATGGTGCTGTCTGTTCGCGGTCACAAAACACGAACGTGTGTATTGGAGTGGTCATGTGTCTGATTTACAGTGGAGCATCTCTTAAACCTGACACCCTGGGGACTCCACCGTACCTGATTAATGTTTGTTTGTTTGTTTGGGTTTAACGGCCTATCAACAATGGGTGTATTACTAAATTCCATATATTACCTGTACAAGTACATGTACATGTTCAAGTACAAATGGGGGGAAAATTCCAAAATCAGAACTGAATATTTACAATAAGAAAAAAATATACATTCAGCCCTGAAATCAGAATAATACTGATCTGATGCCAGGTCCTCGTCACACTAGAATCACTTGGCACTCTCCCAAAAGCAGTAGGATCAGTAATAATCTTACTGCTTTTATAATGGGCAATAACCCAATTCAACTCCCAGGTAACAAAAGAGCCAAAGATAAAAACGTACCGGAGGCCTGATTAATGTACATTATTATATGCTATCATCATACTATTCAGAAAGCCAAAGGGGATATCAAAGAGATAAAAGAGGGATTCAAGAAAATCACAGAGATGTCAGGCAAAATAGCTGTCCACTTCTGTGAAAATGAGTCGAGCTTCAAGTTCATCAGTATTATGAAGACGTTTTGTGAAAAGGTGAAACAGTGTTAGAAGGTATGATACTCACGTACACACTATTAAAATTGTTAAAACATTTGAACAAACATGTAAGCTCCTTGAAATTTGATCAAATAAAATGGTGCCTTGTTGTTGATATATATATATATATGTGTGGCTGTGGCTGGAGAAATGGGGCGGTTAGGTTTTGCGACCAGTGTAGAACCAGATCAGTCTGTGCATCCGCACAGTCTGATCAGGATCTGCACTGTTCACCATTCCATCAGTGAAACACCCGTCATGCTTCTAAACGCGTAGTAAATGTAATTCCTACCATTTCCGAGTTTAACACTTACAACACCACAGGCCTGTATGGTGGTTTTGGCAAACAGTGTAGATCCATATGAGACCGCTCGTGAGTAACCCTTTCAACACTACAGGCCTGTATAGTGGTATTGGCAAATAGTGTAGATCCAGATGAGATGGCTCGTGAGTAACCCTTTCAACACCACAGGCCTGTATAGTGGTATTGGCAAATAGTGTAGATCCAGATGAGACGGCTGATCTGCACTTTTAAAAAGTAAATTTCACATTTTTGGTAACAAAAACACCCCCTTCCTTTTCAAAAATGTACTAGTCTGAAAATCATTTTGTGACGATTGGATTGGTCCGGAAATTAACATATACAAATCCATTCCAGTTACTTAGGGGTGAAAGGGTCAAGAAAGATTCGGTGGGGACATCCCCCAACACCACCCCCGGACCTGAGATATGCTGGATCAAAAATAGTCTGCCTGCACATAAATTGATGCCTGGCTACGTGCCTAATATATTCCCTGATCAGATTGCATGGATAAGCACACTAGGATTTGTATACACGGGCAAATTTGCAATAATATTTATCGAGTGCCGGAGTGCGTTTCCCGATCACAAGCAGGCATGCCGTTAGAACCATACGCCCATATCCAGTCCGTGTCCCACATGAGGGGCCCGTTTCAACAGTTAACGTCATTTAAGGTCAGCCAATGGGTTCGATCCCGTATTTAACCTGCTGCATTGGAGTTGTTCAGATTAAATCATGCCTACACGTAACTATGCGGAAATGACAGCATTAATGAGCATTATTAACATGATTAATGTGTGAAATGAATTTATAGAAATCTTCATACGAACAGTTTTGTCACGCGAAGTTTAGTGAAACGGGCCCTAGTGCACAATGTATGCCAGTTTACCCTGTTGACCCATAACAAGCTGAATAACCATGATAACCCAGAACATGTGTAACAAGAGCTGTAGGAGAACAGCATAGCTCGACTACGAGGGTTGTCGATGTACACATAGCTTGACAAAGAAGGTGGCTGCGGTCTGCATAAAAACCTTAACCAAGGTTGACTAAAAACATTAACCAAGGGCTTATTGATGTACGTCACTAGGAGATAAAGTTTTCCAAGTATGGTTGCTGTAGGCCCAGGAGTATTCCATATACAAGCTTGACTAAAAACCGTAACCAAGGGGAGTAACTAAGTAATCCAAGGATTAAAAGTAGTCAAGGTCAAATATAGGTCAGGGATTATTGATGTACTCATTAGGAGATGAAGTTGTCCAAGTATGGTTGATGTAGGCCCAAAAGTATTCCATATACAACTGACAAAAAATTAAACCAATAACAAGTAATGGAAAAAGTAAATGAGGTGGGAGTATTGGACAGTATGAATGACATTAACAAGTAATTGAAGGTTAAATGTAGGTGAAGGTAAAATAAAGGTCAGGGGTTATTGATGTACATCCCTATGAGAAAAAGTTATCCAAGTATGGTGTCTGTATGCACAATAGTATTCCATCTACAAGCTTGACTAAAAACCTTAAACCAAGGATTGAGTAACTAGACGGCCGCAGGCCTGCATGTCGCGCCTTGTGGCGAGGCATGGACACTAAAAAAAAAGATATAGTATAACGAAAAACTTTAACCAAAAAAACTTAGCAAAAACTTTAAAAACCGGAACACCACCGTACGTACGTACGTACGTACGACAAAGTGCCGACTATATCGCGCTTTCCGCAAGCGGTAAGGGCGCGAAAAAAAACTTCAACCAAAAACGTCAAAGTTAATTTGACCTTGAGATTGGGCACAGGGGCTGCACGGGAGGGGGTAGAATGAAAATATAGATGATGATAAACACACATGTGAAGGTTTGTTCAAGGTAATGGGCAAAGCAGTTGCAGAGATATAGTATAACGAAAAAATTTAAACCAAAAAAAACTTAACCAAAAACTTTAAACCAAAAACTTAACCAAAAACTTCAAAGTAATTTGACCTTGACATTGGGCACAGGGGCCACACGGGAGGTGGGTAGAATGAAAATATAGATGAATGATAAACACCCATGTGGGAAGTTTTCAAGGTAATGGGCAAAAAGCAGTTGCAGAGATATAGTATAACGAAAAACTTTAACCAAAAAATTTAACCAAAAACTTTAAGCAAAAAACTTAACCAAAAAACTTAACCAAAAACTTTTAAACAAAAACAAAAATTAACCAAAAACTTCAAAGTAATTTGACCTTGACATTGGGCACAGGGGCTAGCACGGGAGGGGGGTAGAATGAAAATATAGATGATGATTAAACACCCATGTAAGAAGTTTTCAAGGTAATGGCAAAGCAGTTGCAGAGATATAGTATAACGAAAAACTTTAACCAAAAAACTTAAGCAAAAACTTTAACCAAAAAACTTAACCAAAAACTTCAAAGTAATTTGACCTTGACATTGGGCACAGGGGCTGCATGGGAGGGGTTAGAATGAAAATATAGATGATGATAAACACCCATGTGAAGTTTCAAGGTAATGGGCAAAGCAGTTGCAGAGATATAGTATAACGAAAAACTTTAAACCTAAAAAACAAAAAAACTTAACCAACTTTAACCAAAAAACTTAACCAAAAAACTTAACCAAAAACTTTAACCAAAGAACTTAACCAAAAACTTCAAAGTAATTTGACCTTGACATTGGGCACAGTGGCCGCACTGGAGGGGGGTAGAATGAAAATATAGATGATGATAAACACCCATATGAAGTTTCAAGGTAATGGGCAAAGCAGTTGCAGAGATATAGTATAACAAAAAACTTTAACCAAAATACTTAACCAAAAAACTTAACCAAAAACTTTAACCAAAAAAACTTAACCAAAAACTCAAAGTAATTTGACCTTGACATTGGGCACAGGGGCCGCACGGGAGGGGGGTAGAATGAAAATATAGACGATGATAAACACCCATGTGAAGTTTCAAGGTAATGGGCAAAGCAGTTGCAGAGATATAGTATAACGAAAAACTTTAACCAAAAACTTTAACCAAACAAGAGCTGTAGGAGAACAGCATAGCTCGACTACGAGGGTTTGTCGATGTACACATAGCTTGACAAAGAAGGTGGCTGCGGCCTGCATAAAAACCTTAACCAAGGTTGACTAAAAACATTAACCAAGGGAAACTAGAAATGTGGCCTGTGGGCACACGAATACCCCCACTGGCAGCCAAAGAAAACGAGGCATTTTTTATTATAAGCCATTTAGCCGAGCGTTAAGGTTTCAAACGCATCAAGTCTGTGACCTTGACCCTGAGCTTAGTGTGATAATCCATGCATCGGTGTAGAAGATATAGAGCGGAAGGGAATTTCAATAGGTTTGACCTTTGCGTGGTTATTGATTGCGACACACCTTCTCATCATGAGAAACATTTGTGCCAAGCCATTTAGCGGAAGGGAATTTCAATAGGTTTGACCTTTGCGTGGTTATTGATTGCGACACACCTTCTCATCATGAGAAACATTTGTGCCAAGCCATTTGATAATCCATGCATCGGTGTAGAAGATATAGAGCGGAAGGGAATTTCAATAGGTTTGACCTTTGACCTTCAACTGTGACCTTGGACGTAGGTGCGTGGTTAGTAATTTGATAATCCATGCATCAGTGTAGAAGATATAGAGCGGAAGGGAATTTCAATAGGTTTGACCTTTGACCTTCAACTGTGACCTTGACCTTGGACGTAGGTGCGTGGTTATTGATCGCGACACACCTTCTCATCATGAGAAACATTTGTGCCAAGGCATTTGATAATCCATGCATCGGTGTAGAAGACATAGAGCGGAAGGGAATTTCAATAGGTTTGACCTTTGACCTTCAACAGTGACCTTGACCTTGGATGTAGGTGCGTGGTTTTCCAAGTATGGTTGCTGTAGGCCCAGGAGTATTCCATATACAAGCTTGAGTAAAAACCGTAAACCAAGGGGAGATAACTAAGTAATCCAAGGATAAAAGTAGGTCAAGGTCAAATATGGTCAGGGATTATTGATGTACATCACTAGGAGATGAAGTTGTCCAAGTATGGTTGATGTAGGCCCAGAAGTATTCCATATACAAGCTGACTATAAACATTAACAAGTAATTCAAGGTTAAATGTAGGTGAAGGTAAAATAAAGGTCAGGGGTTATTGATGATATCCCTATGAGAAAAAGTTATCCAAGTATGGTGTCTGTATGCACAATAGTATTCCATGTACAAGCTTGACTAAAAACCTTAACCAAGGTTGAGTAAAAACCTTAACCAAGGGGAATTAAGTAAGTAATTTAAGGTTAAATGTAGGTCAAGGTCAAATATAGGTCAGGGGTTGTTGATGTACATCACTAGGAGATGAAGTTGTCCAAGTATGGTTGGTGTAGGGCCAGGAGTATTCCATCTACAAGCTTCACTAAAAACCTTAACCAAAGAGAATTAAGTAAGTAATTCAAGAGGAAATGTAGGTCAAGGTCAAATATAGATCAGGGGTTATTGATGTACATCACTATGAGAAAAGGTTGTCCAATTATGGTGTCTGTATGCACAATAGTATTCCATGTACAAGTTTGAGTAAAAAGCTTAACCAAGGGGAATTAAGTAAGTAATTCAAGGTTAAATGTAGGTGAAGGTCAAATATAGGTCAGGGGTTGTTGATGTACATCACTAGGAGATGAAGTTGTCCAAGTATGGTTGGTGTAGGGCCGCCAGGAGTATTCCATCTACAAGCTTGACTAAAAACGTTAAACAAGGGGAATTAAGTAATTCAAGAGGAAATGTAGGTCAAGGTCAAATATAGATCAGGGGTTGTTGATGTACATCACTAGGAGATGAAGTTGTCCAAGTATGGTAGGTGTAGGGCCAGTAGTATTCCATATAGAAGGTTGACTCAAAAACCTTAACCAAAAGGAAATTAAGTAAGTAATTGAAGAGGAAATGTAGGTCAAGGTGAAATATAGATCAGGGGTTATTGATGTACATACCTATGAGAAAAGGTTGTCGAAGTATGGTGTCTGGATGCACAATAGTATTCAATGTACAAGCTTGAAAAAAAACCTTAACCAAGGTTGACTAAAAACCTTAACCAAGGGGAATTAAGTAAGTAATTCAAGAGGAAATGTAGGTCAAGTTCAAATATAGATCAGGGGTTATTGATGTGCATCACTAGGAGATGAAGTTGTCCAAGTATGGTGGGTGTAGGGCCAGTAGTATTGCATATACAAACTTGACTAAAAACCTTAACCAAGGTTGACTAAAAACCTTAACCAAGGGGAATTAACCAAGTCATTCAAGAGGAATTGTAGGTGAAGGTCAAATATAGATCAGGGGTTATTGATGTACATCAGGCTAGGATGAAGTTGTCCAATGTAGTGGGTGTAGGGCCAGTAGTATTCCATATACAAGCTTGACTAAAAACCTTAACCAAGGCGTGACGGTGACGCCGACGCCGACGCCGATGCCGGGGTGACAACATAAGCTCTACTTATTCTTCGAATAGTCGAGCTAAAAAGCTTAACCAAGGTCGAGTAAAAACCTTAACCAAGGGGAATTAACTAAGTAATTCAAGGTTAAATGCAGGTGAAGGTCAAATATAGGTCAGGGGTTGTTGATGTACATCACTAGGAGATGAAGTTGTCCAAGTATGGTTGGTGTAGGGCCAGGAGTATTCCATCTACACGCTTGACTAAAAACGTTAACCAAGGGGAATTAAGTAAGTAATTCAAGAGGAAATGTAGGTCAAGGTGAAATATAGATCAGGGGTTGTTGATGTACATCACTAGGAGATGAAGTTGTCCAAGTATGGTGGGTGTAGGGCCAGTAGTATTCCATATAGAAGGTTGACTAAAAACCTTAAGCAAAAGGAATTAAGTAAGTAATTGAAGAGGAAATGAAGGTGAAGGTCAAATAAATAGATCAGGGGGTTATTGATGTACATACCTATGAGAAAAGGTTGTCGAAGTATGGTGTCTGGATGCACAATAGTATTCAATGTACAAGCTTGAAAAAAAAAACCTTAACCAAGGTTGACTAAAAAACCTTAACCAAGGGGAATTAAGTAAGTAATTCAAGAGGAAATATAGGTCAAGGTCAAATATAGATGAGGGTTATTGATGTGCATCACTAGGAGATGAAGTTGTCCAAGTATGGTGGGTGTAGGGCCAGTAGTATTGCATATACAAACTTGACTAAAAACCTTAACCAAGTTTGACTAAAAACATTAACCAAGGGGAATTAACCAAGTAATTCAAGAGGAAATGTAGGTCAAGGTGAAATATAGATCAGGGGTTATTGATGTACATCACTAGGAGATGAAGTTGTCCAAGTATGGTGGGTGTAGGGCCAGTAGTATTCCATATACAAGCTTGACTAAAAACCTTAACCAAGGCGTGACGGTGACGCCGACGCCGACGCCGGGGTGACAACATAAGCTCTACTTATTCTTCGAATAGTCGAGCTAAAAAGCTTAACCAAGGTCGAGTAAAAACCTTACCAAGGGGTGGGGAATTAAGTAAGTAATTCAAGGTTAAATGTAGGTGAAGGTCAAATATAGGTCAGGGGTTGTTGATGTACATCACTAGGAGATGAAGTTGTCCAAGTATGGTTGGTGTAGGGCCAGGAGTATTCCATCTACACGCTTGACTAAAAACGTTAACCAAGGGGAATTAAGTAAGTAATTCAAGAGGAAATGTAGGTCAAGGTGAAATATAGATCAGGGTTGTTGATGTACATCACTAGGAGATGAAGTTGTCCAAGTATGGTTGGTGTAGGGCCAGGAGTATTCCATCTACACGCTTGACTAAAAACGTTAACCAAGGGAATTAAGTAAGTAATTCAAGAGGAAATGTAGGTCAAGGTGAAATATAGATCAGGTTGTTGATGTACATCACTAGGAGATGAAGTTGTCCAAGTATGGTGGGTGTAGGGCCAGTAGTATTCCATATAGAAGGTTGACTAAAAACCTTAAGCAAAAGGAATTAAGCAAATTAAGTAATAGAAGAGGAAATGAAGGTGAAGGTCAAATATAATCAGGGGTTATTGATGTACATACATATGAGAAAAGGTTCGAAGTATGGTGTCTGATGCACAATAGTATTCAATGTACAAGCTTAGAAAAAAAACCTTAACCAAGGTTAGACTACAAACCTTAACCAAGGGGAATTAAGTAAGTAAATTCAAGAGGAAATATAGTCAGGTCAAATATAGATCAGGGGTTATTGATGTGCATCACTAGGAGATGAAGTTGTCCAAGTATGGTGGGTGTAGGGCCAGTAGTAATTGCATATACAAACTTGACTAAAAACCTTAACCAAGTTTGACTAAAAACCTTAACCAAGGGGAATTAACCAAGTAATTCAAGAGGAAATGTAGGTCAAGGTGAAATATAGATCAGGGGTTATTGATGTACATCAACTAGAGATGAAGTTTGTCCAAGTATGGTGGGTGTAGGGCCAGTATATTCCATATACAAGCTTGACTAAAAAGGGGGCCTTAACCAAGCGTGACGGTGACGCCGACAGCCGACGCCTGTGGGACAACATAACTCTACTTATTGTTCAATAGTCGAGCTAAAAAGCTTAACCAAGGTCAGTAAAAACCTTAACCAAGGGGTAATTAACTAAGTAATTCAAGGTTAAATGTAGGTGAAGTCAAATATAGGTCAGGGTGGTTGATGTACACACAGGAGATGAATTGTCCAAGGTATGGTTGGTGTAGGGCCAGAGTATTCCATCTACAACGCTTGACTAAAAACGTTAACCAAGGGAATTAAGTAAGTAATTCAAGAGGAAATGTAGGTCAAGGATGAAATATAATCAGGGTGTTGATGTACATCTAGGAAGTGAAGTTGTCCAAGTATGGTGGGTGTAGGGCCAGTAGTATTCCATATAGAAGGTTGACTAAAAACCTTAAGCAAAAGGAATTAAGTAAGTAATTGAAGAGGAAATGAAGGTGAAGGTCAAATATAGATCAGGGTTATTGATGTACATACCTATGAGAAAAGGTTGTCGAAGTATGGTGTCTGGATGCACAATAGTATTCAATGTACAAGCTTGAAAAAAAAACCTTAACCAAGGTTGACTAAAAACCTTAACCAAGGGGAATTAAGTAAGTAATTCAAGAGGAAATATAGGTCAAGGTCAAATATAGATGAGGGTTTTATTGATGTGCATCACTAGGAGATGAAGTTGTCCAAGTATGGTGGGTGTAGGGCCAGTAGTATTGCATATACAAACTTGACTAAAAACCTTAACCAAGTTTGACTAAAAACCTTAACCAAGGGGAATTAACCAAGTAATTCAAGAGGAAATGTAGGTCAAGGTGAAATATAGAACAGGGGGATTATGATGTACATCACTAGGAGATGAAGTTGTCCCAAGTATGGTGGGTGTAGGGCCAGTAGTATTCCATATACAAGCTTGACTAAAAACCTTAACCAAGGCGTGACGGTGACGCCGACGCCGACGCCGGGGTGACAACATAAGCTCTACTTATTCTTCGAATAGTCGAGCTAAAAAGCTTAACCAAGGTCGAGTAAAAACCTTAACCAAGGGGAATTAACTAAGTAATTCAAGGTTAAATGTAGGTGAAGGTCAAATATAGGTCAGGGGTTGTTGATGTACATCACTAGGAGATGAAGTTGTCCAAGTATGGTTGGTGTAGGGCCAGGAGTATTCCATCTACACGCTTGACTAAAAACGTTAACCAAGGGGAATTAAGTAAGTAATTCAAGAGGAAATGTAGGTCAAGGTGAAATATAGATCAGGGGTTGTTGATGTACATCACTAGGAGATGAAGTTGTCCAAGTATGGTGGGTGTAGGGCCAGTAGTATTCCATATAGAAGGTTGACTAAAAACCTTAACCAAAATGAATTAAGTAAGTAATTGAAGAGGAAATGTAGGTCAAGGTCAAATATAGACCAGGAGTTATTGATGTACATACCTATGAGAAAAGGTTGTCGAAGTATGGTGTCTGGATGCATAATAGTATTCAATGTACAAGCTTAAAAAAAACCTTAACCAATGTTGACTAAAAACCTTAACCAAGGGGAATTAAGTAAGTAATTCAAGAGGAAATGTAGGTCAAGGTCAAATATAGATGAGGAGTTATTGATTTGCATCACTAGGAGATGAAGTTGTCCAAGTATGGTGGGTGTAGGGCCAGTAGTATTGCATATACAAGCTTGACTAAAAACCTTAACCAAGGTTGACTAAAAACCTTAACCAAGGGGAATTAACCAAGTAATTCAAGAGGAAATGTAGGTCAAGGTCAAATATAGATCAGGGGTTATTATAAGCTTGACTAAAAACCTTAACCAAGGCGTGACGGTGACGCCGACGCCGGGGTGACAACAAAAGCTCTACTTATTCTTCGAATAGTCGAGCTAAAAATTCAAAATTTTGTTTGCATTTTTTCTTATTTCTCATCCAAAGTATATGTTGTTACCACTCATTTGAACCGTCTCGTTGAGTGGTGACAATATATACTTCCATGCATAAATGAACGATTGTTTTTCTTTTCGAAAGATTCTTCACGACATGGAAGGGTCCATCTAAATATACATATCCCCACAGGAGAACGAACAGAGAAGGCTACAGGAAGAGAAGGCTGAATGGCGAAGGAAGGCGCAGGCTGAAATCCATATCGGAAAATACATATTTAATGTATAGCTGTAGGTTGATAGTTCACTACACAGCAAAAAAATACATATGATGTAGATATGAATATGATCTGTGAAACTCATAGAATTACATACGAAATTCATATGAATCGAGCACATCTGATTTTCATATGAAGAATTTACATATGACTTTCAAATGTGGCACATGTTGTAATGTAGATCCTATCTTTTACAATGATATGCATCATACCGAGGCCTAAACAAAATAATTGTTTGTTTCGGGTAACGCCGTGAAAAAAGTTAGGTAGGCTAGGGGCATTTTACTTTTTTCTTTTATCTTATTTTTATTCAATTTGTTTGTTAGTAACTTATATTGCAAAATATGACTGATTTTATTTATTCCCAGGAAACGTCCAAAAAGATGTAGGCAGGGTCTGTGTTTTATCAATAACAATGTCAGGTAGCGTCGGGTTACTCGATACAAACACTTTTTTTTTAGGCCTGATGTAAAAATGTATGAGAATGATAATCTAAAACTATGCAACATGCAAGCTCTCCTATTTACTTAACTCGTTACGGCCCAATGTGGTCCAGGTTCGATCATAGGGTAGTATGCGAGATGGTATAGTGGTTGCCAGATTTGACAAGTGGGCTTTATCCCGTCAATACAGTGCGTATGTGCCATGAAACACGGTGCCGTGAAACATTTTTGATATCCCGTCAATACGACCTAGTCACTGCATATGATAATGTGCGGTTGTCATACTAATCGATTCTTTGGCGCGGCACGGAAACGGGATGGACTCGGCAGTGCCTCGCCCATCCAGTTTCCTATTTTTCCCCATTCACGGCACTAACCTACTATTCTCTATTTCTGTACAAATGGGGGGAAAACCCAAAATCAGAACTGAATATTTACAATAAAAACACTATATATTCAGCCCTGAAATCAGAATAATCCTGATCTGATGTCAGGTCCTCGCCACACCAGAATCACTTGGCCCCCTCCCAAAAGCAGTAGGATCAGTAATAATCTTACTACTTTTATAATGGGCAATAACCCAATTCAACTCCCAGGTAACACAAGAGCCAAAGCTAAATATGTACCTGAGGGCCAAACCAGGAAAATCGTGATTGCTATAAGGAAGGAGGAACCCCTACCTTTAATTTACGCCGTAACTCACCCGACCACCACCCACTTCCACATCCTGAATGTAGCAGGTAACACGCTTTACATTGCCCTAATACACACCGACTAATCAGACCACCACCCACTTCCACATCCTGAATGTAGCAGGTAACACGCTTTACATTGCCCTAATACACACCGACTAATCAGACCACCACCACTTCCACATCCT
The DNA here is from genome assembly GCA_029237695.1 of Conchocele bisecta. Classification (NCBI taxonomy): domain Eukaryota; kingdom Metazoa; phylum Mollusca; class Bivalvia; order Lucinida; family Thyasiridae; genus Conchocele; species Conchocele bisecta. The sequence goes on from CM055275.1 coordinate 1,666,780, forward strand.
GAATGTAGCAGGTAACACGCTTTACATTGCCCTAATACACACCGACTAATCAGACACCACCCACTTCCACATCCTGAATGTAGCAGGTAACACGCTTTACATTGCCCTAATACATACCGACTAATCAGACCACCACCCACTTCCACATCCTGAATGTAGCAGGTAACACGCTTTACATTGCCCTAATACATACCGACTAATCACACATTTTATTGCATAAAACGGGCGCTCGCAGTGTAATAAAAATCATAATACACTAACGTAATAAATATGCAAATGAACCCGCTACAGAACACATGCTAGGTGATGAGTACATCTGTGATATAAATAAACAAAATACATTCGGCTTGCATCGTTATTCGGATTTGTGATCTGTGTAGATCCTGATCAAATAGCACACCCTGTAGATATATCGCTTGTTAGAAGCATGACGGGTGTTTCATTGATGGCATGGTGAACTGGTCACAAAACCCACAGGCCCCATTTCTCCATTCACAGTCACATTTACAAATGACGTGTCCATGTGGTCGCAACTAGTGAGATGTGCTTTCACTTAAGCCAGTGCTAGGATGTCATACTCCCACCTGCCGCCCACCTTTACACACCGGAATTGATAAAACACATATTACAAATGTTAAAGCCCTGAACGGCTCAGTATTATAATTTTCCGATTTTTTCAAATCAAACACAAAAACATGTTTGGCAACTGATTTAGTACACAAAACTAACATATACTGCCTAATAGATACATCTCAAGTCTTGAGATTTACATCTTAATCGCAATGTGAATACAACAAAAACTTGTTTTGTGTACCACTCAGTGCAAAATGTCAATATTGACAATTTAATTTCCGTAACTCAACGGCTTCGGCTCGGAAGCGAGTCGATAAACTCCGGCTATCGGAATTCATCGGCCGCGAATCAGGAAGTTGAGCAGTTGACCCGAGCTTCTATCGGAAAATCGATCGGACTTTGAACACGCACCTGCTGTTTGTTTATCAACACATATTGATATTTTCATCGACTACAAACTCATTTTTGTACCAAAATGAATGCAAACAGTTTCAAAGTGTGTGTAAATAGAAACCTATTGGATTTATGTGTGGGAAAACCCAGTAGGAGGCCAAATTCGGCAACTTGAGCCGTATTGGGGCTTTAAGTTGTATTGAGTTTATTTCCGATTTTTGCGCAACCACGGTAGTCTCGTATAAAATGGCAGATAATGGCTATTCTCTATCAACTTTCACTGATCCAAACAGAAAAAACTAAATATTGCTATTACTTGTTGATATTTCCGCACAAGAGGAATAACTGCAGCATTTACTTTGAATTATCTCAGTGAGGTAACAATGTAATACATGCTATTTTGGAGAAAAATTAAAAGAAAATACCACATTTTATTATTACTTCTATACAATGCTATTTGGAATGCAATCACAATTTCTGGACCTAACAACAAAAATATATATATCGTCTACAGTTGTTTGTTGGTTTGTTTATGAGTGTTTAACGGCCTATCAACAGCTAAGGTCATGTAAGGCCGGGCAAACGGGTTCGATCCAATTTTAACCTGCTGCATTGGGGGGAAAATCCCAAAATCAGAACGGAATATTTACATCGAGAACAAATATATTCAGCCCTGAAATTAGAATAACCTGACTTGGTGCCAGGTCCATACCACACCAAGTCACTTGGGCCCTTCCCCTAAAATAGGATTACGAATATCGTAATACTCACATAAGGTGTATAACCAGATTCAACTGTCACATACAAAATTCCAAAGACGTATGTGAGGGCCAAACCAGGTCTCCAGTCGGAATTCCGGTAAGGATGAACCCCGATCGTTAAATTACCCATCACGTGCTCCCACCTGCCACCCACTGCATCCCACTCCTGATCAGACTGTGCAGATCTAAAGTTACACTGGTTGTAAATTCAGCAAGTCCCTTTATACCATGGTGAGTAAGTAACATTAGTCCTTAAACTCGACGAGACGGTTCAAATGAGTGGTAACAACATATACTTTTATGGAGAAATTAACAAAATAATATTTGTTTAAACAACAAAGTATTGTATGCATAGACTTGGATGGATGAAGTTATTCTAGCATATAAAACCAGAGACTATTGTATGTATGACACACATTATCCTTATTTATGTTTTAAACAACAAAGTATTGTATGCATAGACTTGGATGGATGAAGTTATTCTAGCATATAAAACCAGAGACTATGTATGTATGACACACATTATCCTTATTTATGTTTGTTTAAACAACAAAGTATTGTATACATAGACTTGGATGGATGAAGTTATTCTAGCATATAAAACCAGAGACTATTGTATGTATGACACACATTATCCTTATTTATGTTTTAAACAACAAAGTATTGTATACATAGACTTGGATGGATGAAGTTATTCTAGCATATAAAACCAGAGACTATTGTATGTATGACACACATTATCCTTATTTATGTTTTAAACAACAAAGTATTGTATGCATAGACTTGGATGGATGAAGTTATTCTAGCATATAAAACCAGAGACTATTGTATGTATGACACACATTATCCTTATTTATGTTTTAAACAACAAAGTATTGTATGCATAGACTTGGATGGATGAAGTTATTCTAGCATATAAAACCAGAGACTATTGTATGTATGACACACATTATCCTTATTTATGTTTTAAAGTGAAATGACACGAACATTCTGTGAAATACACAACCGTTTTAATCTACAATGTATATTAATGTGGGCGTGATTGAAGATATAGGACTTGGGACATGTGCGACCAGTGTAGACCCAGATCAGCCTGCACAGTCCCTGATCAGTTTGTCTGTTTAATGGTGTTTAACGGCCTATCAACAGCCAAGGTCTTTTAAGGCCGGGTGAACGGGTTCAATCACCCATTCAACCTGCTGCATTGGGTGGGAGTGGGGGGGGGGGAGGGGGGAGGAAATCACACCAAAACACATATTCAGCCCTGAAACTAGAATAACCTGACCTGGTTCCAGGTCCATACCACACTAGTCACTTGGCCCCTTCCACTTTGTACCAGAAATGTGCAATATGTCGTGGAAAATATTTACAAAATTTACAATATTGAAATGACGAACTGTTCAGAGCATATATACATGTATGCAGAAGAGAATTCTGCATTTTCTCCGAAAAATATGTCAACTTTCGACGGCATTTACACAAAATATCACTGTTTCATGAAGTCCCACATCCTTTTAGGTACAGAATCCCATGGTTCGTCTCATATCTTCAATGCTGTATTGTACTACAATAATACATTCTATAATGTTAACTTGTTATAATAAAGTAAAAAGAAGAACCAAATTTTAAACAACATGGCAGCAATCAAAAATAAGTAAATACCAAAATAGTTTTAGTCACAAACTGAAAACAGTACCCGAGATGAGCTTTTTATGATGTAATATTTTTTGCATAGTTCCTATTTGGGACACGAATAATGATGACAAGAAAATGTGGCCTATCGGTACACAAACGCCCCCCGGTGGCAAATTGGAAAAACTCGATCAAACTTCTTAACCGAATCAACGGACAGACACTCAGTCCAAACACTACCGGTACATGCCTCCCATATCTACCGAAAAAGGGAGGCACAATAAAATAGCCAAAAAATAAGCTTATCCCGAGCACTGATATTGAAATACAATACACCAATTAAAACAAGGATATACATAACAACAAATACTTATAAATATGCACAGTCCGCTATTTATTTACATACAGTCTACATTCGTTTACTCAAAGTCGGTTAAGTCGAATTCTCATATGTAAATGTGTGTATCTACAAATTTGGAAAATAAATATGTCAATTCTACGCTATATGGACGGATAAGTTTAATACTCTACATAACAGGAATACGTCAGCTTAATGCAGCTCATATATTTGCATTATTTTATCCATGTAATCCTCATGACAAATATGGTTGTATTGCTTTTTTACTAGTATTTACATGTATCAGCTGAAGCACACCTGTATTAAAATCGAGATCTGAAACTGGTTTGTTAGAACCACCAAGGCTGCTTCAATCAATATGTGGTGAACAGTGTAGACCCTGATAAGTCACATATGTGCAGTCTGATCTGGGGCTACACTGGTCGCAAATGCGAAAAGTCAATAAACAAAACAAATGTCAACGCAACTGTGGTATTAAAATCAATACACTTGCATGGATATATATTTTACATACAGGCCACACAGGATTATAACCAGGTTATAAAACACCTTTTTCATTAACAAGAGTCAAGTTATGTATGATGTATATAGTTATGTACCTGTAATAACCATATGGAAGATCTATCATATGTGATGACTTTATAAGACATTTATTAAACATTCCGCATTTGCCATGCAACAATTAGTTTCGTCAACTTTTGACATCGTTTAAAGAAAATATCAGTCTACACTCGTTACCAAACTCTCTTAAGTTAAAATCCTGATAACTCAGTAAAACTCTTGGTCCCAAGTTCATGTTAAACCATGTAATAACTTGTTAACTCAAATGTTTGCTAACTCAAAGTATTTTCCTCAGTCCCCTCAACTTTGAGTAAACAAGTGTAGACTGTAGTTTTCATGAAAAATCGCATATCTTCTTAGGTACAAAATCACAAGGCTCGTCTCATTAGTCAATATGGTAACCTCGTCAATCATGTAGTGACCATGTTTATTAGGACACCATCTATTTTGTGATATCACAACATCGTGTTATAACTCAACTCTTGTTCACAAGTGTAACTCAACATGATTAACGGTGCATTGCTATCTCAATATGCATATCACAGATATGTTCGTCGAGTGGCACCTCTCTAAACCAGACACCCGGGTGCGCGGAAAAAATGGGTCAAGTTAAAAACAAGAAACGAAGCAAAGCCACGAAGGCCAGGTTTTTTCCAAGCATGGATACTTGGATAACATACTTATACCCACTTTTTGTAGACTAGATGGCCGTGGCCTGCATGTCGCGCCTTGGGACGAGGCATGAACACTAAAAAAATAGATATAGTAAATGGAAAAACTTTAACAAAAAAACTTTAACCGGACACACGGACGTACGGACGTATGCCAAAATGCGGACGATATCGCGCTTTCCGCAAGCGGGTGCGACAATGATGATAAACACCCATGTGAAGTATGAAGGTAATGGGTGAAGCAGTTGCAGAGATATAGTACAGGAAAAAACTTTAACAAATAAATTCAAAGTAATTTGACCTTGACATTGCGCACAGGGGCCGCACGGTTGGGGGTTAGAATGAAAATATGGACGATGATAAACACCCATGTGAAGTTTCAAGGTAATGGGCGAAGCAGTTGCAGAGAGATATAGTATAACGAAAAAGTTTTAACCAAAAAATTTAACCAGACGTACGTTAAAAAGTTAACGTTGAAAATGGCTAAGTCAATTACGTAGAAATAATAGGTGAAGGTAAACAAATGGTCACATGTTGGATAGTTGTATGTGGTAGGCACCCCCTTGGTTATGAAGCTGTGAAAGTTTGGTGGTCCTAGGTGGTACAGTACCAAAGAAATGGACTTAAAATACGAAAACTTAACATTGTAAACGCGAAAACTTAACATTGAAAATGGCTAAGTCGACTGCGCGGAAAAAATTGGTCAAGTTAAAAAAAAAGTAACATGTTTGGATAGTGATATGTGGTGGGCACCCCTTGATTATGACGCTGTGAAAGTTTGGTGGTCCTAGGTGGTACAGTACCAAAGAAATGGACTTAAACACGAAAACTTAACATTGAAAATGCGAAAACTTAACATTGAAAATGGCTAAGTCGACTGCGCGGAAAAAATGGGTGAAGTTAAAAAAAAAGTAACATGTTGGATAGTGATATGTGGTGGACACCCTTTAACTATGAAGCTGTGAAAGTTTGGTGGTCCTAGGAGGTACAGTAACAAAGAAATGGACTCAAACACAAAAACTTAACATTGATTGTGGACGCCGCCTGCCCCCCGCCCGCCCGGCTTTCGCCAATCCAATAGCCTGCATTTTTTAAAAAAAAAAAAAAGGCTAAAAAAGTAACATGTTGGATAGTGATATGTGGTGGGCACCCCTTGATTATAAAGCTGTGAAAGTTTGGTGGTCCTAGGTGGTACAGTACCAAAGAAATGGACTTAAACACGAAAACTTAACATTGTAAATGCGAAAACTTAACATTGAAAATGGCTAAGTCGACTGCGCGGAAAAAATGGGTCAGGTTAAAAAAAAAGTAACATGTTGGATAGTGATATGTGGTGGGCACCCCTTGATTATGAAGCTGTGAAAGTTTGGTGGTCCTAGGTGGTACAGTAACAAAGAAATGGACTCAAACTTAACATTGATTGTGGACGCCGCCCGCCCGCCCGCCCGGTTTTCGCCAATCCAATAGCCTGGATTTTTTTTCAAAAAACCTGGCTAAAAATTAACCATACAAACTCGTTTTTGCTAGATTCTACATAATCTCACTGGTGGCTGAGACTGAGAAATGGGGCTTATGGGTTTTGTGATCAGTGTAGCTCCTGATCGAATAGGACACAACTTCAGCCTGATAAACAATCTAATTTTCTTCTTAGTTAGAAGTACGACAGATCTTTCAGTGATGGAATGGCGAGCAGTGCAGATCCAGAAAACGACTAAATGTTTGTGAAACTTCTGAAATTGTTACAAAAACTTCATCAATCCGAAATGCACACAAAAATAATGTAGCATGAACGTTATAATATCCGAGCTCATTTACCAATACACCACAACTAGGCATTTTGTTTCTATGTCTACATACATATTTGTGCCTGTGACTGGAGAAATGGGGCTTATGGGTGTTGACACGAGTCTAGATCCAGATCAGCATGTGCATCTGCACAGTCTGACAAGATCTGCACTGTTTGCCATTACATCAATGAAGCACACATCATGCTTCTAACAAGCAAAACAGATTGTTATCAGGACACACGAGTAATATTTGATCAGGAGAAAAATTGGTCACATATGATAAGCCCACTTTCTCCAGTCACAGCCACATTTACCAATACACCATAGTTAGGCAGTTTATATGTCTACATACATATTTTAAAAAAATGTTCAGAAAAATAGACAACAGTGAGGATCCAGAACAAGATCTTCACTGTTCGCAAACACTGCCAGTCTAGGGGCCATTTCACTAAGTTTTGTATGACTAAAATGTTCGTAAGTGCAAATTTAGGATCGTCTGTAAATTTCAATTGATGGATTTACATTAATTTTGCACTTACGAACATTTTAGTTGTACAAAGTTTAGTGAAACGGCCCCCTGGTCGGTCGTGTGAAAAGGGTTAAACCTGAAACTCTAACACTGGAACGGAGTTTTAACTGCTATAAATAATGATAATGGATACATTCCGAAACAGCACACCCCCAGATACTGTCCGCACAAGTTAAATGTGGTCCTATAATGCATTGTAACTTGTTTAATCTGAGAATCACAATCAAAGTAGATCGTTGGAATAACTTCTGTTTGTCGACTCTGTAGGGTCATCAAATGAATATGTGCTTCTTTCTGGTGATCTGCACAGTGAAGCACTAAGGTAGGATGTTTCAGGACTTCTGATTCTATACATGTGGAGAAGATAATGGAAAATGTTGTTAAAGAAATGAAACAAGGGCATCATTATCATTAAGCTAATCAATCCCCTCGCTGGCTGATTTGATAATAAAAAAGGTTCAACAGGTTTGCCTTACAGCGTCTTCATTGACCTTGACTTTGGGCGGTCGGACGTGGGTTATATGCAAAACAAATTTGATGTGCAATGATCATACTTTATAATATATCGAAATTATTATGTTTTCAGGTGACACATTTAATTAGCATAAATAATTAAAAAATATCAAACCTCATTTGCATATGAAAATAACCTGCATGGGTTGAAACAATCCTTACCCAGGTCAAAAAGTTACTTGCCCAGTTTTTTAAAAATAAAATGCTATTTGTAATGTTACATCTTATTTAAAAAAAGAAAGCTTGTACATATATATGATCATTACTAAACCGGATAAGACATATTTGTTATTATTGTTATTTATATTTTAATTATTAAATGAACATAAACAAACAATAAATATTATTTATTGGGAGATAAACATCGTCAAGTTTTTAGCAGCGAATTTGGTCAGAGGTTTGCACGCTTCTTATTTTCTATAAGCGTTGAGTGACATAGATTTTGTTTTATTTATAGTGGCTATGTTTGCATGCGCTGCCTTAATTACTAAATTCAATGGTTTCAGACCAGGCGCCGACCGTTTCGCCCCAAACCGTTATGTTCGGCGTCTGAAATGGCAATGCGTGTTAACCCAACTGTATACGAGACTATATATGTGGCCGCGTATACACTAGTCTATACTCGCAGTCATATTATTTGTTAGCCCAGCCGCGCACAGCCGACAACTTATCCGTGAATTAAATTTGCCCGATATGGACCGTGTTCAAAATCGCTAGCGATTCTACCCGTAACCGTGTACATAGTCACTTCTTGAATGTTACTTCCGGCAAATTGCCGTAAACTGTAAACAACAAATGGTCGCTGAATTAATACCAGTCGTTGGCCGTTATCGATGGAATTAATTGGCAATTTCTTCCGACAGAAACAAAAATATCGTGACCAAATTTTCACTCGCCAAACTGGGCGAGTGCCTGTATACAAAAAACAGTCGCCATGGCGAGCTGGGCGAGTGAAATTTCAACACCTGACCTCATACAACCACGAGTCACTATCAGTAAAATATATATTACTATTTACAACTGGCGGAATAGTGACACAATTATACACTTATTTAATTCCTATGAAGAACATTGTGTGCCTACTAAGTGGGCATGTATCTTTAATAAGCACAGACCCTCGTGATCATAAACAGCAACTAACCTGGTAGCACTTCTCGAGCGAGGAGAACGTATGGGACTCGTGGAGCGATATCAACTGGTGCTGGAGTAGTCCATCGTAGGTATGGGCGGGGCTAAACCATGGCGACGTAACTCCTGCACCGCTCTCTCCCTGAAAATACAGGTTCACGGACAAATTAACTCATTGCAGTCAAAGTATATCATATTTTTTTTATTTTCTTTATTTCAACATAAAAGTATATGTTGTTACGACTCACTTGAACCATCTTGTTGAGAATATGTTACACTGTTGTTTTCTTCATGTACACAAAATGACCAATCGCACTGTATCATTTGATTTAATTCCACAAATCTTGCATTATATCCCAAGTATATATTATCAGAAACTGTGATAAACATACAGATAGCGGTATTTGTTTTATTGGTGTTTAACGGTCTATCAATAACTATTAAAGGTCATTTAAGTCCGGGCCAACGGGTTCGTTCCCGCATGTAACCTGCATTGGGGAGAATAAGATTGCGAATAATCGTATTACTCAAACCAGATTCAACTGTCACATACAAAAATGCCAATGACGTACGTGAGGGCGAAACCAGGTCTCCGGTTGGAATTCCGGTAAAGAAGAATCCCGATCGTTAAATTATCCAACGCATGCTCCCACCTACCACCCAGGATTTCCCTTGGAATATGATTTATAACTGATTGGATGGCACATTTAACAAGGTGGGGATATGATATGGAGAATAGTAGGTTAGTGCCGTGAATGGGTAAAAATATCTGGCAAGGCTGAGGAAACAGGATGGGCGAGGTTCTGCCGAGCACATCCCGTTTCCGTACAGCGCCAGATATTTTTTCACATTCGCGGCACTAACCTACTATTCTATTCATCTCGTCAACACCTACAAATGGCTTTAAAATGCAAACAAAATAGCCCCAGCCACCACACATATTCATACGCAGTGATTAGGTCATATGGACAGGATATCAAAACTATTTCACGGCACCGTGTTTCACGGCACATACGCACTGTGTTGACAGGATCAATATCAATTCACCCTTTCAACACTACAGACCTGTGGATGGACTGGCAGAAAGATACATGTACTTGTTTGGGTTAGGGCTAGGGTGTGGCATTGTCTCTTCTTAGTAATAACAAAACACATTTAACGTCCCAGCAACAGTTAAGGTCATATAGCGAGGAACTTTCTTGACATTAGCAATGACGGCTACAACATGTAAGAACAGCTATAAGCAGTTGGTAAACCACAGCAATAGACATGTATCCTTAACACAAATGCAATTTGTTACACAAATAATTTTATAGTTTTTGTTACACAAAAAAAGTATACGTTTACGAATATGTATTATAAAAAATCTAATAAGTATTTATTTTATAGCTTGACGAGTTGCAAACTTGTAAATCATAAATATACAATGCATAATATAGCACAATTCCCAATATTGATAAGAGAATACCTAAAGGAGACTGAAGAACCCAAAATCTAACGATTTAACGATAAACCTAAAATATGGCATAATTCACAACATGGGAGAAACGTTTGTTTGTTTGTTTGTTTATTGGTGTTTAACGGCCTATCAACAGCTAAGGTCATGTAAGGCCAGGCAAACGGGTTCGATCCCGTTTTAGCATGTTGCATTGGTGGGAAAATCACAAAATCAAAACGGAATATTTACATCGAGAAAAAATATATTCAGCCCTGAAATTAGAATAACCTGACCTGGTGCCAGATCCATACCACATCAGTCACTTGGCTCCTTCCCCTAAAATAGGGTACAACCAGATTCAACTGTCACATACAAAATTCCAAAGACGTATGTGAGGGCCAAACCAGGTCTCCAGTCGGAATTCCGGTAAGGATGAACACCGATAGTTAAATTACCCATCGTGTGCTCCCACCTGCCACCCACGGGAGAAACGTGACAACCTCCCATAACAAGTAGATTTGATTTAATATATAAGTGTTTAATGGCCTATCAAATATTTTTGTGCTGGAATTATTGGCCTATCAACAGCTAAGGTCATTTAAAGCTGGGCCAACAGGTTTGATCCCGCATGTAACCTGCTGCATTGGGGGGAAATCACAAAATCGGAACGGAATATATATTCAGCCCTGAAATTAGAATAACCTGACCTGGTGCCAGGTCCATACCACACTATAGTAACTTGGCGCCTTCCCCTAAAAGTAACAGGATTAGGAATAATCATATTACTCATATAAGGGGTATAACCAGATTAAACCCTCACATACAAGAATGCCAAAGACATACCTGAGGGCCAAACCAGGTCTCCATTCGGGATACAGGCAAGGATGAACTCCGATTGTAAAATTACCCATCGCATGCTCCCACCTGCCACCCACACAACAAGTAGAAAAGCTATAAATATTTCATTCACAACCACTTCCATTTGCTACTTAAATCTAAATTTTCTGAAACTTTCAATAGAACACTACCAACATGCATCATCTACTTGCGCTATAATTTATAAATACTAGAAATGTGGCCTGTCGGCACACGAATGCCCCCGCTGGCAGCCAAAGAAAACGAGGCATATTTGATTATAAGCAATTTACCCGAACGTTAAGGTTTTGAAAGCACCTTGACCCTGGGCTTAGTGGGGGCGGGACGAATGTGGATTTGTCACAGGGCGGTAGAGGACCATTGTAGCAATGCTTGTGTGAAATGTGAAGCAGATCCAAGCAAGGAAACACAAATTATAAGCCATTTAACTGAATGTTAAGGTTTCAAACGCACCAAGTCTGTGACCTTGACCATGTGCTTAGCGGGGGCAGGACGAATGTGGATTTGTCACAGGGCTGTAGAGGACCATTGGAGCAATGCATGTGTGAAAGTTAGTGTAGGATTGAGAAACGCGCACGTAGATTTGTCCCAAAGTGGCAAGTAAACAATTAAAGTGGAAAAGGTGAAGGTCAAAGGTGAAGGTCGAAGTAATGGGTGGTGGAGTGTGTAAGGCATGTTCATATGTATCATGTGTATAAATATTTAAGCGATTGGCAAAAGTATTGAGAAGTTATTGTAGGATTGAGAAACGTGCACGTAGATTTGTCCCAAAGTGGTAAGTAAACATTTAAAGTAGAAAAGGTGAAGGTCAAAGGTGAAGGTCGAAGTACTGGGTGGTGGAGTGTGTAGGGCATGTTCATATGTAATCATGTGTATAAATATTTAAGCGATTGGCAAAAGTATTGAGAAGTTATTGTAGGATTGAGAAACGTGCACGTAGATTGTCCCAAAGTGGTAAGTAAACATTTAAAGTAGAAAAGGTGAAGGTCAAAGGTGAAGGTCGAAGTACTGGGTGGTGGAGTGTGTAGGGCATGTTATATGTATCATGTGTATAAATATTTAAGCGATTGGCAAAAGTATTGAGAAGTTATTGTAGGATTGAGAAACGTGCACGTAGATTTGTCCCAAAGTGGTACAGTTGTTTCTGTCAAAATGTTCCGGGTTTATACGTGTACAAAGTGTTGTGCGTTGCGTATCCGTGGAGTTTCCGTTAGCTGCGTTTCAAACCGTGTGTCGTCTACGTGTAATACGTTTTCGGCCATGCGTTGCGTTTCCCCACTCTTGCGCATACGGACGGACATAGGGACGGACACCGGTAACACTATATGCCCCCGTACCTTTCGGTAGCGGGGGCATAAAAACACAATACAAGCGCAAGATACATATACAATACAAGTCTTACATATTACATGTATCGAGACATTTTCGCTGCACGGCATTCATGCAATGAATTGTTGAGGATGAATGAAGTTTGGGCATAATGTTTAAGCCACAACATAATTTACTGCAACTAATAGACAGCGTCTTCACAGATACATTTAATGAATACGTTTGTTTGCTGAATACCTGACAAAATTATTAACCCTTACACCGCTATCTTAATTTTTTGTCGTCTGCGGTTTATTTCCATTTGTATCATCAAAAACATGCTTTGACAGCACTTTAGAATAATTTACAACATGCTTTGACAGCACTTTAGAATAATTTCCATTGGAAATGATTCTAAAGTGCTGTCAAACCATGTTTTTATTGAGAAATAAGGCAAGATATAAAAGTAACAGCAGACGACAATTGTTGTGTGTAGCGTCTAAGGGTTAATACTAGAAGATAATACTTGACATTTCCAATTGGCAATAACGCAAACTAGTTTGTTTTTTTGATAATCTGATATTCAAACACAAAATTAAACTGGCTGGAACTTGAATAAATCACAGAGAAATTCACATTACATTGATCAGTATCTACATCATTTGCCATATGATTTTGGTCAAAAGTGAAACATATAGCGACAACTAATTGTTCGTCTCAGTGGATGGAATTGTATGTACATTTATGTACATTCTACAATATGATAAAATATGGACAGTTATAGTATCATAACAAACAATTATATGATTGTTGATTGAATCGGTTTGACGGACTAGGAAAATACAACTGTCGCTCTAACTCTGCAACGGAATGAAGTGCCTCCAAGACACTGCAATATCCAGGGTCATTATCTGGTGTCAGGTACCCTTCCACAGCTGAACAAACAATCTACGTTACATACAGTTGTACCAGTTTGCATTTAATCTTTCCCTTATGTAGAGTGAGTGAGTGAGTGAATAGGGTTTAACGTCCGCTTTTCTGACATAGAGGTACAAGCCTCAGGGAGTCTACACGCAGACGGGTCAACGGGGTCGAGTCCCATATCCACCTGTCCAAGGGGGGTAAATCCCAACTTCAGAACTCAATATTTACAATCAAAATATATATTCAGTCCTGAAATTAGAACAACCTGATCTGGTGCCAGGCCCTCGCCACACCAGCATCATTTATCCCATCCCATCCCTAAAAGTAATAGGATTAGCGCTAATCTTACTTTTATATATGGGGCATAGCCCGACTAACAACTCACATACAAGAAAGCCAAAAATGTACGTGAGGGCCAAATCTGGTATTATAGTGGGTTCCGGAAAGTATGAACCCAATCGTTAAGCCAGTTTAGTCGCCTTTTACGACAAGCAATGGCTACTGCAGCACTATTCTCAGGATCAGTTGATCCCGCCCCGGTGCCTGCACGGGGCCCCTTATGTAGAATGATTCAAGATACCAATTTCTAAATGTGCCAGTGTACGAGTATTTCAACCTTGTTGTATTTTATTTTGCTGATATTTGTTCCAGAGAAATGAACAGAATGGAGTTTAACGTCCCAGCAACAGCTAAGGTCATGCAGGGACGGGGCCTCAGTTTAAAGTCTCATCCGACAGACCAGAGGGATGGAAATACTATGAAAGTATTTTCCATGCCCTAGGGTATGCATGCGCTCATAAATATATTTCAACTTTCAACATCATTTACAAAATATACCACAGAAATCTCATAATGCGATTCAGCAGAAAATCTCATACACTTTTCCAAATTTAACCCTTACAATGCTGAATTAAATTTTGTCGTCTGCTGTTTATGTTTCATTTGCCATTATACTCATGAAAAACATGATTTGACAGTACTTTAGAATCATTTCCAATGGAAATGATTCTAAAGTGCTGTCAAACCATGTTTTTTACTGAGAAAGAATACAAGATAATGAAACAACAGCAGACGACATTTTCGGTTCCCGCCTTTTAAGGGTTAAGCAGCTCAGCGTTTTTCAGCCTTTACTTATAGTAACGATACTATTATTGGCCAGCTAGTAGATGTGTTAATCTCTTCAATAATACTGCTATGCTATGACAAAGTTAGCTTTACGGCAAAAATCAATACTCTAATAACGCTGTTATTAATTGCAGTAAAATAGAGAATAGTAGGTTAGTGCCGTGAATAGGAAAAAATATCCGGCAAGGCTCAAGAATTTCTTTATTTCTCATCAGAAGTATATGTTGTGACCACTCATTTGAACCGTCTCGCCGAGACGGTTCAAATGAGTGGTCACAACATATACTTTGGTTCAGAAATAAGGAAAATAGATATGAAATAGTAGGTTAGTGCCGTGAATGGGTAAAAATATCTGGCAAGGCTTAGGAAATGGGATGGGCGATGCTTTGCCGAGCACATCCCGTTTCCGTGCCGCGCCAGATATTTTTCCCATTCACGACACTAACCTACTATTCTATTTATCTCGTCAACACATACAAATGGCTTTAAAATGCAAAAAATAACCCCAGTCACCACACATATTCATACGCAGTGATTAGGTCATATTTCACGGCACATACGCACTGTGTTGACGGGATAAATTCT
Source organism: Conchocele bisecta (assembly GCA_029237695.1). Classification (NCBI taxonomy): domain Eukaryota; kingdom Metazoa; phylum Mollusca; class Bivalvia; order Lucinida; family Thyasiridae; genus Conchocele; species Conchocele bisecta. The sequence continues at coordinate 1,681,942 of CM055275.1, forward strand.
AATTCTACAATACATGTAGCAACTAAACAGACATCAATGATTATATATGAATAAATGTACATGGTTTTATCTGTTTCTTCATTAACATGTGGATAATATATTGGCATTGACCACACTATATGTATGCACACATGGCATGTGGTGGTAAATTTATGCGATTAAAGATGTAAGTTGTTTATTAGTTGCGAACGGTAACTCTTTTAAACTACTCCTGTAACGTCCGTAGGCATCTACAGACGGTACATGAGTAGATTGCAAGAGTTACCTTCGCAACTAGTTGTTTATCACATTATGTACCTCCCAATTCAGGATTTTGTCGGCAACTCTAAAGATATAAGAGAATGTTTAATATGTCGCCATTCTTTCGTAATTGGAAGACATTTCATGCAACACAAATACGAGACATTACCATTAGAAAACAAATAAAATGGTGAACATTTCCTTTTGTGACCCTACACGACTATGAAACTTCATTATGGCCACATGCGACGTAATTGTGCCAAAAAAAAACAAGAAAATAAAAAATTTAAATAAAGAAATACACAAAACATTCACAACAGAGAAAAGCTCCAGTTTGAATAATTATGTCACGAAAATATATTATACAACACCAACATAGTACAATATGAAAAGCATACTTGAAATTGGCAATGAATGGCACAACATAAATAACTAGTGAAGAAATAATATATGAATGTTAAATTGTCTATTATCAATTTATGTAATAGCACAGCTCAGCCTCTACGAATCTGGGGCCGTTTCACTAAACTTCGTACGACTAAAATGTTCGTAAGTACAAATTTAGGATCGTTGGTAAATTTCAATTGATGGATTTACATTTATTGAGCATAGGCTGCATATGCAGCCTATGCTCAATACATGTAAATCCAATAATTGTTTACAAGAAAACATTGTTAATATGAAATTTAAAGACTATCATAAGTTTGCACTTACGAACATTTTAGTCGTAAGAAGTTTAGAGAAACGGGCCCCAGAATTCCTGATTCTAAGCAAGAGAATGGAGTATGCGCTCGGAATGTTCTATAAGCAGGGGCCCAAATTCAGCAATGTCCCTTTTGTCAACAACATCTGAGCATGATCTCTAGTCGTACTCGAAATCAGACAGTTTGATTGGCCGAAACCGAGTCGGGGCTAAGGGCTTCTATAAGCACAGGCCCGGATTGTGTATGGTCTCTTTCATCACTCGGGGCCCCACTTGTTTAAAATGACAAGGATTGGTTGGGTTTTCATGTCTGTTTTGAACAGAATGGTCATATGTGGCTGTGTCTGAAGAAATGGGACAAATGGTATTTGTGAATATTCAAACTTCTGATCTTCTAGCACACTCCTGAAGCCTGATATAGATCAAAGCTATAAGTTGGAAGCATTACAGGTGTTTCATCGACTGAATGGCGAACAGTGCAGGCCCTGATCAGACTGCGCGGATGCGCAGGTCTGATCAGGGGCTACACTGGTCGCATAACCAGTTAGCCCAATTTCTCCAGTCACAGCCACAAATACCAACTATGACAAGCCACAAATACCAACTATGACAGGACTGATAGTCAATACAACCGGGTATGGTTCGAGCCAATTCTCACCATTAAATATAAGCCGATAAAAAACAACAAAACAACAATACATACGATCTGTGACTTCTCAGCCAGTTGTTCCGACTGTTTCTTCGCGCCGTCCAACTGTCGCTCTAACTCTACAACGGAATGAAGTGCCTCCATTAACAATTTAAACCCGTATTAACGCTAAATATTCGGACACAATTTGCTTTGGGAATTCCCAATACAAACTGTATCCAAACACATTGTGATTTCCCATATTGTGGATCAACAGTGTTTGAAATGATTGTCTATAGTGAAGAAAGGGTCGAGTAAGAGCCATTCAAAACAAAAACACCACCAACATGTATCCCATCGCTGTTGTGCTAGGTCATTTGAACATGACCCTCGGCAAGTAGAGCATGGGTGGGGCGGGGAATAAAAATATGGATGATGATAAACATACATATGTAGTTTCAAGCCAATCGTTCATGTGGTGAACAAGTTAGTTGAACGGAAAACGTGATGGACAGACAGACAACTTTTACATCCCTATATCCCATTTTCACTACATAATGGGATACCGAGTGCAGCAGACGACACCCACCCCGAGTTGGCGGACTTGTATTTCTGCAGTTGAGTCGTCATCTCGTTGTTGGCCTTGTCGCTGACACTGAACTTCTGGGTCAACTTTGCAATGTAATGATACGGAGCAAAATATGTAAATGGTTAACCATGAACCAGTTAAACGGACAGAAAATTCCAAATACTTTCTTTATTTCTCTTCAAGAGTATATGTGGTGACAACCATTTGAACCGTCTCATAAACAGTCTCGTAAAAAATTACACAGCAGACGACACAATCTAAAACAGCGCTGTAGGCATTACACTTTTGGGGCAGACTATGGCCTTATCTCAGTAATCAAGAACCAAAGTGGCATCCATTTTACATTTCACAAAATGGATGCCTCCTAGTTGACTCTCAATTCCTTGATAAAGGCCTTGTGCCGAAATGTTGGAAGAGTGGGTTGGTGGTTACTGAAGTATTGTTCAACACATCATATTAACCCTTAGACCGCTACTCACAACAATTGTCGTCTGCTGTTGCTTTTATATCTTGCCTTATTTCTCAATAAAAACATGGTTTGACAGCACTTCGGAATCATTTCCAATGGAAATGATTCTGAAGTGCTGTCAAACCATGTTGTAAATTATTCTAAAGTGCTGTCAAACCATGTTTTTGATGATAAAAATGGGAAATAGAAAATAAACAGCAGACGACACAAAAAAATAAGATAGCGGTCTAAGGGTTAATGAAGAAAGCTTGTATGGCCTTATCGCATCTCCAAATTTCACTGACCATCATTCTGAACAAACACAATATTTTCTACAAATGACATTGACGAAAGTGGGCAAATATTTCACACATCACACTCGGCTCGGAAACGGTAGGAATTCCTATGAGTTTCCTAGCCTTGGCTAACTTGGTATCAATGCATTGTAGTTAGCATAGCCTGCGTGCGTTAATCTTGTCCAGATGACAACGTTTCTGAACACCTATTGGCAATCTGAATTCGCAATCAAGCAGTTTGATTGGCTGAGCCTGAGCTGTAGAACAGCTCAGGCTAAGCCAATCAAGCTGTTTGATTTCATGGACAATAATTTTTTTATTTTTTATTTTTTTTGAAGTGCCAATTTTTTTTTCTCGAAAATTATAATTTTTTATCGCCAATTGTTTATTTTTATCGCCAATTGCGAAAGTGGCGATCGCCAGCGGAATCCCTGACAACTATTGGTAAGAATAGCGAACGTACCATCAACATTCTGCTGTAGCTTCTCCTGTTTCGATGTTCGCGATATAACGTCGTCATTCTGGAGAAATACAATAACATGTTTCGTTTTATATTTGTGCAATACATATTCATCAAAAACAGCTTTCAATGTTGAAAAATCCAGGGTTATATATTATTGTAAGTTAATTCAAGGAACACATGTTACATACAGTAGTGGAACGGACAATTTTTCTTTCATCTTTTATTGAAACATTTATCTTTTATATCATCAGTTAACTATTGAAATTTATGAAATGAATGTATTATAAATCAATTAGTTTTGGCAAACAAAATGCTGATGGTCAAAATGTACACCTGTTTGAAAAGGCAATAGGGTTTATCCCGTTAATGATAAATATGTATACAGAACTTGGTTAATTAAACTTAATTTATAATGTGGACAAACAGGGCTTCCACGCTGCCAACCTGTACAAAGTGAATGCCTAACATTGTTCCTTTTTTTCAAACCGGCATATAAATGTGCAGATACCATTTAGCACTTACAAGTTCGAGGAGTTTTTCCTGCAGTTGTTGGACCTCCTTACTGCGGAGTGAGAGGAAATCCTCGAGCTGGGATATCTGGGACACCTTCTCTGACAGCTCCAGCCCCACTTGACTCGTCTACAGATACACCATAATTATCATATATACAGAGAATATAAGTTGTTGAGTATAAAACACACTTTTTACAGTTTCATTACCAGATTGTCATCACAGAAAGCCCTTGTGTCATACACACAGGATTCGATACAGCAGGTATCAGGCAAAGCAAAATGACATACCAAATATGTAACCATGTGAGCTGATTATCGTGATGATAATAATGCACACGCAATAGGGTCCTTATTCTACACAAACGAGTGTGTTATTAGTGTGTAGTACCCAATCTCGAATGAAGTATTTTAAGATAATTGGCTCACCTGGTTAAACATATTTCTACATTTCACACATGATAGTTTGTAACAAGAAGCATGGAAAGTATATCACACACTGTCATATTCCTGGCCCATGTACGTATCTGGGGGTCGTTTCATTAAAGTTAATACAACAAAAATGTTTGTAAGTGTAAAATTATGATAGTCTGTAAATTTCACATTAACAATGTTTTTTTGTAAACAATTATTGGATTTACATTTATTGAGCATAGGCTGCATATGCAGCCTATGCTCAATACATGTAAATCCATCAATTTAAATTTCCAGACGATCCTAAATTTGCGCTTTAAAAACAAACATTTTAGTCGTACAAAGTTTAGTGAAACGGGCCCCTGTTTCCCATTGATTATCTCTGTGATGCCCATATGTGGCTGTGACTGGAGAAATGGGGCTTATGAGTTTTATGACCAGTGTAGATCCAGATCAGCTTGTGCACCTGCACAGTCTGATCAGGATCTACACTGTTCGTCATTCCATCAATGAAACATGAGCCATGCTTCTAACAAGCAATATAGAGCATTATCAGGCTACAGGCGCGACACTGGTCACAAATCCCTAAAGCCCCATTTCTCCAGCCACAGCCACATATACACATACCTTAGCTTCCTCCTCGAGATGAGACGTCTCTTACGTCTGTATTGTTGGACTTTTAAAACCAAAAACATTCTTTATTCCGATCACATTTTTCACACTACACACATGTACCTTAGCACCCTCTTCGAGACGAGACGACTCGTACGTCTGTAGGCGGGACTCGGCCTGCGATAGTTTGTGCGTGAGCTCCTCCACCTGGTCGAGGTATGTCGTCTGGGTCTCCTCCATCGACTTCAGCTCCCTCTGCTGGCGGTCCGTCATCGACTGCAAACATGTGGGGAAAATATACAGGGGTCTGTTTCACTAAACTTGGTACATGTAAGTACAAAACTAAAATTTACAGCCAAGTTAGCACAATGACTTGCGTGAATAGTTTACCAGTGTACCGGTATACTGAAACCAGTCTGATTCATAGAATGGGTTTTTTAGATTTTAACCAATTTCTTTTGCGTGGAAAGATCTGATTATTTCCTTATTTCTCACACAAAGTGTATGTTGTTACCACTCAGTTGAACCGTCTCGTCGAGACGGTTCAACTGAGTGGTAACAACATATACTTTGGATGAGAAATAAGAGAAAATGCAGGAAACAAATCTGAATTTTATGAAAATTGAAATCCACGCCCTCTCTGGACATGAATCCTGGATCCCTCTGATGTCATATACAGAACAAATTGCGATATGGCATCACACATCCTGGATTATTCACATGCAGTAATTTTGTCACATGGTGGCCCAATGCATTGATTGCTGGAGTAACCAAATACATTGCCTGGCAGCCCTGGAAAAGCAGCATGTGTTAACCCTGACAGTGCTGAATTAAATTTTGTCGTCTGCTGTTTACTTTTTATTTTCCATTTTTCTCATCAACATGACAGCACTTTAAAATAGTTTCCAACTACTGTCTGTTCCACGTTTTGCTGCGATTAACCTTTGACTATTAAGCACACTAAATCTAAAATATATTTAAAAGTAAGTACTTTTTCATCAATAACAAAAAGTATTAAACCCTCACAAAAACAAATGAGCCGCGCCGTGCGAAAACCGGGCTTAATGACAAACTTTTCAGTTTTTACTTTTTCGCGTATTCTGAATTGTACATCTTTTAAAAGCCATATGCCGCAAAGATTATCAATGTATCCCAATTATTTTTCATTTTAGAAGTATTTTTATGACGCGTGGTAAAAACTTATATGACGTTTTTGATAAATGACGTCGAAATTACGACGTTTTTATCAACGGTGTATACAATGTCTCCCATTAGGCCAAGACAAAGTATGAAAATAATGTTCATAGCTCGTGTTGTAGTTGCTAATGTAACGTCATGTTTTGGATTGCGGCCCAAGTAATGTAATTTCGTATGAATAATTTTCAAATAAGGCAGAGTGAGAAGTGTTGGCGTTTCCTTGTTGTTTGCTGCGGTCTGAAATAATTTTGGACATCATTTAACATTTCATATGCGACGAAATATTTGAAAAATCTGACATCATGACCGGAAATGACGTAGTTTAACGACAGCCAGCTCTGTGTAAGAGAATATGCCGGAAAAACCAAGAGATTATATTAAAGTTTGTATTTCAACACAAAACACGAGATATTGATGATGAGAGAAAGTCCATCATCGGGATGACAATATACGAACGATACAGTCGGATAGACAATGGACATGAAGGCGCGAAAGGCTAGGCCAGATATGAACGTACAAATGTGACGTTGTGAACCAAAGTAAAAGTCTTGGTCGACTGACTACTTTTCGTGAAATGCCAGATCGGTTGAACTCATTGTGTGATTAAAAATATTTAAATATGAGGAGACATATGGCTAGATAGATCCCGATGATGGTGAACATGTAGCAGAAGGCCAGGCGCAGTTACCAATTTCTCTCGAGTTTTAGGATAGTTGAAATGACATCTGTACATTTTTCCAATTGAGTGGTTACAGTGGATGAATCTATTATCAAATATCGTCGATTGAGGCGTTATTCAATCCTCCATATTCGCCCAATCTTGCCCCATGTGATTTAATTTTATAATATGTACCGTACACGAACAGTCGCATAAAGGGAATCCACTTCGACAACATAAGCAGTCAATAATGTTACTGCTGGTATTTCAGGCGGTATGTTTGAACAAAGGTGAATTGCATTGCCTGACTTAGCTGTCGGAAGTGCATGTAGTATAAAAAAAAAAATGTTATACCGTTTATTTTGAAAAATAATAACCCATTGTGCGAGCACGAATGAAAGCATGGACATGTTCTTCTTCCATTGAACAATATGGAGCATAACATTAACATAACATCATTTTGACGTCGGGCCCAATATCGCGCGATGACGTTGTGATGTTTTGGCAGTTTCAACATTAGCCACACGAGTGACCGTACAACGTTATGTACATATTGTGCAAATCTTCTAAAATTATCCCGCGGGACCATAACCCAAACCGCGTAAATATAATACATAATTGGATGTTGCAGTTGCAGATTATATATATGGGATGCCCATTCCCCATATAAATCTGCCACAGCTGGAAGCTCACTTTAGATATGTGTGACGAATGACTTTCATATCATGATAAAGTGGTGTTATTTTAATTACTACAGACCAACATAGATAGAAAGAAGTGATAAAAATATCACGTAAAAACTTTCAATTTCTTTTTCTTTTCATTTCAATATGAAATACATTTCAGACACACCGATTGGCATTCAGGGATGAACTATATTCCCAAGGGGCGCTTGTCCCCGAATCCCCAATCCACACCCTTCGTCGCCGGATCATATGATTGTGCCCACACGTAATTTTCACGTTAATTGTTTTCTATTCCAATATTATATCATAAGGATGTGTACGGAATTGCTGCAAATGGAGTATTTGTTTGTAGACATTGCACGTGTACATCTGCAGTAGGCCGCTTATAACATTAACTTTGTGACAAAACACGACGTCGGGCAGATTTGGTAGCGTGATACCTTATAATTGTCGCCAGGTGTCTTTCTTGAGGATCGCATTACCATCGCCTGATTCAGACATATATTATTATGCAATCAAGTGACAAGCTGATGATTTGATACTACAAATCGTGCGAATAGCAAGTTTATGACCATCAAATTTCCAATTAATTTCAGGACTTTTCGAAAACACCACCGACCTCACTGTGTGTTTTGTGCATTATGTATTGCTTATACACAAACAATCAAGAAGCTGCATTGAAATCACTGATTCTGAATCTATTAGAGAGATTTTGATGCATTTGTTTTGCCAAATTAAATACAAACCCCAAATATATATGCCATTATATAGCTGTGTGTCTACCTCCGTTTATGATAAAATGAATGGCATTAAATGACATATCATTCGCTAAGTACTGGCTATAATTGTTGAAAAGTCTCAATTTACCAAGATATTAGATGGTAATATTGTTGATATACAATAGGTTCATATTTAAAATTATTTAGGGATCAAAGTGCAGTGTAAGTGAAGACTTCGCTGATATGTAGCCAGTTAAATTATGCGTTCACCATTTTGAATTCATGAGGACAACCGACGAAAAAGAGTGACAATGTCAAAGAACGACAGTTAGGCGACAATGTACAGCGGCTCAAGCATTTGTAAGTCATTGATGCTGCGAGGAACTCGTGCAAGTATCCTTGCTATAATATTTTGTCACGACACCATGGCCATAACATCAAACATGGATTCACGTTCAGTGACGTCACAAGTGCGTGATGTCACGTCATGCCGTCATAATATGTGTACGGAGGCATCGCGTCTCATATTAGTGAAAGTTTCAATAAGTTATCATTTTCCGTTTTCTGTTCACACTTAATGTTAACTGACACCTATACACGTAAATGGGAGGGCAAAATGTAAACTTTTACGGTGACGTTAGACAATATGAATCGTCGTTTTTCCGACGTCGTTTACAGCTTTTCACGACGTTGTCATTAAGCCCGGTTTTCGTATGGCGCGGCCCAAATTATTTTATGAAATTCCATCAAATATTAATTTTATTGCCAAAAGACATGGGGCAAAGAGGAGGAGGTTGACCTGGAGGATCAAGAAACAAAAACAAAATGGAAACGGACTCCGAAACCTGGCGAGAAATGATGCAAATAAGAAAACAAGTTACATTTTGAAAATTGGTCCACAATTAAAAAATTGTTTTAAAAATAGGAAAATTGTTTTTTAGCAATTAAATCAATATTTGATGGAATTGCATCTAATAATTTTTTCGGGGGAGGGTGACTTTTATGTTCTTGATGAAAAAGTACTTACAATTAAATATGTTTTTAGATTTAATGTGTTTAATAGCCAAATGTTCGTCGGCAGCAAAACATGGAACAGACAGTAGACATTATGGTTGTAAAACATGGAACAGACAGTAGACATTATGGTTGTAAAACATGGAGCAACAGTACATTATGGTTGTAAAACATGGAAGACAGTAGACATTACATGGAATAGACATTATGTTGTAAAACATGGAACAGACAGTAGACATTATGGTTGTAAAACATGAACAGACAGTAAGATTATGGTTGTGGAAAACAGCATGAGAACAGACAGTAGACATTATGGAATTTGACAGTAAAACATGGAACAGACAGACAGTACATTATGTGTAAAACATGGAACAGACAGTAGACATTATGTTTATAAAACATGGAACAGACAGTAACATTATGGTTGTAAAACATGGAACAGACAGTACATTATGTGTAAAACATGGAACAGACAGTACATTATGGTTGTAAAACATGGAACAGACAGACATAGACATTATGTTGAAAACATGGAACAGACAGTAGACATTATGGTTGTAAAACATGGAACACAGTATACATATGTAGACATATGGTTGTAAAACATGAACAGACAGTAGACATTATGGTTGAAAAACATGGAACAGACAGTAGACATTATGGAATTGTAAAACATGGAACGACAGTAGACATTATGGTTAAAACAGAACACTAGACAGGTTTGTAAAACAGAACACAGTAGACATTATGGTTGTAAAACATGGAACAGACATAGACATTTAGGTTGTAAAACATGGAACAGACAGTAGACATATGGTTGTAAAACATGGTAAAAGACATTATGGTTGTAAAACATGGAACAGACAGACATAGAAAACATTATGGTTTGGTTAAAACATGGAACAGACAGTAGACATTATGGTTAAAACATGGAAAACAGATCAGTAGACATCTGGTAAAACATGGAACAGACAGGTAGACATTATGGTTGTAAAACATGGAATGACAGAAAACAGAAAAGACATATTTTTGTAAAACAGGAACAGACAGACAGTAGACATTATGGTTGTAAAACATGGAAACAGACAGTAGACATTAGGTTAAAACATGGAGTGTCCCCGTGGCAAACTGGACTCTAACTGGAGAAACTCTTACAAACTTTTCTACGTAAATGTACATAGACGGATATATGGATGGACGTATAGATGTACAGAGATGGATGTACGGAATCTCAAGAGCAACACAATATGCCCCCACCCCCCCTTGCTATCATTTTGCCTTAATTCTTAACAAAAAAACCTGTCGTCTGCTGTTGTTTTATATTTTGCCTTCTTTCTCAATAAAAACATGGTTTGACAGCATTTTAGAATCATTTCCATTGGAAATGATTCTAAACTGCTGTGAAACCATGTTTTTATTGACAAAGAAGACAAAATAGAAAGCGTCAGCAGACGACCATTTTTGTTTCCCGCATTCTATGAGATAAATGACACAACTTTGCATCGGAAAAGTGTGTAGACCCAGATTAGGATGCAAAAATATGAAGAAATGTCGCTCGGAATTGCGGTCAGTCTAACATTCTAAATATTCAACATCCCAAAGTATATGAACAGATATAACTGACAGAATAAGTAATTCCCCATTACCTTTACTGTAAGGAAGTCTCCAACTTCTCACATTTTTCCGTCTGTTTCCGTAAGGATTTCTCCAGATTTCTAATCTTCGCCTCTTCTCCCTCCGTGCGACTCTAAGGGAAGGAAAGTGGATTGGAATGTCTATTAATGCACCAAATCAATTTATCTTGTGAATTGTGATATCCTTTGGCGCACGAACCACAGCAATTTACGGAAATACCCGTCTTTAACCCTTACAATGCTGAATTAATTTGTGTCGTCTGATGAATATTTTTCCATTTTTCTCATCAAAAACATGGTTTGGCAGCATTTTAGAATCATTTCCAATGGAAATGATTCTAAAATGCTGCCAAACCATGTTTTTACTGAGAGAAAGGACAAAATATGAATTATCAGCAGACGACTATTTTCGGTTCCCGCATTTTACGGGTTAAAAACAGTGAGAGCTCCAATATGTAATGTTATTTTATACAATAATTGGCTTGGATTGGCTTAAATTGGATGTTGTATGAGATTAACCCTTACTACGCTGAATTAAATTTTCTCGATCACACATTATTATGGCAAGTTTAGTAAGCCAGAGCCATGAATCACTTTTGATGAAATGAAATAGTGGCCAAAAGGACTAAAGTGAAGACACGGCAGAAAAACGGTACCATACGAGTCAATGATACAACGTATATGACCAGCGTAGCCCCAGATCAGCCTGCGCATGCCTGCGCATATGCGCAGTCTGATCTGGGGCTACGCTGTTCGACAATCAGGCAATCAGGCATTAGTACCAGTCAACAAAAATATTTCAACCTGAAGCAATTGTGGAGGTTTGAAGAATGTACCAAATGTGCTAAGGTACTTTATCTCAGCCAATGGTTAAAACCATTCCGAGCATATACTCAAATATGGACTTGAAATAAATCAGAATTGTTTGTGACAGATCTCAGTTTACTATTAAAAATTCATTTCAAATATGAGATTGAAATGAATGCTCAGAATTGTTTTAAACGGGCCAAGAAAATGTGTCTATTAGCCCTTACAATGCTGAATTAAATTTTGTCGTCTGCTTTTTATTTTTTATTTTCCATTTTTCTCATTAAAAACATGGTTTGACATGACAGCACTTTAGAATCATTTCCAATTGAAATGATTCTAAAATGCTGTAAAACAATGTTTTTATTGAGAAAGAAGGCAAAATATAAAACAACAGCAGACGACAGGTTTTTTTGTTAAGAATTAAGGCAAAAATGAAAAACAGCAGACGACAATTTTTGTCTACCGCGTAGTGAGTGTTAAGCACATTGACATCCTGTTTGGAAAGTATTTATTTATTTATTTCATGGTGTGTAACAGCCTGTCAACAGCTAAGGTCATTTTAGGCCAGGTTAACAGGGTCGAATCACATTAATCGCAAAATCAGAACTGACTATTTACAAAAAAAAATTTGTATGAAAAGTAAGGTCTGTTAATTTACACTAGAAATGTGGCCTGTCGGCACACGAATGCCCCCGCTGGCAGCCAAAGAAAACGAGGCATATTTGATTACAAGCCATTTACCCGAGTACGGACGGACGCCGGTAACACTATATGCCCCACTCACCATTCGGTGGCGGGGGCATAAAATGGTGAAGGTGAAGGTCGAAGTACTGGGTGGTGGAGTTAGTAGGGCATGTTCATATGTATCATGTGTATAAATATTTAAGCGATTGGCAAATGTATTGAGAAGTTATTGTAGGATTGAGAAACGTGCACGTAGATTTGTCCCAAAGTGGTAAGTTAAACATGTAGTAACATTTAAAGTAAAAGGTGAAGGTCAAAGGTGAAGGACGAAGTACTGGGTGGTGGAGTGTGTAGGGCATGTTCATATGTATTATGTGTATAAATATTTAAGCGATTGGCAAAAGTATTGAGAAGTTATTGTAGGATTGAGAAACGTGCACGTAAGATTTGTCCCAAAGTGCTAAGTAAACATTTAAAGTGAAAAAGGTGAAGGTGAAACGTGAAGGTCGAAGTACTGGGTGGTGGGTGGAGTGTGTAGGGGCATGTTCATATGTATCATGTGTATAAATATTTAGGGATTGGCAAAAGTATTGAGAAGTTATTGTAGGATTGAGAAACGTGCACGTAGATTTGTCCCAAAGTGGTAAGTAAACATTTAAAGTAGAAAAGGTGAAGGTCAAAGGTCAAGGTCGAAGTACTGGGTGGTGGAGTGTGTAGGGCATGTCCATATGTATCATGTGTATAAATATTTAAGCGATTGGCAAAAGTATTGAGAAGTTATTGTAGGATTGAGAAAAGTGCACGTAGATTTGTCCCAAAGTGCTAAGTAAACATTTAAAGTAGAAAAGGAGAAGGTCAAACGTGAAGGTGGAAGTACTGGGTTGTGGAGTGTGTAGGGCATGTTCATATGTATAATGTGTATAAATATTTAAGGGATTGGCAAAAGTATTTAGAAGTTATTGTAGGATTGAGAAACGTGCACGTAGATTTGTGCCAAAGTGCTAAGTAAACATGTAAAGTAGAAAAGGTGAAGGTCAAAGGTGAAGGTCGAAGTACTGGGTGGTGGAGTGTGTAGGGCATGTTCATATGTATCATGTGTATAAATATTTAAGCGATTGGCAAACGTATTGAGAAGTTATTGTAGGATTGAGAAACGTGCACGTAGATTTGTCCCAAAGTGCTAAGTAAACATTTAAAGTAGAAAAGGTGAAGGTGAAAGGTCAAGGTCGAAGTACTGGGTGGTGGAGTGTGTAGGGCATGTTCATATGTATCATGTGTATAAATATTTAAGCGATTGGCAAAATTATTGAGAAGTTATTGTAGGATTGAGAAACGTGCACGTAGATTTGTCCCAAAGTGGTAAGTAAACATTTAAAGTAGAAAAGGTGAAGGTGAAAGGTCAAGGTCGAAGTACTGGGTGGTGGAGTGTGTAGGGCATGTTCATATTATCATGTGTATAAATATTTAAGGGATTGGCAAAAGTATTGAGAAGTTATTGTAGGATTGAGAAACGTGCACGTAGATTTGTCCCAAAGTGCTAAGTAAACATTTAAAGTAGAAAAGGTGATGGTCAAAGGTCAAGGTCGAAGTACTGGGTGGTGGAGTGTGTAGGGCATGTTCATATGTATCATGTGTATAAATATTTAAGCGATTGGCAAAAGTATTGAGAAGTTATTGTAGGATTGAGAAACGTGCACGTAGATTTGTCCCAAAGTGGTAAGTAAACATTTAAGGTAGAAAAGGTGAAGGTCAAAGGTCAAGGTCGAAGTACTGGGTGGTGGAGTGTGTAGGGCATGTTCATATGTATTATGTGTATAAATATTTAAGCGATTGGCAAAAGTATTGAGAAGTTATTGTAGGATTGAGAAACGTGCACGTAGATTTGTCCCAAAGTGGTAAGTAAACATTTAAAGTAGAAAAGGTGAAGGTGAAACGTGAAGGTCGAAGTACTGGGTGGTGGAGTGTGTAGGGCATGTTCATATGTATCATGTGTATAAATAAATAAACATTTAAAGTAGAAAAGGTCAAAGGTCAAGGTCGAAGTACTGGGTGGTGGAGTGTGTAGGGCATGTTCATATGTATCATGTGTATAAATATTTAAGGGATTGGCAAAAGTATTAAGAAGTTATTGTAGGATTGAGAAACGTGCATGTAGATTTGTCCAAAGTGGTAAGTAAACATTTAAAGTAGAAAAGGTGAAGGTCAAAGGTCAAGGTCGAAGTACTGAGTGGTGGAGTGTGTAGGGATGTTCATATGTATCATGTGTATAAATATTTAAGCGATTGGCAAAAGTATTGAGAAGTTATTGTAGGATTGAGAAACGTGCACGTAGATTTGTCCCAAAGTGGTAAGTAAACATTTAAAGTAGAAAAGGTGAAGGTCAAAGGTCAAGGTCGAAGTACTGAGTGGTGGAGTGTGTAGGGATGTTCATATGTATCATGAGGTATAAATATTTAAGCGATTGGCAAAAGTATTGAGAAGTTATTGTAGGATTGAGAAACGTGCACGTAGATTTGTCCCAAAGTGCTAAGTAAACATTTAAAGTAGAAAAGGTGAAGGTCAAACGTGAAGGTGGAAGTACTGTGTTGTGGAGAGTGTAGGGCATGTTCATATGTATCATGTGTATAAATATTTAAGCGATTGGCAAAAGTATTAAGAAGTTATTGTAGGATTGAGAAACGTGCATGTAGATTTGTCCCAAAGTGGTAAGTAAACATTTAAAGTAGAAAAGGTGAAGGTCAAAGGTCAAGGTCGAAGTACTGAGTGGTGGAGTGTGTAGGGATGTTCATATGTATCATGTGTATAAATATTTAAGCGATTGGCAAAAGTATTGAGAAGTTATTGTAGGATTGAGAAACGTGCACGTAGATTTGTCCCAAAGTGCTAAGTAAACATTTAAAGTAGAAAAGGTGAAGGTCAAACGTGAAGGTGGAAGTACTGTGTTGTGGAGAGTGTAGGGCATGTTCATATGTATCATGTGTATAAATATTTAAGGGATTGGCAAAAGTATTTAGAAGTTATTGTAGGATTGAGAAACGTGCATGTAGATTTGTGCCAAAGTGCTAAGTAAACATTTAAAGTAGAAAAGGTGAAGGTCAAAGGTCAAGGTCGAAGTACTGGGTGGTGGAGTGTGTAGGGCATGTTCATATGTATCATGTGTATAAATATTTAAGTGATTGGCAAAAGTATTGAGAAGTTATTGTAGGATTGAGAAACGTGCACGTAGATTTGTCCCAAAGTGGTAAGTAAACATTTAAAGTAGAAAAGGTGAAGGTGAAAGGTCAAGGTTGAAGTACTGGGTGGTGGAGTGTGTAGGGCATGTTCATATTATCATGTGTATAAATATTTAAGGGATTGGCAAAAGTATTGAGAAGTTATTGTAGGATTGAGAAACGTGCACGTAGATTTGTCCCAAAGTGCTAAGTAAACATTTAAAGTAGAAAAGGTGATGGTCAAAGGTCAAGGTCGAAGTACTGGGTTGTGGAGTGTGTAGGGCATGTTCATATGTATCATGTGTATAAATAGAAGCATTGGCAAAAGTATTGAGAAGTTATTGTAGGATTGAGAAACGTGCACGTAGATTTGTCCCAAAGTGGTAAGTAAACATTTAAAGTAGAAAAGGTGAAGGTCAAAGGTGAAGGTCGAAGTACTGGGTGGTGGAGTGTGTAGGGCATGTTCATATGTATTATGTGTATAAATATTTAAGCGATTGGCAAAAGTATTGAGAAGTTATTGTAGGATTGAGAAACGTGCACGTAGATTTGTCCCAAAGTGCTAAGTAAACATGTAAAGTAGAAAAGGTGAAGGTCATAGGTGAAGGTCGAAGTACTGGGTGGTGGAGTGTGTAGGGCATGTTCATATGTATCATGTGTATAAATATTTAAGGGATTGGCAAAAGTATTAAGAAGTTATTGTAGGATTGAGAAACGTGCATGTAGATTTGTCCCAAAGTGGTAAGTAAACATTTAAAGTAGAAAAGGTGAAGGTCAAAGGTCAAGGTCGAAGTACTGAGTGGTGGAGTGTGTAGGGATGTTCATATGTATCATGTGTATAAATATTTAAGCGATTGGCAAAAGTATTGAGAAGTTATTGTAGGATTGAGAAACGTGCACGTAGATTTGTCCCAAAGTGCTAAGTAAACATTTAAAGTAGAAAAGGTGAAGGTCAAACGTGAAGGTCGAAGTATCTGGTGGTGGAGTTGTGTAGGCATGTTCATATGTATCATGTGTATAAATATTTAAGCGATTGGCAAAAGTATTGAGAAGTTATTGTAGGATTGAGAAACGTGCACGTAGATTTGTCCCAAAGTGGTAAGTAAACATTTAAAGTAGAAAAGGTGAAGGTGAAAGGTCAAGGTCGAAGTACTGGGTGGTGGAGTGTGTAGGGCATGTTCATATGTATTTGTGGTATAAATATTTAAGGGATTGGCAAAAGTATTGAGAAGTTATTGTAGGATTGAGAAACGTGCACGTAGATTTGTCCCAAAGTGCTAAGTAAACATTTAAAGTAGAAAATGTGAAGGTGAAAGGTCAAGGTCGAAGTACTGGGTGGTGGAGTGTGTAGGAATGTTTTATATGTATCATGTGTATACATATTTAAGCGATTGGCAAAAGTATTGAGAAGTTATTGTAGGATTGAGAAACGTGCACGTAGATTTGTCCCAAAGTGGTAAGTAAATAGTTTAAAGTAGAAAAGGTGAAGGTCAAACGTGAAGGTGGAAGTACTGGGTTGTGGAGTGTGTAGGGCATGTCAGTATCATGTGTATATATAAGCGATTGGCAAAAGTATTGAGAAGTTAATGTAGGATTGAGAAACGTGCACGTAGATTTGTGCCAAAGTGCTAAGTAAACATGTAAAGTAGAAAAGGTCAAAGTTCAAGGTCGAAGTACTGGGTGGTGGAGTGTGTAGGGCATGTTCATATGTATCATGTGTATAAATATTTAAGGGATTGGCAAAAGTATTGAGAAATTATTGTAGGATTGATAAACGTGCACGTAGATTTGTCCCAAAGTGCTAAGTAAACATTTAAAGTAGAAAAGGTGATGGTCAAAGGTCAAGGTCGAAGTACTGGGTGGTGGAGTGTGTAGGGCATGTTCATATGTATCATGTGTATAAATATTTAAACGATTGGCAAAAATATTGAGAAGTTATTGTATGATTGAGAAACGTGCACGTAGATTTGTCCCAAAGTGGTAAGTAAATATTTAAAGTAGAAAAGGTGAAGGTGAAAGGTCAAGGTCGAAGTACTGGGTGGTGGAGTGTGTAGGGCATGTTCATATGTATCATGTGTATACATATTTAAGCGATTGGCAAAAGTATTGAGAAGTTAATGTAGGATTGAGAAACGTGCACGTAGATTTGTGCCAAAGTGCTAAGTAAACATGTAAAGTAGAAAAGGTCAAAGTTCAAGGTCGAAGTACTGGGTGGTGGAGTGTGTAGGGCATGTTCATATGTATCATGTGTATAAATATTTAAGGGATTGGCAAAAGTATTGAGAAATTATTGTAGGATTGATAAACGTGCACGTAGATTTGTCCCAAAGTGCTAAGTAAACATTTAAAGTAGAAAAGGTGATGGTCAAAGGTCAAGGTCGAAGTACTGGGTGGTGGAGTGTGTAGGGCATGTTCATATGTATCATGTGTATAAATATTTAAGCGATTGGCAAAAGTATTGAGAAGTTATTGTAGGATTGAGAAACGTGCACGTGATTTGTCCCAAAGTGGTAAGTAAACATTTAAAGTAGAAAAGGTGAAGGTCAAAGGTCAAGGTCGAAGTACTGGGTGGTGGAGTGTGTAGGGCATGTTCATATGTATTATGTGTTTTTTATAAATTTATTTGCGATTGGCAAAAGTATTTAGAAGTTATTGTAAGATTGAGAAACGTGCACGTAGATTTGTGCCAAAGTGCTAAGTAAACATGTAAAGTATAAAAGGTCAAAGGTCAAGGTTGAAGTACTGTGTGGTGGAGTGTGTAGGGCATGTTCATATGTATCATGTGTATAAATATTTAAGCGATTGGCAAAAGTATTGAGAAGTTATTGTAGGATTGAGAAACGTGGACGTAGATTTGTCCCAAAGTGGTAAGTAAACATTTAAAGTACAAAAGGTGAAGGTGAAAGGTCAAGGTCGAAGTACTGGGTGGTGGAGTGTGTAGGGCATGTTCATATGTATCATGTGTATAAATATTTAAGCGATTGGCAAAAGTATTGAGAAATTATTGTAGGATTGAGAAACGTGCACGTAGATTTGTCCCGAAGTGCCAAGCAAACATTTAAAGTGGAAAAGGTGAAGGCCAAAGGTCAAGGTCGAAGTACTGGTGGAGTGTGTAAGGGATGTTCATATGTATCACGTGTTATAAATATTGACATAATATGTGAAGCCATGTAGAAGTTACTAAAGAATATAATATCGGGACGTACGGAGCGGGACGGACGTACGGGACGGACGTACGGACGGATGCTGGTAACACTATATGTGGGGTAGCGGGGGCATAAAAAGGAATGCACGCTGAAGAGATGTATAAATGTCAAGTAACATTCTGAATATTAATATGTTTCCGTGTCACCAACATATGACTATTGTCTGTTCCACGTTTTGCTGCCGACAAACTTTAGGCTATTAAACACATTAAATCTAACAAGTACTTTTTCATCAATAACAAAAAAGTTCGCCGTCAGCAAAACGTGGAACAGACAGAAGAGATTGTACACACACTGTACCTACAAGCTGGACTCCAAATAAGTAGATTACTTTCGCGTTTTCTAATATGTGGCTGTGACAGGAGAAATGGAACTTAAAGGTTTTGCGACCAGTGTAGATCCAGATCAGCCTGTGCACCCGCAGTCTGATCAGGATCTGCACTGTTCACCAATCCCTAAATGAAACACCCGTCACGCATCTAACAAGCGATATAGTTTATTATCAGGCTACAGGTTTTTTTTTATTTCATTAGGAGCTAGACTGGTCACAAATCCCATAAGCCCCAGTTCTCCAGTCGCGGCCATATTTGTTGCAGTTACTGCAGAAATGAGGATTACGACTTGTGTGAGCTATAAAGTTCTCACTTGCTCGCACTCTTGCAGCCTGGATAAGGATCAAGATTGTTTGAATCACGACAGTGTTTCAATGACTGATTGTCAAACAGTGTGAGCTATAAAGTTCTCACTTGCTCACACCTTGCAGCGTGGATAAGGATCAAGATGTTTGAATCACGACAGTGTTTCAATGACTGATTGTCAACGTGTGAGCTATAAAGTTCTCACTTGCTCACACTCTTGCAGCGTGGATAAGGATCAAGATTGTTTGAATCATGACAGTGTTTCAATGACTGATTGTCAAACAGTGTGAGCTATAAAGTTCTCTCTTGCTCACACTCTTGCAGCCTGGATAAGGATCAAGATTGTTTGAATCATGACAGTGTTTCAATGACTGATTGTCAAACAGTGTGAGCTATAAAGTTCTCACTTGCTCGCACTCTTGCAGCCTGGATAAGGATCAAGATTGTTTGAATCATGACAGTGTTTCAATGACTGATTGTCAAACAGTGTGAGCTATAAAGTTCTCACTTGCTCGCACTCTTGCAGCCTGGATAAGGATCAAGATTGTTTGAATCATGACAGTGTTTCAATGACTGATTGTCAAACAGTGTGAGCTATAAAGTTCTCACTTGCTCGCACTCTTGCAGCCTGGATAAGGATCAAGATTGTTTGAATCATGACAGTGTTTCAATGACTGATTGTCAAACAGTGTGAGCTATAAAGTTCTCACTTGCTCACACTCTTGCAGCCTGGATAAGGATCAAGATTGTTGAATCATGGACAGTGTTTCAATGACTGATTGTCAAACAGTGTGAGCTATAAAGTTCTCACTTGCTCGCACTCTTGCAGCGTGGATAAGGATCAAGATTGTTTGAATCACGACAGTGTTTCAATGACTGATTGTCAAACAGTGTGAGCTTATAATGTTTCTCACTTGCTCGCACTCTTGCAGCCTGGATAAGGATCAAGATTGTTTGAATCACGACAGTGTTTCAATGACTGATTGTCAAACAGTGTAGTCCCTGATCAGCCTGTGCATCCGCTCAGTCTGATCTGGGACTACACTGATCACAATGTCATAAAGTGCAATTTCTCCAGTCAGTCACATTTGCCCATAATAAGACAAGATATGAATCATATGAATTATCTAGATTGATCACAACCAGCGAAACAACTAGAGCAATTTAGCAGGTATATCATGAGGGTACCCCGTCCGCCACCTGGTCTGAAAAACAAAAACTTCAATGCAAGTTTCGAAATGTTAAGTTTCAGGGATGCGAGCAGCACATTGTGAGAAAAGAGGAAATTAGTAAAAAAAAATTCATAACAAAAGAGGAAACCCATGCACCCCTCCACAAACTATATATTTATTTGGGCTATTCAACAATATCCGGCACATTTATATTTTAAAATTTAATTAAAAAGAGGCAATCCTTTGAAAATTCACACCCCTGACGTCTATGTGTTACGGACGGACGGGTGAACGAACAGAACGGCGAAGAAAACTACCTGTATATAGCCCTCGACATACTATACTTCGTATGTCGGGGGTATAATAAAAAGACGACTAATTAATATAAAGTAAATTCTCTGCTCATTCAGAGCTCAAAGGCATGATAGTTGCGAGTACTGTAGAATTGTCCAAATTACTCGCAAGTAGCATATTGATGGTCGAGAAGTAGAAGATCGTACTCCCCATTTAAACAATGTGTACATACAATCTTCTACTACTGGACTATCAATGTTTCTGTGAGGTACGAGGTTACAAAATTTACATGTAAATGGCTTACTTATTTGGAGTGGCAAACAAGTCGTATACTCACTTTACGATAGTGATGGTGGCCTCTTCATCCACCAGTCTAGGTGTGGTGTAATACATGGTAGTTCATTGATTGATTGATGATTGTTTGTTTGATTGGTTGATTGATTGATTTATGGTGTTTGAAGTGAGTGTAATAAGGTCATATGTGGCCATGAGTGTAGAAATGGAGCTTATGGGTGATGCGACCAGTGTAGATCCAGATCAGCCTGTGCATTGCATCAATGAAATACCTGTCATGTCTCTAACAAATATCATACATCACTATCAGACTGCAGGACTGAGCTAACAGACTAGGAGTTACACTGGCCACAAATCCCTTAACCCCCAGTTCTCCAGCCACATAAACAGATGGGTTAACACCACACAGTCATGCACAGGCATAACATATATGAAATTGTACATTGAAATCAGACCATTGGCTGACTGTTCATTGAAAAGAAACCTTGTATGTGCAATCCATCTAATACCGGACGACATTCTCAATCTGCAGAATGTCAGTCTGAAATATTCCTCAAATTATTGTCAACAAAATGACTCAGCAATAACTATGGACATATAGAGAAATGAACCTTGATCTCAAGTCTCATTATAATTGATTGAATAATTGGGTTTTTACATTAATTCAATAGCAAGGTCATGTGCAAACAGGAATGGTGGGGTAGCATACGTTCAGCACAAAATACAATAAAAACTTTCAGCACCAAAAGACAAGGCAGCCTGACAACACCAGATCACTTAGCGCTCGGTGTGAATCAAAGTAGCATTCACTGTTAAGATAAGCAGGATGGATTCATTAAAATATGTAATCTCTCCCATCCTCCCTATCTCAGGTACCATAAGTCAAATTCTCTATCATTTGACTATGATGCCGTCCAAGAGCATTGCAATCCTTACCGTTCAAACTTCTCGTTGGTAAGCTGTCGGCATAGACGTTCCACGTCCCCTTCCAGCTCGACATTCCGGGTGCACAGAGATGCCACTTCACGACTCTGGCTTTGTCTGTAATACACACATACAGGTTGTACCATTCAAAGATTGAGAGAAAATGAGACGAATGAAGACAAATAGTCAAACTAAAGAAATTCCAATATTCAATATTTGTACAAATCTAGTCACTTACCTTTTGCTCTCGTTGAGGGAGAGCCAATCCTTGAGAAGTTGGATCTCCACGCCCTGTTCCTGCGACTGTAGCTGACATTGGAACTCCTTCTCCCGGTTGTTTTGTAGTAACGTCTGCAGCTGTGGTGGCGAGATGAGGAAAGATTGATTTATTGGTGTTTAACGGCCTATCAACAGCTAAGGTCATTTAAAGCCGGGCCAACGGGTTCGATCCCGCATGTAATCTACTGCATTGGGAAGAAAATCACAAAATCAGAACGGAATATTTACATCCAAATAAATATATATTCAGCCCTGAAAGCAAGATGGGGAAGAGTGATTTGATTTATTGGTGTTTAACGTGCTATCAACAGTTAAGGACATTTTTAGCTGTGTCAACAGGGTTGAATCATGTATTTCACCTATTTATGGATGATCGTAGGAAAGTCCCAACATCTGGGGGGCGTTTCACTAAACTTTGTACGACTAAGCTGTTCTTAAGTGCAAAATTAGGATAGTCTGTAATTTTCACATTAACAATGTTTTCTTGTAAATAATCATTGGCTTTACGTTTATTTAGCATAGACTGCATATGCAGCCTATGCTCAATAAATGTAAATCCATCAATTGAAATTTACAGACGATTCTAAATTTTAACTTATGAACATTTTAGTCGTACGAAGTTTAGTGAAACGGGCCCCAGAACTGAATATTACCATAAAGAAGGAAATGTGACCACGGACATATACACAGTGCAAACACTACATGTCTCCTAGCTCTACAGCGATCGTAGTCATAAATATGTTTTTATTCTTTTATTCAGCCGTGAAATTAGAATAACCTGATCTGGTGCCAGGTCCTCACCACACCAGTCACTTAGCCCAACCCATAAAAGTAATATGAGTAGCATTACTCGTTTAATGGGTATAACCAGATTCAACTCTCGTGCGCAAGACAGCGAAGTATGTATGTTAGGGCCAAACATGGGATATCAGGGTTCTGGCAAGTGTTTCTTTGTTTGATAATGCATAGGAAACACATAATATTTAGTTTGCAGCGATCACAAAAGTATCTATCTCAACAACAGCTAAGGCCATATAGAGACGGGACCTTGGTTTCAAGTCTCATTCAAAAGATACATTGTACTGTAAAATAAAAGATAAACAGCAGACGACAACAAAATAGTTCGCCGTTATACGGGTTAATAATTCCTCTGCTTAATAAGATCAGGCTGTGGTAGTTACCTGTTCCTTATCAATAATGGCCGCCGTGAGCTGCCGCTGCAGCGACTCCTTCGTGCCCTCGAGTCTCGAGCACGGCTCACGCACGGCCGTCAGGTCATTGAGCAGCGTGTTATTATCGTCATCCGTCTGTCTGAGGTTGTCCTCCAAGTTGGCGACACACCGTGTCAGGTAGGACACTTGAAGCTCGTAAGCCTGCTCAGCCTTAAGAGACTAAAACGAGACGTGGACTTCATATACCTGGGCACTGGTAAACTTTAATGCAAATTTCCGAGTCATTTGACCTTCATCACAGGTGCCCCTGCATGGGTGGTGTATAGAATGAAAATATCAATGACGGCAATTTGTGTATTTGTTTCAAACCAATGTGACTGATGGAAACAGAGATAGTACAATTTGTGTATTTGTTTCAAACCAATGTGACTGATGGAAACAGAGATAGTACAATTTGTGTATTTGTTTCAAACCAATGTGACTGATGGAAACAGAGATAGTACAATTTGTGTATTTGTTTCAAACCAATGTGACTGATGGAAACAGAGATAGTACAATTTGTGTATGAAGTTTCAAACCAATGTGACTGATGGAAACAGAGATAGTACAATTTGTGTATGAAGTTTCAAACCAATGTGACTGATGGAAACAGAGATAGTCAATTTGTGTATGAAGTTTCAAACCAATGTGACTGATGGAAACAGAGATAGTACAATTTGTGTATGAAGTTTCAAACCAATGTGACTGATGGAAACAGAGATAGTACAATTTGTGTATGAAGTTTCAAACAATGTGATTGATGGAAACAGAGATAGTACAATTTGTGTATTTGTTTCAAACCAATGTGACTGATGGAAACAGAGATAGTACAATTTGTGTATGAAGTTTCAAACCAATGTGATTGATGGAAACAGAGATAGTACAATTTGTGTATTTGTTTCAAACCAATGTGATTGATGGAAACAGAGATAGTACAATTTGTGTATTTGTTTCAAACCAATGTGACTGATGGAAACAGAGATAGTACATTTGTGTATTTGTTTCAAACCAATGTGATTGATGGAAACAGAGATAGTACAATTTGTGTATTTGTTTCAAACCATGTACTGATGGACAGAGATAGTACAATTTGTGTATTTGTTTCAAACCAATGTGACTGATGGAAACAGAGATAGTACAATTTGTGTATTTGTTTCAAACCAATGTGACTGATGGAAACAGAGATAGTACAATTTGTGTATTTGTTTCAAACCAATGTGATTGATGGAAACAGAGATAGTACAATTTGTGTATTTGTTTCAAACCAATGTGACTGATGGAAACAGAGATAGTACAATTTGTGTATTTGTTTCACCAATGTGACTGATGGAAACATAGATAGTACAATTTGTGTATTTGTTTCAAACCAATGTGACTGATGGAAACAGAGATAGTACAATTTGTGTATGAAGTTTCAAACCAATCTGACTGATGGAAACAGAGATAGTACAATTTGTGTATGAAGTTTCAAACCAATGTGACTGATGGAAACAGAGATAGTACAATTTGTGTATGAAGTTTCAAACCAATGTGACTGATGGAAACAGTGATAGTACAATTTGTGTGGAGTAAGTTTCAAACCAATGTGACTGATGGAAACAGAGATAGTACAATTTGTGTATTTGTTTCAAACCAATGTGACTGATGGAAACAGAGATAGTACAATTTGTGTATGAAGTTTCAAACCAATGTGACTGATGGAAACAGAGATAGTACAATTTGTGATGAAGTTTCAAACAATGTGACTGATGGAAACAGAGATAGACAATGTATGAAAGTTTCAAACCAATGTATGATGGAAACAGAGATAGTACAATTTGTGTATGAAGTTTCAAACCAATGTGACTGATGGAAACAGAGATACAATTTGTGTAGTTTCAAACCAGTGATGTGGAAACAGAGATAGAATTTGTGTAGTTTCAAACCAATGTGATGATGGAAACAGAGATAGTACAATTTGTGTATGAAGTTTCAAACCAATGTGACTGATGGAAACAGAGATAGTACAATTTGTGTATGAAGTTTCAAACCAATGTGACTGATGGAAAACAGAGATAGTACAATTTGTGTATGAAGTTTCAAACCAATGTGACTGATGGAAACAGAGATAGTACAATTTGTGTATGAAGTTTCAAACCAATGTGACTGGAAATGACAATGAGATGACACAATGTTAGGAAGTTTCACCAATTTGATGATGGAAACAGAGAGTACAATGTATTTGTTTCAAACCAATGATGACAGATGAAACAAGTGATAGTTTCAATTTGTGTATGGAAGTTCAATTTGATGTAAACCTGATGTGGAAACAGAGATAGTACAATTTGTGTATGAAGTTTCAAACCAATGTGACTGATGGAAACAGAGATAGTACAATTTGTGTATTTGTTTCAAACCAATGTGATGATGGAAACAGAGTAGTACAATTTGTGTGTTTCAAACCAATGAGTATGGAAACAAGAGATAGTACAATTTGTATGTTTCAAACCAGTGATGATGGAAACATATGTACAATTTGTGTATTTGTTTCAAACCAATGTGATTGATGGAAACAGAGATAGTACAATTTGTGTATTTGTTTCAAACCAATGTATGATGGAAACAGAGATAGTACAATTTGTGTATTTGTTTCAAACCAATGTGATGATGGAAACAGAGATAGTACAATTTGTGTATTTGTTTCAAACCAATGTGACTGATGGAAACATAGATAGTAAACATTTGTGTATTTGTTTCAAACCAATGTGATGAAACGAGATAGTACATTTGTATGTTCAAAACCAATGTATGAGGAAACAGAGATAGTACAATTTGTGTATTTGTTTCAAACCAATGTGACTGATGGAAACAGAGAGTACCAATTTAATGTATGTTTCAAACCAATGTGACTGATGACAGAGAGTACAATTTGTGTATGTTTCAAACCAATGTGATGATGGAAACAGAGATATATTTAATTTGTGTATAAGTTTCAACAATGTGACTGATGGAAACAGAGATAGTACAATGTATATGAATTTCAAACCAATGTGACTGATGGAAACAGATAGACAATTTGTATGAATTTCAAACCAATGTGATGGAAAGAGATGTATTTGTATGTTTCAAACCAATGTGACTGATGGAAACAGAGATAGTAAATTTGTGTGATGTTTTCAACATGTGACTGATGAATAAAGTACAATGTGATGAAGTTTCAAAACCAATGTGATTTGGAAATGACAGAGATAGTACAATGTGGTGTATTTGAGTTTCAAAACCAATGTGACTGATGGGAAACAGAGATAGTACAATTTGTGTATGAAGTACAATTTGTGAGAAATGACAGAGATATACAATTTGTGTATGAAGTTTCAAACCAATGTGACTGATGGAAACAGAGATGTACAATTTGTGTATGAAGGTTCAAACAATGTGACTGATGGAAAACAGATGTACAATTTGTGTATGTCAAACCAATGTGACTGATGGAAACAGAGATAGTACAATTTGTGTATGAAGTCACCAATGTGACTGATGAAACAGAGATATAGTACAAATGTGTATGGTCAACAATGTGACTGATGGAAACGAGATAGTACAATTTGTGTACTGATGAAACAGAGATAGACAAGAGATTTAGTACAATGTGTATTTGTCACATGACTTTGATGAATTTAAACCAAGAGATAAAGTACAATTTGTGTATGTTTCAAACCAATGTGATGATTTGACAAAGAGGATTTAAGTTTAAACCAAGTGTATGGGAAAAGTCAAACAATGTGATGATGGAAACAGAGATAGTATTTGTGTGTTTTCAAACCAATGTGAAATGAGGAAACAGAGATGTACATGTACATGTAGGTACATGTAGCTGAAAACTTGCACATCTTGGACAGACAAACAAACAGACGGACAGAGTGCTCACTATAATGTACCCCAAAAACAATTTCAGGGTGTATAGAAATAAACAAATAAATATACATCTATGCCATTTTTAGTTTTCAAATGTATGCACAAAGTATCTGATCCGACATAAGCAAGAGTATGACGTTGGACAATTACTGACATATTATGATAAATGGAGACATGTGTGAACTTATCAATATGTTCAATGAAAGGAAACAAAAATTGCAAGATATGGATCCCATATTATGCTTTTACATGACAAAATGACAGTTTGAACTAAGCAACGTAACGTAAACTGACAAATTTCCAGACGATCCTAAATTTGCACTTACATGTACGAACATCTAGTCGTATGAAGTTTAGTGAAACACTGACTAATTGCTCTCATGCATATTATTGTTCATGTGCAACTAAACATAATGGACCATAACTGTCACAAACACACAACTTGTGAGTTCTTTGGCGCCGTCAGGTCACAATGTTTTTCAAGATTCCACAACCCGATGATTATAATGCCGAATACCGAATAACACTGAATATCACGCTTAACATCATGCAGTTTGATTGGCTGAGGCTGAGCTCAGTCAATGCTAGATTCAGATTACAAATTTGTGACTGTGACTGGAGAAATGGGGCTTATGGGTTTTGCAACCAGTGTAGATCCAGATCAGCCTGTGCCTACACACAGTCTGATCAGGATCTGTACTGTTCACCATTCCATTCCGTCTAACAAGCAATATCGATTGTTCTCGGGTTACAGGAGTGTGCTATTTGACCTGGAACTACACTGGTCCTAAATCCCATAAGCCCCATCTCAAGAATGAACTCATGAAGTTTTCTAATCACAGACAAGCATCTGTGTTTTGTCATGAAATTAAATTTTACCACTATATGCAGCTTATCATCACCTTATTTTATTGACGCACCAATTTCAGTCAAAAGATACGACAATTTTGTAAAAAAAATAAAATTATTTTGTTTATTTCTCCATGAAGGTATATGTTGTTACCATTCATTTGAACCGTCTCATCGCCATTCCAATGAAACACATTTCTAACAAGCAGTATATATCGTTATAAGACACAGGAGTGTGCTGTTTGCACAGGAGCTACACCGGTCACAAATCCAATAAGCCCCATTTATCCAGTCACAGCCACAAATAACCTTCAAGATTGGCCAAAAAGTGAAAGTGATGGGTTTAACATCCCAGCAACAGCTAAGGTCATATAGAGATGGAACCACAGTTTAAAGTCTCATCGGACAGACCAGTGGGATGGAAATACTACAACAGTATTTTTGATGCCCAAGGCGAGGTTGAACCCACATCCTCAGGATTGCAAGTCAGGTGTCCTGGGGCTTATGGGTCATGCGACCAGTGCAGATCCAGATCAGCCTGTGCATCCGCACAGTCTGATCAGGATCTTCACTGTTCGCCAGTCAATCTATGAAACACCTGTCATGCTACTAACAAGCAATATAAAAATCGTTATCAGGCTACTGGAGTGTGCTATTTGATCAGGAGCTACATGTACACCGGCAACAAGCCATCCCTGAGAAAGCTGGCAACAGATTCCAATACCTACCCTAGCTGGGCCTCCAATTCACTTATCCGCACTTTGAGGTTGCTGATCAGGTTTTCCTGAAAATAGACAATGTTTGGATGTAAAAATGAAGCATGGCTTCTAATCATGGCTTCTAATCAAACAGCACACTCTTGTAGTCTGATAATGATATATATTGCTCGTTAGAAGCATGGCGGCTGTTTCATTGATGGAATGACAGACAGTGCAGATCCTGATCAGACTGTGCGGATGCACAGGCTGATCTGGATCTACACTGGTCGCAAAACCCATAGGCACCATTCTCCAGTCATAGCCACATTTTACAAACATACCACTATACCGCCATACATACCTTCAGCAAAATATCCTCATTCAAGTTGGCAAGTTTCTCCGTCTTCTCGTCAACGTTAATCTGCAGGCTGTCCTTCTCCCTGTCGAGCTTACTAACGGTGACGCGCATGTTGCAGTTCTCGTCCTTGGACACACCGATGTTCATCTGTAGCTCAGAGATCCGCTCCTCGAATCGGACACACCGCTCCTCCTGGGCCTGTAGTTCCTTCTCCCGCCGCATCAACCGCTCCTGCGTGTCCTCTAGACCTCGCTCCGTCTCCGCCAACATTCTGTGGTGGACGTTTATTTATTTAATGATATTTAACGGCCTGTCATTTTAGGTCAGTGTAACAGGGACAAATCTAGTCCTCCTCTGCCAACATCCTGTGGGATAAGACATTATATTTTACTAGAAATGAGGATATACTACATATACTGTCCTCTAGTCCTCGCTCGGTCTCCTCCGCCAACATTATGTCCGTCGACTGACGATATCTCATGAAAAATATTTACAACATTTACGATATTTTCCGTAAATGATTTCAAAAGTTGACAAAATGTTCACAGCAAATGTGGAATTCTAATCCGCATTTGAATTCGGCCTCAGGGCAATAGTGCCTCAGGTCGTCCACAACACCTCGGGGCAATATTTGACTGTTCCCCGAATGACCATGAAATAACTGTATACTGTTTAATAAGCTCACCTCCTCGTACATGCGGTTGAGTTTGTCGCGTTCACTGGTCAGCACCTTAACGTTCACCTGTATCTCCACCATGTGTCGCTCAAATTTGTCCAGGAGTGCTCGCATCTCGTCCCACTCCCGTGTCAACTTTACGATCTCCTCGTCATTAAGACAGGCCCTGCAATTAATTGATTTACTGATTTACTGATTGATTGGTCAATAAATTGATTGATTGGGAGTTTATGTTCATCATCAACTACAGATGGCAATGCATCGGTATGGGGAGCACTGCAGATTTGGCAGAAATATTACTAATAGCAAATTTCAAAAACCTAGCTGATTCTATAATATGATTATGTGCTGCTTGTTACAGAAACATTTTTTACTGTAATAATGATAACTATTCAGACACAATGTATTATGGGAAACATCGATAAATACACGGTTTGACAAACTAAAGAGTGACCTAATATTCAGATGTTGTATGATATTGCCGAGTGAGTGCAATAATGTATTGGGATACAATTTGTTTTGGGAAAACCCCTTATAGAGGTTTCCCAAAACAAATGGTGTGCCAATGTGTACGGTTATTACTGTATATAGTTTTGACCAATCCAACTCCTGATCAGCAGCACTCATGTAGCCAGATCTGCTAGTTTAGAAGCATAAGGAATTTTCCACAAATACTATAAAGGATAGTAGAGGAGACTGGTCAGACAGTGCAGGCTGATCTGTGACAACACTCGCGTCAAAATCAGCTGTCAGATCCTGTTTGTCAAATCAAATTTTATGACAAGTTAATATAGAAAACAACTTGTCAGCCAATTGTCTACATGCTATGTAGTGTAAAGCACAGGTGTTTGAACAGATGCTCAGTATGTTTGTGTCATTTGGGTAATTTGGTCTATTTTGGGTAGATTGGGGTGCATTTTGTTGTTTTAGGGCAATTTACATAGTTTGTGCAACTACTAAATTAAATGCTCAATAATTACACACGACAGAAATCGTCAATTACCGGTATCTACACATTCACCGTTCCGAACTTTCGGACCCATTTTATACCGTCAACATACCCAAGGAATGAAAGCCTTTTCAATATTTAGCAAATAAAACAAAAGATGTTTGTTCACAAGCCCAGATCCTACGGTGGTCTTAAATGTTATCAGGTCAAATAGTGTCACTTGTGCTGCACTTCGCACCAGTGTAAAATGTTTCACGTAAAAAAATGCACCAGTTTCCTGACAAGATGCCACGCAGATCTACTTAGAGATAGCGCATAAACACATTTTCGTCTAGTAACCGGTGCAAGAAATACGGTAACTAGACACAAATGTGTTTATGCAGTATGTTCATGTAGCTGCAGGGAATTCATCAGGAACCCGGCGCCTATTTCAATGAGAAACATTGTACGCCGGTGCAGAGTGCAGCAGCAGTACAATCGGGAGAGGCTACTTACAGGTTTGCGAGCATCGGTATTGTTCTGTAACTGGTCAACATGGCCAGTCAATTAATACAATGACATTATCTCTCGTATCCAGTTTTTTTGACTGCACCAATTAACATTCCATATACAGGGATTATTTTGTTGACAATGGGAGCGATAGAAATTTGTGATCTAAGTATTATTTTGACAAAAAAATTTAGTGAGAGAATTGATATATTATTTATATGTTCATGAGATTTTCCAAAACAATATGTGAGAATCTCTCACTTTAACAGCCCAAAATGATCTCTGCATGTATTTTCCTC
Source organism: Conchocele bisecta (assembly GCA_029237695.1). Taxonomy (NCBI): domain Eukaryota; kingdom Metazoa; phylum Mollusca; class Bivalvia; order Lucinida; family Thyasiridae; genus Conchocele; species Conchocele bisecta. The sequence continues at coordinate 1,713,688 of CM055275.1, forward strand.
CACTCATGACACAGTTGGCAACACTGTCAAAGCGTCTGGAGAACAACTATTAACATTGTATATGAAAAATAATACTAGAATGTTTTAAGGTCAATAATAGATGGTATGGTGGCCGCCATATCGGACAAGTGGGTACTCTGGGTACTCCAGTTTCCTCCCACATCGAGGACCACCCTTACCCCTTCATCTGTGCCAATGAAAACATTGCATATGTGCTCTCGCAATTAATTGTAATCGTTGTAGAATAAATAAAATTTAAATTTAAAATCAATATGGATGTAATATGATGATGTGATAACGTAGCTAATTCCATGTGTGGACCTGCATGGTTCACAACTAATTATTGGGCAAAATGACAATGTGGATGATGATAAACATGCATATATATGATTCCTAGTCGATATTCATGCAGACCACAGGTGACGGAAAAAAATCACACAATAGTACATTGTATACCGTAATAACTCTACATATTCGGAAACACAATTTGCTTTGGGAAACCCCTATTAAATAGGGGTTTCCCAAAATAAATTGCATCCAAATACATTGTTATTGTGAATAGACCACTACTGCCATACTAACCCTAAATATTGGCATGCTCACTGTTGTATGGAAACCATATATTATTATATTTGTATGTGTTTCACCAAATAAATGGTGTCCGAATATTTATGGGTATTATAGTATAGTACAATGTATATTGTACAATGAGAGACTATCATCATGACTCCCATCACCTGTGATGCAGATATAAGGTGGGCACTATACAGTTTAACAAAGGTGACATGATTAGTTGCAGCCTGTAACTCTGTGACCCTCCCGTACCATACGTACCAGAGTTACAGTTCCTCCCATAGCATTCCACTGCAGAGTAGCGAATCAGATCTGATTCCACTTAAAATGTTAGTTAATTATGAGCAAGTTTGTGTATTTTTGATATGAAGTAAATGTCTGTATTACGAAACTACCATATTACATTAATTATTTCATAAATTTACCAATGCACAAGACCTACCAAGTAAATTTAAGCTAAAATCGACTAGAGACCCAATTAGCACCAGCCAAAACTCACATGAAATATTTTTCTTGGACCCTAGTTTCCAAGTAGACAACATTGTATTCCCTGGATATGCTGCAAGGATAAAAACTACTTTAGAAGTAATAGTTTATATCAGTTTCCTAATTCTAACACATATTTCAATTGAAATTGCGGATGCAGAGGCTGATCTGGATCTACACTGGTCGAAATTTATCCAGTCACAGCCACAATTATGAAATTCACCCATTGATTTACAATGGGGCAATGTACCAAAACCTGTAACTGTCTCCTTGGATCTGAGACATAGACCCAACAATGCAATTATTGCAGAGTTATGTCCCTTTGGTCAGCTGTGTCCATATCCACATACATGTATGACGAGTGGTTTCAACTGTGGGTACTGACCTTTGTGGGTGTGGCCCTCGCGGATGGCGAGCGTTTGGCAATTTTGAGGGTTTCGTATTCCTTCTTGTAGCGTTCCTCCTCCATCACCCGTAGTATAGCCTCGTAGTGAGCCGTGGCCTGGAATGTGTTGGTTGGTTGATTGGTTGGTGGTGGTCGGTTTGTTGGTTGGTTTGGGATCGGTTGGTGGGTTGGTTGGTTTGTTGGTTGGTGGGTGGTTTGCTGGTTGGTTAGTTAATCAGTTTGGTTGGTTGGTTGGTGGTAGTCGGTTTGTTGGTTGGTTGGTTTGTGATCGTTTGTTGGTTGGTTGGTTGTTTGTTGGTTTGGTGGGTGGGTTGGTCGGTTTGTTGATTTGTTGGTTTATAAATGTATTTGGTTGGTGGTTGGTTGCATTTGTAACCATCATAATCTTAGAGCAGCCTGCACATCTGCTCATTCTGATCAGTGTCTACACTGTTCACCATTCAGTTAGTGAAACATCTGTCATGCTACTAATAAACAATATAGATCCTAATCATGCCCTAGAGAGTCCTACATGACAAGAAGCTAGATTGGCTACAAATGCCATAAGCCCCATTTCTCAAGTACACAAATGTGGCTCTGACTGGAGAAATGAGGGTTTTGTGACTAGTGTAGATCCAGATCAGCCTGTGCATCCGCACAGGCTGATCAGGATCTGCACTGTTCGCCATTCCATCAATGAAACACCTGTCATGCTTTTAACAAGCAATATAGTGCAATATAGGCTACATGTGTGTGCTATTTGATAAGGAGCTACACTAATCACAAATCATAAGCCCCATCTATTCAGTCACAGCCAAAAGTATGCAAGAATCGCTAAACAAGCAACATTTACCTTTTTATCGTTCTTTGAGAGTGACAGCGTTTCCCTTACAGGACTTGCTGACCTTGAAGTTGGCTTTGACCTTGGCGGACTTCGACCTCGCGATGGAATCTCCCCACGTAACATTTTCTGGAAGGCTTCTGATTGGTCGCAGTTATAATTTTTCTCCTCCTCCACACTTCGCACAAATGCGTCAAGTTTACTCGGAACTTTCCCCTTCTTACTTGCTCCCATTGGGCCTTTCTTACGTTTTAGTCTTTCAATTTCTAGCACAAATTATTTTTCTGTAAAGCAAAGAAAGTAATGATTATATTAAATGGAGTTAAAACCAAAAATATATAAAGCACATGCACACTTTCAAGTCTGAAAGGGGGAGATAATTCATGGTATGAGAGTTGAATTAAACTTTGTTTGCCCACCTACTCATAATATAGAGGCTACAAACCCAGATCAAAGTGAAAGTGAATGGGTTTAATGTTCATATAAGAGACGGGACCACAGCTTAAAGTGTCATCTGACAGACAAGTGCGATGGAAATACTATGCAAGTATTTTCACGCCTAGCGTGAGGATTGAACTCACAACCTCCGGTATTGAAGTCCAATGCCATATCTTTTAGGTGACGGCCAATTCCTCCAAGTATCAAGCCTGTATGTATTACGGTTTTAATGTTTTACAATTTACAAGGAACAAATAAACAAGAGGGCCATGATGGCCCTAATTCGCTCACCTGACTCCATGAACACTAGATGAGAATGTGACAGTGAGTTCATGTGTTTTAAAAAAATTGTGCTATTTTTAGATGGCGGTCATCTTGGATTAAGCGATGACTCATTTTACCAAATCTGAAAATGCTTCACCCAAGGATCTTAACTTCCTATGAAGTTTGGTCAGCATCGGCCATGTGGTTCCTGAGAAAAAGTTCATGAATAAATGGACCTTTTGGTGGCCATCATGGATGACATAATCATCCGATTCCGACAAATATTGCACCAGAGCAATCGCCTCATCGATACCTTCAATATGATATATGACATGAGCATATTCGGTCAAAAATAAAATTTGACCCTAATTTGACCCCACGGGCCACGCCCATTTTTCACCCCGGGGTCACCAATTTCACAACTTTGAAAGGGCATTAAATCGATAATTCTAACAAAGTTTAGTCGAAATCCGGCTGGCGGTTCATGAGAAGAAGATTTTTTAAGAATTTATGCTATTTTTAAACGGCGACCATCTTGGATTAGCGATGACCTCCATTTTAACAAATCTTAAAAGGCTTCACCCATGGACCATAACTGTTAAGTTTGGCTACCATGGGCAAAGCGGTTTATGTGAAGAAGAATTTTGAAATCTCTAATAAAAGAACAACCTTTTGACATTTCGGCGGCCATCTTGGATGACATAACAATCCGATTTCGACAAAAAATGCACCAGAGTGATCGCCTCATTGATACCTTCACTTTGATATATGACATGACAATATTCAGCCAAAAATAAAATTTGACCCCAATTTGACCACACGGGCCACGCCCATTTTTGACCCCGGGGTCACCATTTTAACAAATTTGAAAGAGCATTGTACTTCGATCATTCCTACCAAGTTTTGTCGAATATCCGGCTGGCGGTTCTTGAGAAGAAGATTTTTGAAGAATTTGTGTTATTTTTAGATTGCGGCCATCTTGGATTACGTAATGACGTCATTTTTACAATTTTGTAATCCGCCTGCCTAAGGACCATGACCATGAAGTTTGGTGACTATAGGCCCAATGGTTACCGAGGAGAAGACGTTTGAAAATGTTCACGGACGACGGACGGACGGACATATTGCGGTAACAATAGCTCACATGAGCTTTGCTCAGGTGAGCCAAAAAGTGGGGAGATAATCCTTAACCCTTTCACACTACAGACCTCTTTTGTGACGTTTGCAAACAGTGTAGATCCAGATGAGCCGGCTCGTAACGAGCTGCACTTTTTGCAAGTAATTTTCTTATTTTTTAGAAGAAAAAAAACACCCCGTTTTTATAAATGGACTACCTTAGTCTGAAAATCATTTGGTTATAATTGAAATGGTCGGGAATTTAACATATCACAGTCCATTACAGTTACTTAGGGTTGTAACAGTTAATCCTGTGACCGAGGCTTGACTCACCATTGACCATGAGTGTATTGACCCTGTGACCGAGGTCGACTCACCGTTGGCCATGAGTTTACCGACCCTGTGACTGAGGCTCGACTCACCATAGGCCATGAGTTTATTGACCATGTGACTGAGGCTCCACTCACCGTTGGCCATGACTTTATTGACCATATGACGGAGGCTAGACTCACCGTAGACCATGAGTTTATTGACCATGTGAGTTTATTGACTATGTGACTGAGGCTCGACTCACCGTTGACCAGGAGTTTATTGACCATGTGAGTTTATGGACCCCGTGACTGAGGCTAGACTCACTGTTGACCATGAGTGTATTGACCCTGTGACTGAGGCTAGACTCACCGTTGGCCATGAGTTTATTGACCCTGTGACTGAGGCTAGACTCATCGTTGACCATGACTTTATTGACCCTGTGACTGAGGCTAGACTCACCGTTGGCCATGACTTTATTGACCCTGTGACTGAGGCTAGACTCACCGTTGACCATGAGTTTATTGACCCTGTGACCGAGGCTCGACTCCCTGTTGACCATGAGTTTTTTTACCCTGTGACTGAGGCTCGACTCACCGTTGGCCATGACTTTATTGACCCTGTGACTGAGGCTAGAATCACCGTTGGCCATGAGTTTATTGACCCTGTGACTGAGGTTAGACTCACCGTTGACCATGAGTTTATTGACCCTGTGACTAAGGCTAGACTCAGTGTTGGCCATGAGTTTATTGACCCTGTGACTGAGGTTAGACTTACCGTTGACCATGAGTTTATTGACCCTGTGACTGAGGCTAGACTCAGTGTTGGCCATGAGTTTATTGACCCTGTGACTGAGGCTACTCACCGTTTATTGACTAGAGGCTAGACTGAGGCTGTGACTGAGGCTAGACTCACCGTTGGCCATGAATTTATTGACCCTGTGACTGAGGCTAGACTCAGTGTTGGCCACAAGTTTATTGACCAAGTGACCGAGGCTAGACTCACCGTTAGCCATGAGTTTATTGACCCTGTGACTGAGGCTAGACTCAGTGTTGGCCATGAGTTTATTGACCCCATGACTGAGGCTAGACTCACCGTTAGCCATAAGTTTATTGACCCTGTGACTGAGGCTAGACTCACCTTGGACCATGAGTTTATTGACCATGTGAGTATATTGACCATGTGACAGAGGCTCGACTCACCGTTGACCATGAGTTTTTTTACCCTGTGGCTGTGGCTCGACTCACCGTTGCCCATGAGTTTATTGACCCTGTGACTGAGGCTATACTCACCGTTGCCCATGTGTTTATTGACCCAGAGCTGCCAACCCCATGTCGGTCACATGAGGAACATGCATGCAGAGAAAAAGGGGCTATTTTCAGGAACACCACATATGTTTTCCGGAACACAAATCAGTACTCACTTATATGCATAAAGTAAATTTTACAGCCTTGTCTCGGCCACCATGACCAACCGAAACATCACAATTACACTGCTTGCAAGACGCAAATTCATCACCGCACTTTGACAGGACTAAATTGGGACATGTCTCGCTGTAATAAGTGATAAACATCTGTGTTCTCTTAAAGGTACATGCCCACTCAGTAAGGCCAAAATGTCATTTATAGGAATTAAATAAGTGTATAAATGTGTCACTATTCCACCAGTTCTAAACGTTACAAGTGCCCGCTATACAGATGTAACCATTTAGTAATATTGATTTTACTGATAGTGACGCGCGGTGGTATCAGGCTATTTTCATATGCAAATGAGGCATAATATTTTTTAATTATTTATACTAAAGAAATGCGTCACCTGAAAAAATAATATTTTCGACAGATTTTAAAGTATGATCATTACACATCATAAAATAAATACAGAGATTAAATAGTAATGTCCGTTAACATTTTAAGCAAACACGGTTATCGCCCCTGACATCAGTGTGTAAATTTACATCTGATATAAAATGCATAATACTGCCAATCAGTACATGGGATAATGGCGCATGAATGTTTATTTTGCCAGGAAATGTCTCAGATGATGTCTCTGATGTAAAGAACAGGGGTGTAAAATTCCACTCGACCGCTCGCCATGGCGACTTGGTCATCGTCTCGGTCGAGTAGCTTTGTGTAGACGGTCGTCCGACGGGTCGAGTGAATTTTGGATCATCCATGATTGATCGTGAATATAGTTATGCACATATATAGTTATGCACCGTTCTCCGTTTATTTATAAACCCGTTTATTTATAAAATACCATTGATCATTTCATAAACGCTTTGAATTGAATAAAAGCGTTTGCGCCAACCGGAACAAATAAAAGCGTCTGCGCCAACCAGAACAATTCTAATTATGGACGAGTTTAAATCGCGGCTCAAGCAGTGTGAATTGAAATTTTATCAATACTTACTTATTTACAATATAAATGGGAAATACGCAAATTCTCCGTCACATATATCTGGCAAGACATCGCAGCCACAGTTTCATCTTCACTTAAGTTAGTGCAGCGAGTTATCGTGCAAGTGTCTCGATTTATGGGATGGTCGCCGGGCCTAGGCCGCCTGTCGTCCGCGATTTAAACTCGCCCATAATTAATTTATGGCATTCTGTAACGTCAATGTTCGCTTCCGGTGTAAACACGCAATATTGCTAGCAGACAGCCAGAGTTAGCACATGCGAAAATATCATTTTCTCCAAACTACACAGCATTCCGATGAGACGGATCGCTTGATTTTCGTTAGAAAATGATTTTCATCAGTCCAATTATAACCAGAGGGCCATGATGGCCCTAATTCGCTCACCTGACTCCATGAACACCAGAGGAGAATGTGACATTGAGTTCATGTGTTTTAAAAAAATTGTGCTATTTTTAGACGGCGGTCATCTTGGATTAAGCGATGACTCTCATTTTACCAAATCTGAAAATGCTTCACCCAAGGATCGAAACTTCCTATGAAGTTTGGCCAGCATCGGCCATGTGGTTCCTGAGAAAAAGACGTTCAAAATCTCAAATAAATGGACCTTTTGGCGGCCATCATGGATGACATAATCATCCGATTCCGATAAATATTGCGCCAGAGCAATCGCCTCATCGATACCTTCAATTTGATATATGACATGAGCATATTCGGTCAAAAAATAAAATTTGACCCCACGGGCCACGCCCATTTTTGACCCCGGGGTCACCATTTTCACAACTTTCAAAGAGCATTGTACATCGATCATTCCTACCAAGTTTCGTCGAAATCCGGCCAGTGGTTCATGAGAAAAAGATTTTTTAAGAATTTGTGCTATTTTTAGACGGCGGCCATCTTGGATTAACGATGACCTCCATTATAACAAATCTGAAAAGGCTTCACCCATGGACCATAACTGTGAAGTTTGGCTACCATGGGCCAAGCGGTTCATGTGAAGTAGAATTTTTAAATCTCTAATAAAAGAACCTTTTGACCTTTCGGCGGCCATCTTGGATGACATAACCATCAGATTTCGACAAAAAAATCACCAGAGTGATCGCCTCATTGATACCTTCGATTTGATATATAACATGACCATATTCGGTCACAAATAAAATTTTACCCCAATTTGACCCCACGGGCCACGCACATTTTTGACCCCGGGGTCACCATTTTAACAATTTTGAAAGAGCATTGTACATTGATCATTACTACCAAGTTTCGTCGAAATCCGGCTGGCGGTTCATGAGAAGAAGATTTTTTAAGAATTTATGCTATTTTTAGACGGCGGCCATCTTGGATAGCGATGACCTCCATTTTAATAAATCTGAAAAGGCTTCACCCATGGACCATAACTTTTAAGTTTGGCTACCATGGGCCAAGCAGTTCATGTGAAGAAGAATTTTGAAATCTCTAATAAAAGAACGACCTTTTGACCTTTCGGCGGCCATCTTGGATAACATAACCATCAGATTTCGACAAAAAATGGACCAGAGTGATCGCCTCTTTGATACCTTCAATTCGATATATGACTTAACCATATTCGGTCAAAAATAAAATTTTACCAAAATTTGACCCCACAGGCCATGCCCATTTTTGACCCCGGGGTCACCATTTTAACAACTTTGAAAGAGCATTGTACATCGATCATTCCTACCAAGTTTTGTCGAAATCCGGTTGGCGGTTCTTGATAAGAAGATTCTTGAAAAATTTGTGCTATTTTTAGACGGCGGCCATCTTGGATTACGCAATGACGTCATTTTAACAATTTTGTAATCCCCCTACCTAAGGACCATGATCATGAAGTTTGGTGACTATAGGCCCAATGGTTACTGAGGAGAAGACGTTTGAAAATGTTCACGGACGACGACGGACGACGGACACATTGCGGCAACAATAGCTCACATGAGCTTCGCTCAGGTGAGCTAAAAATGGGATGTTTTTCTTTGACAAATAAGAACAATACTTGCGAACAGTGCAGATCCTGATGAGACGGCTCACGGATTTACCCTGTTTGTAAATATTGCTATAGAGGTTTGTGGTGTTGAAAGGGTTAATGTACTCACAGTCCCATAACATATGATTATTAATCATTTAACATCAACTTAAAGTATTTTGTGTGCTGTGTAGTCTGAGAATGTACCGTACATTTTCATATGTGCTGGCCCAGGCAATGAAATATCATGAAAATTGTTTTGTACAGATCATAGATTATAAGAAACATTCGCAAATGTCAAAGCAAACCGACATTCGCTTACTATTTGGTCGTCCGGGTGGTGGGGATGACGAGAAAAGGGAAACAGAGCGGGCGAAGCGACAGGCCGAGAAAATACAAATAAATATTTATTCATTATACCATGACAACTGTTGGATTGTCTATCTGGAGATAGATTTCAAATAACATACATGTACAGTACAGTAGCATATATAGCCTACTAATGGCGAACATAGTGAATATGGAAATATCTGTATAAAATATAAGGGCGAGTGGAAAACCAGTAAGGGCGAGTAAGATTTTGCATCTACTAGACCTCAAGGGCAAGTGATATTTCAAATAATTTTACACCCCTGAAGAACATTTTGTACTACTGAGTGGGCATGTACCTTCTTTCGATAAAAAAAACCCAAATTCGTTGGCTGCGCGCTTTGGAGCAGACATTTTATGAATGTACGTGATGAATAAATCAATATCACTGAACGCTTGAAACTACTATCACTACACAACAAGAATCAAAATGGTAAGCGCCTAGGCGAGTATGATTACGGGTAAATAAAAAAATAGGATTTATTGGCAGAATTGTGAAACGAAATTATTATATCCAGATATTCCCGCGCTGATTTTTTTAAAAATCGTACTATTTAATTGTTGTCCGTACTTCCATATTTATAACGTATTTTCCAGAACAAATACGGAACAAGAAACGAGGCAAAGCCACGAAGACCAGGTTTTTTCCAAGCATAGACGCTTGGAGAACATAATTATACCCACTTTTTGTAGACTAGATGGCCGTGGCCTGCATGTCGCGCCTTGGGGCGAGGCATGGACACTAAAAAAATAGATATAGTAGATGGAAAAACTTTAACCAAAAAACATTAACCGGACACACGGACGGACGTATGCCAAAATGCCGACGATATCACGCTTTCCGCAAGCGGGCGCGACAATGATGATAAACACCCATATGAAGTATCAAGGTAATGGGTGAAGCAGTTGCAGAGATATAGTACACGAAAAAACTTTAACAAAAAAATTCAAAGTAATTTGACCTTGACATTTGGCACAGGGGCCGCACGGTTGGGGGTAGAATGAAAATATGGATGATGATAAACACCCATGTAAAGTTTCAAGGTAATGGGCGAAGCAGTTGCAGAGATATAGTATAACGAAAAATTTTTAACCAAAAAACTTTAACCAGACGTACGTTAAAAAGTTAACGTTGAAAATGGCTAAGTCAATTACGTAGAAATAATAGGTGAAGGTAAAAAAAATGGTCACATGTTGGATAGTTGTATGTGGTAGGCACCCCTTGGTTATGAAGCTGTGAAAGTTGGTGGTCCTAGGTGGTACAGTACCAAAGAAATGGACTTAAACACGAAAACTTACCATTGTAAACGCGAAAACTTAACATTGAAAATGGCTAAGTCGACTGCGCGGAAAAAATGGGTCAAGTTAAAAAAAAAGTAACATGTTGGATAGTGATGTGGTGGGCACCCCTTGATTATGAAGCTGTGAAAGTTTGGTAGTCCTAGGTGGTACAGTAACAAAAAAATGGACTCAAACACGAAAACTTAACATTGATTGTGGACGCCGCCCGCCCGCCACGCCCGCCCGCCCGCCCGCCCGGCTTTCGCCAATCCAACAGCCTGGATTTTTTTCAAAAAACCTGGCTAAAAATCGGAAAAGTTGGCAGATCTGTTGACCCGGTGACTGAGGCTAGACTCACCGTTGGCCATGAGTTTATTGACCACGTGGCTGAGGCTAGAATCACCGTTGCCCATGAGTTTATTGACCCCGTGGCTGAGGCTCGACTCACCGTTGCCCACGAGTTTATTGACCCTGTGACTGAGGCTAGACTCAACGTTGGCCATGACTTTATTGACCCTGTCACTGAGGCTAGACTCAACGTTGGCCATGACTTTACTGACCATGTGACTGAGGCTAGACTCACCGTTGGCCATGAGTTAATGGACACTGTGACTGAGGCTCGACTCACCATTGGCCATGACTTTATTGACCCTGTCACTGAGGCTCGACTCACCGTTGGCCATGACTTTATTGACCCTGTGACTGAGGCTAGACTCACCGTTGGCCATGAGTTTGTTGACCCTGTCACTGAGGCTCGACTCACCATTGGCCATGAGTTTATTGACCTTGTCACTGAGGCTAGACTCAACGTTGGCCATGACTTTATTGCTCCTGTCACTGAGGCTAGACTCAACGTTGGCCATGACTTTACTGACCATGTGACTGAGGTTAGACTCACCGTTGGCCAGGAGTTAATGGACACTGTGACTGAGGCTCGACTCACCATTGGCCATTACTGTATTGACCCTGTCACTGAGGCTCGACTCACCGTTGGCCATGACTTTATTGACCCTGTGACTGAGGCTAGACTCACCGTTGGCCATGAGTTTGTTGACCCTGTCACTGAGGCTCGACTCACCATTGGCCATGAGTTTATTGACCCTGTCACTGAGGCTCGATTCACCGTTGGCCATGAGTTTATTGACCCTGTGACCGAGTCGTTTCCTGTCCTCGGCAACGCGATCGTGTAACTCCTCCAGCCTCATTAGATCGCTCATCTTCGTTGTCAGTTGAGTTTTCAGCTCCGAGCAGTCCTTATTGTATCTTACGTTCTCCTGAAATGAGTTGAGTTAGTTATCTTATATTTAAGAGTGGGAATTGGCTCAAAGAACCTTCAAATTACTATTAGTTGCAACACAGTCTAAAGGTGTGATTTAAATTAAGGAGGTTTGTTTTGATTTGTTTATTGGTGTTTAACGGCCTATCAACAGCTAAGGTCATGTAAGGTTGGGCAAACGGGTTCGATCCCATTTGAACCTGCTGCATTGGAGGGAATCTCAAGATCAGAATGGAATATTTACATCGAGAAACAATATATTCAGCCCTGAAATTAGAATAACCTGACCTGGTGCCAGGTCCATATCACACCAAAGTCACTTGGCCCCTTCCCATAAAATAGGATTACGAATAATCGTAATACATGTACTCACATAAGGTGTATAACCAGATTCAATTGTAACATACAAAATGCCAAAGACATATGTGAAGGCCAAACCATGGAGGTCTCCAATCGGAATTCCAGTAAGGATGAACCCCGATCATTAAATTACCCATCACATGCTCCCACCTGCCACCCACTAAATTTTAGGTTATGACACGATAAATTTAACCTAACTGCACATATTCCGCTTTATAGGCAACAGGTTGTCCTATTCGCTACACCACGCTGCATTGTAAAAATGTGCGTAATAGCATTTACAATTTGCGCACTAAAATACAGAAAAAACCTGCAGGGCATTGACATTCATACTTCGCTATATTGTTATTGATAGACGATACTCCAATATGACACGAAAATATTTTCACAAACTCACCTAATAAAGTGTTGATTAGCAAAATTCTAAGGTCACTCTCACACGAAGCAGAAAGTAAACAGAGCATCTTCAATATGGCGGGAGATGGATCACACATGACCAGCACGTGACATCACAGTTTTGAGGCCCGAGACGGCTCCAGCGTAACGTGATACAGACTTTTTGTATAGAGATCGCATCGTCAAATCACAGTTGTGCGTCAAATGAAAAACGCCATGGTATTTTGTACTTTCGGACATCTGTGTAATTTCAATAAATACATGTAGAAAATTTAGATCTACATGTAGATCTACAATAGTTTTTTTTAGTAAAGTAAAAGGACAATTTTTTCAACTTCTGTCGTCCTTTACGGAAACTAATTATATAATATTACATTTTCTGTAAATATATTTCCTGAAATTACGCAGATGTCCGAAGGTACAAAGTCACATGCCGTGTGTGATATGTGACTGTGACTAGAGAAATGAGACTTACGTTGATTGCAATCGTCGGCGATGACTATCTGTGCGGAATTCTGTTGTAATTCACGGTTAAACAGACATGCATATAAAAACACCATTATTTAGACTTGCCTTAAAACGCACATTTACAAATACAACTACGTCATAACTAGGGTTGGGACGAGTACTCGAGTACCCGGGTAGGGTAACGATCCTACCCGGGTACAAAATCGTTACCCGTTACCCGCGGGGAATTTGCACATAACATTAAGTTCTTTAAACATTCATTTATATGGGTTTTATAAACGAACTCTTACCTGCCAGGCTGCATATCATTGTTCCCCCACCTCGGTAACTTAACTCCAGGTCACACAGATTGCATTTTGTTTTTTGTTTTTCTTGAATTAAATAAAAGTATTGCCAAACTTGGCTTTTCTTTGTGTTACTGGCCATAATGATGTCCGGAGGTCATGGGACAAAGGAAACACAACTCTAATGGGGTGGCACGATTTACCCAAATCTACCCAAATCTTACCCAAATCTTCATGTAATTATTATATGTGTTAATAAATACAGCTAAATACATCATAATAACGATGTGTGTAGTGTACATACATAATATCTGTCATTAATTTGCTCGTACCATGGCCCATTTTAATGTTTTGGTGCAAACTTGAAATATTTCGAAACAAAGGGAGATTACCGTAATTTCCTTTTACTAGGAAGCCAAGGAAGATAATCCTCTTTAAAATGGCTAAATGGGAAGGATTATTTTCTATTTAAATAAAATTAAATAAAATTATGGGATTCGAGACCAGTGTAGATCCAGATGAAATAGCACACTCTTGTAGCCAGATTATAAGTTATATTGCTTGTTAGAAGCATGAAGGGCATTTCATTGGTGGAATCGCGAACAATGCAGATCCTGATCGGACTGTGAGGATGTACAGGCTGATCTGGATCCACGCTGGTCGCAAAACCCATAAGCCCCATTTCTCCAGTGACAGTCACAGCCACATGTATGTTTTACTTAAAAGTAATGCTGGTCATTCCAATATTAAACATGACATCATCATGTTCAAGTTCAGTGTTTGTATTTGTATGTAAATGTCCATTCTTGTATATGTACGACATTAATATTGAACTGATAAACCCATATCAATCAATCAGTCAATTACTCAATTGTTTGTTTCTCAAACGTTTTTAATGGTAATGATATGTGGCTGTGATTGACGAAATGTGACTTATGGTATTGCGACCACTGTATATATCAGGATAAATCAGTGGTAGCAAAACCCATAAACCCCATTTCTCCAGCCACATGTACGCAACATAATTATACTGGGATAAATTGTGATAAATAATCCGAACAATGTTCAGGGTATCATTTGTATTCTTTTTTTTCTAAATCATCATTATAATAAATACATGTTTACATTTCATTTTTTGGGGTGACTGTATCTTGTCTGATAGAACAAGTCGGTTCAGACCGTTGTTTTTTCTGTTGATTGCCTTTCGGAGACCCTGGTCGCTTGACTGGTGTGACTGTTCAGACTTAATGTTGACCGCGATATCGATACCTACTTTACGCTTTACTCACAATTATTTATAGCGGCGAACAGTGAAGACCGTGATTAGATCATGCATGTTTAATTAGTAATAAGTTGCATACTTTCCAACGGAAAACAGTGTAGACGGTGATTAAACCGAAATAGCAACATTTCACAATTATTTAATAACGGCGAACAGTGCAGACCGTGCTTAGATCATGAATGTTTAATTAGTAATAAGTTACATGTAGTGTAAACAGTGTAGATGTGATTAACCGGAAATAGCAACATATATCGCGTAAGTAGTTGTGACGCGTGTCACGCGTAGCGCATCAAATACACAATGTGTTAATCTCGATACCGATACATGTGGAAAACGTGATCAGATCATGAATGTTTATTTATCAATATGACCATGAATGTTTATGTTTATGTTTATATTTATTTACGACGGCGAACATTCCACAATTATTGATAACGGCGAACAATGCAGACCGTGATCAGATCATGAATGTTTAATTAGTAATAAGTTACAGACATACTTTCATACGGAAAAAAGTGTAGACTGTGATTAAACCGGAAATAGCAACATTCCACAATTATTTATAACAGCGAACAGTGTAGACCGTGATCAGATCAGGAATGTTTAAATTAGCACTAAGTAATCATATAGTACAAGTTAAATCGCATGCTTTTTTTTTGCATTTACAACGGCGAACAGTGTAGACCGTCATTAAACCAGAAATAGGGCCGCGAATAGAACACATATCACGAATTAGTGATTAATCGTCTATCATCGTGATCATTCTATTTGTAAATAATTATATAATTATTATGATTAAAGGACAATACTGTTAGAAGTAAATAGCGACAGCTAATCTTATTACCGTACTTATAATTACGATCAAAGTATCGGTCTAAGTCGGTAAGTTGGTATTTAGTAGTATAAATTAAAATTAAATTTGCAATTTCAATTATTCATACAATAAACGGGACATTACCGTTCTCTTAAATATATGATACGTTAGGAACCTGGTTTGTTCAATAGCTTTAATTTGGAGTTTTGTGATCAGATAGCAAACTCGTATTGGATCGAAATTAAACTGTGCGGATGCACGGCCTGGATCCACACTGATATAAACATACTATTTGCGAGCCAAGCCTCATCTACACTAGTCACAAAGCACATAAACTCCATTTCTTCAGTCAGAGTCGATAAGCAATGATACATTGAACGTTTAGACAACTCAGACATACTTAATGAGGCACGATCACGATAGTCTCCCTTTCTAATAATACTATATATCGGTCGCTTTATCGCGGAAATATGTGCTTTCTTCTTCGTTTTTTCATCTAAAAACTTCATATCAGGTGACATACTAACGATATATGGTAGAAATAGTATATAATATAATAATACAAGTTGTTTTTAATGAAGATTTGGGTAAGATTTGGGTAGATTTGGGTAGATTTGGGTAAATCGTGCTGCCGCTCTAATGGAAGTAGTATGTATTTTATTCCAAGGGAAACAATTGAACACCGGGTACTCGCGGGTAATAGGGTCCCGGGTACCCGGGTCCAAAATTACTACCCGTCCCAGCTCTAGTCATAACTCTTATGTAGTGCAATCATGTGCAATGTAATGAAATGTAATTAGAGTTATGTACTCAGAACAAAATTTAACCTAGCTACTTCATTCTGCTATCGCAATGGAATGATTACAGGGTGTGAATTTCACTCACCCAGTCGCCTTGATGAGTGTTAATTTCGGCTGGGAAAGACTGTATTAACCATAAATATTTGGATACCATTTGTTTTGGGAAACACCTATAAAATACCGGTTTCCCAAAACAAATTGTGTCCAAATACATTGCTATTGTGATAAACCAGTACAACCATACAATGAACCTTTAATAAGTATTTGGACATTCTTGCTGTGAAAATCATGTATTTAAAATGTGTTTCCCAGAATAAAGTGTGTCCGAGTATTTAGTGTGTTTACGGTAATTTCTATACACTCGCCAAGACTCTTTATTGTCCCGAGAAATGTCAAAATTCAGTGGCATCACAGGCCAATCATTAATAATTTAAATACTATATTGGCAATATAGTTTATTGCATTTTCAGACATATGTGGTAGAATTCAATTTGTGTCGGGTCCGAACTAATTCGGGAACGAAGTCGGGATTTAGCAGAGACAAAATCACACTAAATAATTACCCGTTTCTGCTATTGTTATATAGTGTTAGCAGAAGCATTAAATTCTGAATTCTGTAAATCCATCGATATTTATCGATGACATTGACCTTTTATGTGGTTTAAACACCACTTTCTATTGTAAACATGTGATTTTGTAACAAAGCCAAATAAACACGGTCTTGACAGCTCGCGGATCTGGACTTGAATGAATCTGATTGAATTAAATTATCTGCGACTTACTAATGAAACGGTTCGTCCCAGCCAATTTCGACCGACAGAGGTCATTCGGCGTTAATCATGTTACTCGTTGGCAGATCAACTCTGCTAGAATTGGGGGAGGTCCAAAATGTAAATGCTTTGATTTAACGACGGCACTGGCTCGATGACCTTGCATGTCGGGACCGACTATTTAAGTCCCCATCCGATAGGACTAGGCTAGCACGAAGTTGTCTTGCCCAAGGACACACTGAATCAGCCATTCAGCGGTCGAGGTGGGATACGAGGTGGGGTCTCCCAATCCGCAGTCCGACGCTCTACCAACTGAACTCTACCTACTGAGTGAGTGAGTGAATAGGGTTTAACGTCCGCTTTTCTGACATAGAGGTACAATTAGCCTCAGGGAGTCTACACGCAGACGGGTCAACGGGGTCGAGTCCCGTATCCACCTGTCCGAGGGGGGTAAATCCCAACTTCAGAACTCAATATTTACAATCAAAATATATATTCAGTCCTGAAATTAGAACAACCTGATCTGGTGCCAGGGCCTCGCCACACCATCTACCTACTGAACTAATCCGGCTACTTAGGGGGGATCTCCAGGAGTTTAAATACACTAAAACATTACGTTACTTTAAATCTCCTATTCCGTGCAGATCAACTCTGCCAGAATGGGGGGAGGTTCAAATACACTGCCAGTCATGTGGGATAAATAGCAGATACCAACTTCTACAACAACGCGAAGTACATTCCCGACAGGGAGCCACACACCGTCCATACCACACATATAAACATTGAGCCACACACCGTCCCTACCACACATATAAACATTGAGCCACACACCGTCCCTACCACACATATAAACATCGAGCCACACACCGTACCTACCACACATATAAACATTGAGTCACACATCGTCCCTACCACACATATAAACATTGAGCCACACACTGTCCCTACCACACATATAAACAGGGAGCCACACACCGTCCATACCACACATATAAACATTGAGCCACACACCGTCCCTACCACACATATAAACATTGAGCCACACACCGTCCCTACCACACATATAAACATCGAGCCACACACCGTACCTACCACACATATAAACATTGAGTCACACATCGTCCCTACCACACATATAAACATTGAGCCACACACTGTCCCTACCACACATATAAACATTGAGCCACACACCGTCCCTACCACACATATACACATTGAGCCACACACCGTCCCTACCACACATATAAACATTGAGCCACACACCGTCCCTACCACATATGTACACATTGAGTCACACACCGTCCCTACCACACATATAAACATTGAGTCACACACCGTCCCTACCACACATATAAACATTGAGCCACACACTGTCCCTACAACACATATAAACATTGAACCACACACCGTCCCTACCACACATATAAACATTGAGCCACACACCGTCCTACCACACATATAAACATTGTTGCCACACACCGTCCCTACCACACATATAAACATTGAGTCACACACCGTCCCTACCACATATATAAACATTGAGTCACACACCGTACCTACCACACATATAAACATTGAGCCACACACCGTCCCTACCACATATATAAACATTGAGCCACACACCGTCCCTCACCACACATATAAACATTGAAGCCACACACCGTCCCACCTACACACATATAAACATTGAGCCACACACCGTCCCTACCACACATATAAACATTGAGCCACACACTGTCCCTACCACACATATAAACATTGAGTCACACACTGTCCCTACCACACATATAAACATTGAGTCACACACCGTCCCTACCACACATATAAACATTGAGCCACACACTGTCCCTACCACACATATAATCATTGAGCCACACACCGTCCCTACCACACATATAAACATTGAGTCACACATCGTCCCTACCAAACATATAAACATTGAGTCACACACCGTACCTACCACACATATAAACATTGAGCCACACACTGTCCCTACCACACATATAAACATTGAGCCACACACCGTCCCTACCACACATATAAACATTGAGTCACACACCGTCCCTACCACACATATAAACATTGAGCCACACTGTCCTACAACACATATAAACATTGAGCCACACACCGTACCTACCACACATATAACATTGAGCCACACACCGTCCCTACCACACATAATAAACATTGAGTCACACACCGTCCCTACCACACATATACATTGAGTCACACACGTACCTACCACACATAAACAATTGAGTCACACACCGTCCCTACCACATATATAAACATTGAGCCACACACCGTCCCTACCACACATATAAACATTGATTCACACACCGTACCTACCACACATATAAACATTGAGTCACACACCGTCCCTACCACATATATAAACATTGAGCCACACACCGTCCCTACCATACATATAAACATTGAACATATAAACATTGAGTCACACACCATCCCTACCACACATATAAACATTGAGTCACACACCATCCCTACCACACATATAGACATTGAGCCACACACCGCCCTACCACACATATAAACATTGAGCCACACACCGTCCCTACCACACATATAAACATTGAGTTACACACCGTCCCTACCACACATATAAACATTCAGTCACACACCGTCCCTACCACATATATAAACATTGAGCCACACATCGTCCCTGCAACAGATATAAACATTCACATGTTTTTCCTCATCTACCATGTCTACAGATGTGGCAATATGCAGGAAGTATGAACTACAATTACTCTTTTTTTTATTTCTCAATTAAAATATATGTTGCTACCACTCATTTGAATCGTTTCACCGATAATATAAAAATAGCATAAAATTCGGACACCGTTTGTTTTTTGAACAATTGGTTTCCCAAAATAAAGTGTATCCAAATACATTGATTTTGTGATACAATAGTACTAAACATGTCAATCAGGACGCTCTTTATTGTGGGCAACCATATATTTTAAGTGTATCCCAGAATAAATTGTGTCCGAATATTTATGGTTGTTACGGTAATGAGATTGTTCCCCTTCTACAGACGGGCAAGGCCACTTACTGCTTTACACTGGGCTATGTCCATATCCAGATCCTCCAGCTCGTGTCGAGATTTCTCCAGCTCCCCCTGCAAAACAACAAAGATTTATTATACAAGGTACCTGATCACGTGGTTACAACAACAACAACAATGTATGAAAGTGTTGAAAGCTCGCCCACTCCAAAATATGTATCATTTGATATTTTCCTTAATATGCAACGGATTTTGATGAAATATGGCCCATCAAACGCGTCTTCATGAGCTGCATTTGGATTCGGTACATTCATATGTCGTTTTTGCGAAGTATCGATTTCCATGTCAGTAGATGACAGTAAAATGACAGAAGTTTGGGCCAATGTACAGAGACCACCAAATGCAGCTTAACAAGAAGCGTTTGATGCGCCATATTTCATCAAAATCCGTTACATAACACGGACAAAATAAAAGAATATGTACTTTGAATCGGAGGGCTTCTGGAAGTTTCAGTACTTGTTGTTGTTGTTTATATAAGGCCGTAAAACAAGTACTTGGGTTCTCAGGCATGTCGTTTGCGGAATGTGCACGGGAGGGGGATTTTTAAAATACATTTCTTTGTTTGTCTCTGATTGTTTTCAAGTCACCAGATACATGTATGTTGTATAAAGTTACTGTAACCTCTTTACACGTGAAACATCACCAGATTGTCGTCACACAGCATTGGATATAACATAGTTTTGCATGGCAGTGTTTTTTATCGATCTTGTAGCTAATTTATAGTATGATTTTATTTCTGCATGATGATAACATGCTCTGACGCGCATGGATTGTTCTGACGTGGCGACATCTGAAAACAAAAGTACTTTTTTTATGGCCTAACATATCCAGTGTTGTATCTAAAGCACCACCAGAGGATATTTTCCCACCTCAAAATGGAAATGTCTTTTTAAATATACAAAACATCATTTCACTTATACTGGGAAAGGGGCCAAAAAAAAAGCTGGATACTGTCCCCCAGGAGTTGTGACCTGCGCACAACACTGCATACCTCCATAGATTGGCACATGGTTTTGAAGGAAGGACACACCGCAGATGGTTCCAGCTTAACCCTTAGAATGCAGGAAACGTAAATTGCCGTGTGCTGCTGTTTTCGTCTTCATTCTCAATAAAAACATTATCTAACAGCACTTTAGAATCATTTCCACTGCCAATGATTCTAAAGTGTCTTCAAACCATGTTTTTAAAGAGAAAAATAGAAAATTAAGAAGGAACAGTAGACGACAAATTTATTTCAGATATAGGAGGAGGACTACTAATAGAGAGTGGCTACTATTAGAATTGAGACTGAAATTCAATTACATACCTGTATATTAAGATGGAAGATCATCTGCTCGTTCGTCCTATTGCGGGCCTCGAGGGCCACCACATTGGAAGGTCTTCCTCCGTCCAGCATACTGTTGAGTCGCTCTATCTCCTCATCCCGGCATTCAACCTGCAGGTACACACAGGCAAACTGTACAGAGATGGGCATTTATCAGGCAAACTGTACACAGATGGGCATTTATCAGGTACACACAGGCAAACTGTACAGAGCTGGGCATTTATCAGGTACACGGCAAACTGTACACAGATGGGCATTTATCAGGTACACACAGGCAAACTGTACAGAGGTGGGCATTTATCAGATACACACAGGCAAACTGTACACATATGGGAATTTATCAGGTACACACAGGCAAACTGTACAGAGATGGGCATTTATCAGGCAAACTGTACACAGATGGGCATTTATCAGGTACACACAGGCAAACTGTACAGAGATGGGCATTTATCAGGTACACACAGGCAAACTGTACACAGATGGGCATTTATCAGGTACACACAGGCAAACTGTACAGAGGTGGGCATTTATCAGATACACACAGGCAAACTGTACAGAGATGGGCATTTATCAGCTACACAAAGGCAAACTGTACAGGTGGGCATTTATCAGGTACACACAGGCACACTGTACAGAGGTGGGCATTTAGCAGGTACACACAGGCAAACTGTACAGAGATGGGCATTTATCAGCTACACATAGGCAAATTGTACAGACATGGCATTTATCAGTAGCCCATTTCATCAACATTGCAAAGTATACTTATCTAGCAAAGTATACTTTGAGGAAGAAATTTTCAATTTAAGGATAAATTTATTAATTTTTATTATACTGAATTTATTACATTATCACAGCCATCTTGGCTGTGATAATGTAATCAATTCCGTATAATAATTCTGCATACTTTTAATCATCAAATATATGCAGTGGTTATATAGTTCTATATGAAATAATGCATTTTGGGAAAAATAAATGATTACTCCCTCAAAGTATACTTTGCTAGATAAGTATACTTTGCAATTTTGATGAAATCGGCTACAGGTACACACAGGCAAACTGTACAGAGATGGGCATTTATCAGGTAGACACATGCAAACTGTAGAGACGGGCATTTATCAGGTACACACAGGCAAACTGTACAAGAGTGGCATTTTAGCTACACACAGGCAAACTGTACAGAGATGTGCATTTATCAGGCAACTGTGCATTCACCAAATATAGTGTCCCTTTGTTATCAAGTTTATCAGGCAAGACTAGGAAATGCAGGAATTGTAATAGTTGGAAACTTCATATTTGGTATGTGGCTTCCTTATGGTGTATAGATGTGCCAAGTGAACAGCACTTATTTTATCTGACCCCAGGGTTATGAATTATCTCCCCATTTTGGAATTAGAATTTCAAAATTTTGCCCTGGTAAGAAGTAAAATTGTAAATCCTTCAATTGAAATTTCAAGGACGATCCTAAATTTGCACTTACAAAACATCTTAGTCGCACAAAGTTTAGTGAAACGGCCCGTACTGTGACCAACTTATTTCCGGTATTGAGTGTCATATCTGTCAAAATACAAACAAAGACGAACTTTATCTGTATACTTGTATCTGATTATTATCAAAATACATGTAAAGTATGCGAAGCCATGTACACTGACTATATTTATTTTCTGTAAATATTCTGTTCTGATTTTGGGATTAACCTTCTATCCATACACATGTAATATGGGATTTGACCCTGATAACCGACCTAAAATGACTAACTGGTGGTAAGCCATTAAACATCATTATATAAATACATAATAAGAGTTAGTAATCTTGTGGAGCTAACCTAGTTTCAGTACTTTCATTACTTTGATTATATGTTATCTCCTTTGAGATAGCACATTTTTGGGCTCAGTTTATCAGTTAAATTTTGGTAAATACGAATCAAGACATTTCGAGCGTATGAATACAGCAGCTATTATCTTTAGTTCTCACAGTTAGGTAGCAGTGACCAGTTGGCCGCCAAGTTCGTACATTTTTTTCTGGGAGTTACAAACAGTAATTTATTCTAGAGAAAACGTGTGAATGGGAATGGGTTTGCACCAGCACAGTACATTTGCCTCTGAATGATGATTGAGAAAATATGCAACTTTCAGTCTCTAGTTCCGCAAGTGATCAGTTTTTGTGGACATACCATATTTCAGTACTTTGATTGTTTTGTATTGTACGCAACTAACTCCACCAGGGCGTTGACAAGTTTACTGTCGCTAATACGACACATTTGCATTGTTAACAACATAAATACAAACCATTGTTGACGTTAACAACGGCAACAAATATACCCACAGTTTTTCTGCACTGAAATCACTAATTAATATGTGTTCATCCCATCGCACATATCCCGGGGCGCATTTGATAATCATGAATGTTTGAACTATGTGACCGCCCGTGGGTCCGGTTAAATTGTTTTCCTATCTTCCACATTTTCTTGTTTTGTTTTCGGACTAATTTTGCACCTGCACATATTTCTGTAAAGTTTCCACTTCATTTACAGATTAATCGTTATAATTAATTTTAAATCAATTATGAATATATGCGAAAACTGACCATGCAATGTGAGATAAGTTCAGAGCCGTGAATATCGCAAATAAATGTGTGTGAAATCACTACAACACGCGTAGTCGTTGATTAAATTTTGACCTTTAAACGCTGTTTTGAAGTTGGGATCTTTAGTTGCGGCCGACATCTCACAGTCAGTTATGGTTACACGCGCACGTGGATGCGACACGCGATCGGACAAAACCGGGCTTAATGCATATGCAGCAGCGAAAACAAAAACGTGTATCTCCATCTGTAAATGCTGATCAATGTCTTTACCGATGCATAACTTCACTGGCTGTTCAACGTTATAGGATGCGCGGACCAGTCAGTTTTTGTCGAGCCAGCTTGCGGAAAGCGAGACATAGTGATCACAATAACGTCCGGGTGTCCGTGCGTCCGTGCGTCCGTGCGTCCGTCCGAAATCTGCATTAAAGTTTTTAAAAATACCATGAAATGCCTTGGCGGGCTCGACATGCAGGCCGCGGCCATCTGATATATACTCATGGTCACTTATGTTTCACATTTAGCAGAATACATGTATGTACCAGTAATTATAAACATCGCTACGAATACACGCGGGCCTACGTGACATATGAAAATAAATACACAAATTAATTAATGGCGACTAGTCTTTGCCCTGATGAGGCCGATCTGGGGCTTCGCAAACACCTTTATACCCCTAATATCCGCCACCGGTCCATGTTTATGTACCGCAGGATGGGAGGCATATTATTATACCGGAGTTTTGCAGTCTGCGAACATAGATTACCCACTATGGGCCGGTTTGCGGGTGTGGGGATGCGGGGAATACAAGGTAATGGCTATAACTAATAAGAGTTGAGAAGTAGAAATGCAGGAGTTGTGGATATGTGGGAAGGGGGAAACTATTATGTGACACTGGGAGTTGGTACATTAACACCAGAAGAAGTGACAATATATACAGTATAAAGTGAACATCATTTTTGTCGCGCCCGCTTGCGGAAAGCGCGATATAGTCGGCATTTCGTACGTACGTGTGTCCGGTTAAAGTTTTTGGTTAAAGTTTTTGTTGCGCCCGCATGCGGAAAGCGCGATATAGTCGATATAGAAATAGTTGATATAGATATAGTCGATATAGTCGATATAGTCGGTATAGTCGGTATAGATATAGTGGATATAGATATAGTGGATATAGTGAATATAGTGGATATAGTGGATATAGATATATTCGGCACTTTGGCACGTACGTACATGTACGTACGTGTGTCCGGTTAAAGTTTTTGGTTAAAGTTTTTTGGTTAAAGTTTTTCGTTATACTATATCTCATCAACTGCTTCGCCCATTACCTTGAAACTTCACATGGGTGTTTATCATTGTCTATATTTTCATTCTACCCCCCTACCGTGCGGCCCCTGTGCCCAATGTCAAGGTCTAATTACTTTTAAATTTTTGGTTAAAGTTTTTTGTTATACGATATCTCTGCAACTGCTTCGCCCATTACCTCGAAACTGGGTGTTTATCATCATCTATAGTCTCATTCTACCCCCTACCGTGCGGCCCCTGTGCCCAATGACAGGTACACGGCAAACTGTACACAGATGGGCATTTATCAGGTACACACAGGCAAACTGTACAGAGGTGGGCATTTATCAGATACACACAGGCAAACTGTACACAGATGGGAATTTATCAGGTACACACAGGCAAACTGTACAGAGATGGGCATTTATCAGGCAAACTGTACACAGATGGGCATTTATCAGGTACACACAGGCAAACTGTACAGAGATGGGCATTTATCAGGTACACACAGGCAAACTGTACACAGATGGGCATTTATCAGGTACACACAGGCAAACTGTACAGAGGTGGGCATTTATCAGATACACACAGGCAAACTGTACAGAGATGGGCATTTATCAGCTACACAAAGGCAAACTGTACAGGTGGGCATTTATCAGGTACACACGGCACACTGTACAGAGGTGGGGCATTTATCAGGTACACACAGGCAAACTGTACAGAGATGGTTATTTATCAGCTACACATAGGCAAATTGTACAGACATGGCATTTATCAGTAGCCCATTTCATCAACATTGCAAAGTATACTTATCTAGCAAAGTATACTTTGAGGAAGAAAGAAATTTTCAATTTAAGGATAAATTTATTATTATTATACTGAATTTGATTACATTATCACAGCCATCTTGGCTGTGATAATGTAATCAATTCCGTATAATAATTCTGCATACTTTTAATCATCAAATATATGCAGTGGTTATATAGTTCTATATGAAATAATGCATTTTGTGAAAAATAAATGATTACTCCCTCAAAGTATACTTTGCTAGATAAGTATACTTTGCAATTTTGATGAAATCGGCTACAGGTACACACAGGCAAACTGTACAGAGATGGGCATTTATCAGGTAGACACATGCAAACTGTAGAGACGGGCATTTATCAGGTACACACAGGCAAACTGTACAGAGATGGGCATTTTAGCTACACACAGGCAAACTGTACAGAGATGTGCATTTATCAGGCAACTGTGCATTCACCAAATATAGTGTCCCTTTGTTATCAAGTTTATCAGGCAAGACTAGGAAATGCAGGAATTGTAATAGTTGGAAACTTCATATTTGGTATGTGGCTTCCTTATGGTGTATAGATGTGCCAAGTGAACAGCACTTATTTTATCTGACCCCAGGGTTATGAATTATCTCCCCATTTTGGAATTAGAATTTCAAAATTTTGCTCTGGTAAGAAGTAAAATTGTAAATCCTTCAATTGAAATTTCAAGGACGATCCTAAATTTGCACTTACAAAACATCTTAGTCGCACAAAGTTTAGTGAAACGGCCCGTACTGTGACCAACATATTTCCGGTATTGAGTGTCATATCTGTCAAAATACAAACAAAGACGAACTTTATCTGTATACTTGTATCTGATTATTATCAAAAAGTATGCGAAGCCATGTACACTGACTATATTTATTTTCTGTAAATATTCTGTTCTGATTTTGGGATTAACCTTCTATCCATACACATGTAATATGGGATTTGACCCTGATAACCGACCTAAAATGACTAACTGGTGGTAAGCCATTAAACATCATTATATAAATACATAATAAGTGTTAGTAATCTTGTGGAGCTAACCTAGTTTCAGTACTTTCATTACTTTGATTATATGTTATCTCCTTTGAGATAGCACATTTTTGGGCTCAGTTTATCAGTTAAATTTTGGAAAATACGAATCAAGACATTTCGAGCGTATGAATACAGCAGCTATTATCTTTAGTTCTCACAGTTAGGTAGCAGTGACCAGTTAGCCGCCAAGTTCGTACATTTTTTTCTGGGAGTTACAAACAGTAATTTATTCTAGAGAAAACGTGTGAATGGGAATGGGTTTGCACCAGCACAGTACATTTGCCTCTGGATGATGATTGAGAAAATATGCAACTTTCAGTCTCTAGTTCCGCAAGTGATCAGTTTTTGTGGACATAACATATTTCAGTACTTTGATTGTTTTGTATTGTACGCAACTAACTCCACCAGGGCGTTGACAAGTTTACTGTCGCTAATACGACACATTTGCATTGTTAACAACATAAATACAAACCATTGTTGACGTTAACAACGGCAACAAATATACCCACAGTTTTTCTGCACTGAAATCACTAAATTAATATGTGTTCATCCCATCGCACATATCCCGGGGCGCATTTGATAATCATGAATGTTTGAACTATGTGACCGCCCGTGGGTCCGGTTAAATTGTTTTCCTATCTTCCACATTTTCTTGTTTTGTTTTCGGACTAATTTTGCACCTGCACATATTTCTGTAAAGTTTCCACTTCATTTACAGATTAATCGTTATAATTAATTTTAAATCAATTATGAATATATGCGAAAACTGACCATGCAATGTGAGATAAGTTCAGAGCCGAGTTGTGGATATGTGGGAAGGGGGAAACTATTATGTGACACTGGGAGTTGGTACATTAACACCAGAAGAAGTGACAATATATACAGTATAAAGTGAACATCATTTTTGTCGCGCCCGCTTGCGGAAAGCGCGATATAGTCGGCATTTCGTACGTACGTGTGTCCGGTTAAAGTTTTTGGTTAAAGTTTTTTGGTTAAAGTTTTTCGTTATACTATATCTCTGCAACTGCTTCGCCCATAGTAACCTTGAAACTTCACATGGGTGTTTATCATTGTCTATATTTTCATTCTACCCCTCTACCGTGCGGCCCCTGTGCCCAATGTCAAGGTCTAATTACTTTGAAATTTTTGGTTAAAGTTTTTGGTTAAAGTTTTTGTTGCGCCCGCATGCGGAAAGCGCGATATAGTCGATATAGAAATAGTCGATATAGATATAGTCGATATAGTCGATATAGTCGGTATAGTCGGTATAGATATAGTGGATATAGATATAGTGGATATAGTGGATATAGTGGATATAGTGGATATAGTGGATATAGATATATTCGGCACTTTGGCACGTACGTACATGTACGTACGTGTGTCCGGTTAAAGTTTTTGGTTAAAGTTTTTTGGTTAAAGTTTTTCGTTATACTATATCTCATCAACTGCTTCGCCCATTACCTTGAAACTTCACATGGGTGTTTATCATTGTCTATATTTTCATTCTACCCCCCTACCGTGCGGCCCCTGTGCCCAATGTCAAGGCATTACCTCGAAACTGGGTGTTTATCATCATCTATAGTCTCATTCTACCCCCTACCGTGCGGCCCCTGTGCCCAATGTCAAGGTCTAATTACTTTAAATTTTTCGTTAAAGTTTTTGCTTAAAGTTTTTGGTTAAAGTTTTTTGATTAAAGTTTTTCGTTATACGATATCTCTGCAACTGCTTCGCCCATTACCCCGAAACTGGGTGTTTATCATCATCTATATTTTCATTCTACCCCCTACCGTGCGGCCCCTGTGCCCAATGTCAAGGTCTAATTACTTTAAATTTTTCGTTAAAGTTTTTGGATAAAGTTTTTTGGTTAAAGTTTTTCGTTATACTATGTCTCTGCAACTGCTTCGCCCATTACCTCGAAACTTCACATGTGTGTTTATCATTGTCTATATTTTCATTCTATCCCCCTCCGTGCGGCCCCTGTGCCCAATGTCAAGGTCTAATTACTTTGAAATGTTTGGTTAAAGTTTTTCTTTACACTATATCTCTGCAACTGCTTCGACCATTACCTTGAAACTTCACATGGGTGTTTATCATCATCTATATTTTCATTCTACCCCCCTCCCGTGCGGCCCCTGTGCCCAAGGTCTAATTACTTTGAAATTTTTGGTTAAAGTTTTTGGGTTAAAGTTTTTCCTTATACTATAACTCTGAAACTGCTTCGCCCATTACCTTGAAACTTCAAATGGGTGTTTATCATCATTGTCGCGCCCGCTTGCGGAAAACACGATATAGTCGCCACTTTGGCGTACGTCCGTCTGTCCGTACGTCCGTGTGTCCGGTTAAAGTTTTTTGGTTTAAGTTTTTTGGTTAACGTTTTTCCGTCTACTATATCTCTTTTTTTAGTGTCCATGCAGGCCGCGGCCATCTAGTGTTAGTAAATATCGTTATTTTAATGAGTTTTCAGTACAGCCATACCTCTTCTAGAATGAGCCAGAATGCACCAAATCACATGTACGTGATAAAAATATTCCCGGGGAGGATGCAACCGGACCCCCCTAGCTACCTCCCGGGGAGCATGCCCCCAGACCCCCCTAGCTACCTCCCGGGGAGCATTAAAATGCTAACAGACATTACTATTTAGTCTCTGTATTTATTTTTTGATGTGCAATGATCATACTTTATAATTTGTCGAAAATATTATTTATTCAGGTGACGCATTAAATTAGTATGAACAATTACAAAATATCATGCATCATTTGCATATGAAAATAGCCTGATACCACTGCGAGTCACTATCAGTAAAATAAATATTACTAAATGATTATATCTGTATAGCGGACACTCATAATTTTTAGAACTGGTGGAATAGTGAAACAATTATACACTTATTTAATTCCTATAAAGAACAGTTGTGCCTACTGAGTGGGCATGTACCTTTAACATTATTGTGTACTAGTATATTCCTAGGGAATGTAAATACGACACATATACAATGACATATATGTTAAATATAGCGCTGGGATCCCAATAACTGTATGTTAAGTTCTTGTCTGTCGTTATTATCATAGATTAGCATATTCAATTTGGTAATTCAATATTCGTGTTGTGTCAACTATTTTAGGACTTGACTTACCTGTTGTGCTACCATACATCTACCTTTCATGTGCTACCTTTCTATATACATGTGCTACCTTTCAACACGACATACTTTTATAGTGGTATTAGCAAACATTGTAGATCCAGATGAACCAGCTAATGACGAGCCGTCTCATCAGGATCTGCACTTTTGCAAGTAATTTTCTTATTTTTCAGAATAAAAAACCCCCTTCTTATAAATAGACTAGTCCGAAAATCATTTTGTGACAATTGGATTGTTTGCAAAATTAACATATCAAAGTCCATTCCAGTTACTTAGGGGTGAAAGGGTTAATAACCCACCTGCAATTACCTCTCTTATCACATCGTCGTATATTTGGCTGATTCAGAATATATTAATTCATCGACTGTTTTCCATAAAAAGTTCCCCAGTGAAGGCTCAAACAATCACCATTGAATAGCGGTACAAATAAAGCACAACTGGAGCATGGCTATGTGTGCATGGGGGACAATGGTTCCATAACTATGTACAGGCAATAGTGAAAGGTAGAGCTGCATCAAATGTGGCTGTGACTGGAGAAATGGGGCTTATGATATTCGTGACCAATGTAGCTCCAGATCAAATAGCTCGCCCCTGTAGCCTGATAAGGATCTATATTGCTTGTTAGAAGCATGCCAGGCGTTTCATTAATGGAATGACGAACAGTGCAGATCCTGATCAGATTGCGGATGCACAGGCTGATCTGGATCTACACTGGTCGCAAAATCCATAAGCCCCATTTCTTCCGTCACAGCCACGTATACTGCTGACAATGATTCTGAAAATCATCTGTATTTCAGAGTTCTTGCGGAATTAAATTCTTGAAACTTTATATGCTTATTTGTCATTATCCATATTTTCACAATGCAACCCCTGTGCTCAAGGTCAAATGACATAGAAATTTGCTTGATTTTTAGTCATCCATCAGTGTTAATGAATTCTTATTAGGGCCCCGCCGAGATTCGGTAGTGCCCTATAGGTTTCGCCCTGTCCGTCCGTCTAGTCTTTTTTTTTCTAATGTTTTTGTAAGAGTTTTTCAAATCACCTATAGGGGCCCTAAGTGCATTGACAGACCACATTTTCTAGTTTTGAAATCTGTTAGGTGCATTACGAACGTATTTGTCTATTAATAATGTTTACATGAAATATATTCAAAAACTGCGGTTTGCAAAATTTTCTAGAATATTATGCCGTACATGGTTAAGTGCACTTCTAGCATGGTTTACTTTATAATATCCGTACAATTCACATCAGATATTATGCAGGAGCATAAATGTCCTTAGTTTGATTAATGATGTTGATATAAGACAACAAGGGCAGGCAAAAATCTTCGACAAGCCATTATAAATGACAGACGATAATAAGTTGCTGGAGGTCAATCGATGAGTCCAAAAGTATGAAAACCAGGTGTATTATCACATCACAGCCTCATTGTCGTGTATAATAAATACACGATGGAGTGCACGTGCTTGCATGTAACTATAATAGTGTGTCTTAGTGCTCGAAAATAGACATGCTGTGTGGCTCAGTGGTATCGAAGTTGGAGAATATCCACCATTTTGCAGAATTGGTGTTCATTCTGTCTGAGTCTCACAAAATCTTACTTTTGTCGATATTATTGAATTCTTTTTATGACTGGTTGCTGGAGAGCGAAATATTTGAAACGGCGAGGGTGATCATTATTGCTGTATATCTATGTGACATGATCGGCGAGAACATACTCCCATATTCTTCATGTACTACTGCATGCATGTCAAATGATAGACACAAATGAAATGTGCATTTAGTTATTAGTTTTCTTCAAAGTGAGACTAATTTTCTACATGCAAACTGTAAACTATCTCATGCTTAGTTAATGTAATTTGTAAGATAAACACATAGAAAAAATAAATATATTACAATATAAGCAAATATATATCACATGGTATGAAAAATTAAGATTAAAACTCACTACCTAGGGCATTGATATCCGTCACTCTAACCCCTCGACTACATAAGACTTGATGACAAATCTCAAAATCAATATTGAAAAGGAATACTGGCACGGGTATATTTACCTGTCTCACCTATTCTGTGTTTTGTTTATTACTGGTTTGTTTGTTTGTAAACAAGTAGCAAGTTATCGTCTGCGGACTATACCAACATTAGCATTAATGCTGAATTACACCAGCTGGCTCATCGTATCCGATCAATTAACCCTTTCACCCCTAAGTCACTGGAATGGATTTTGCAGCATAATTTTGAGACTAGTCCATTTATGATGGGCCATTAATTTGCTTACAGAAGTGCAGATCCTGATGAGACGCCTCGTCACGAGCAATACATTATACTGTGTCATGAATGGCTAACATGTCTGATTTACAGTGGAACATCACTAAACTTTGTACCACTAAAATGTTTGTAAGTGCAAAGTTATGATAGTCTGTAAATTTCACATTAAGGAATTAGGTCATAGAAAGATTCACTCGAATTCAATCATAATAGCTTCATAAGAGTGCTGTGATATATGAAATTAAGATACATGTATGTGAATATTGTCTTGTTACTGCATACTATATGGTACATTGAGTTGCCATCTCCGCCATCTTTGTTTGTTCAAGAAATCGTACAGTTTCACCACTTCGACCGTTTGACACATACAGCAAATAATATGACAGTAAAAGTAACAAGAGTTGTCAGAGGACAACGAAGCGCGCCCGGTGGCAAATCTGAGGAACAGGCCATATTGTTATAGAACCCGGGACCTCCTCTTTGCCGTACCATCGGTCTAACCGACTGAGCTAACCGGGCACGAATACACATCTTCACCCTATAGCGAGTTACGTACCGCGACATACTCCCCCGCCAAATTGAAAATAGTCCCCGAATTGAATTTGTCTCTGAATTCCAAATTTTCGGTACATTTTGGGCAGTATTTTATGTCATGGATTATGAATACATGTTACACTGCATGGGCAAAAAATCAAAAAAGTTCGATGATTGAAAATTTCCTCTTAAAATTGCATACGGCAATGCTGTATGCAAAACTGGGGACCGCCACCATTTTTTCTCGCCTGCTTTAGCAACAGCGGGACATAGGCATAGCTTTTCCGTCGGCGGCATCAACATTTCACGTTAAGTTTTTGCATTTATCTCAGTTTCCAAAAAAACAAGTCCTACGATTTCCATACTTGGTATACATCGACACTGTGATGTAACCATCTCACACAGAGGAAGCCCATGTGACCTTGGCCTAGGTTTCATGGTTCATTGACTTACTTTTCACATGCATTCAACGTTAAGTTTTTGCGTTTGTCTATTTTTCTAAAACTTAACGCTCAGGTTAATTCATTGTAACTTCTGTTTCAGTCAATGGAATGTTTTAATATTCCATACACGCATTTGAAACAACATCCCGTATCATTCTACAGAAAGCCCATGGTGCCCGATAACCCCAAAGGTAAAGGTCACGGGCTTAGAAAATTCCGGGTTTGGAAAACTTAACGCTCGGTTTAATTTATTACAACTTCTGTTTGCCTTGATGGAATGCTTTAATACTTCTTATGTGTAAACAATAGCAACATCCGGCATGATTGTCTGGTTTAATATAGTAAACATTTGACGCTTTCTTACATACTAGTAGGTTAATATTAACAATTTAAATCTACATAATGTACCTTTAAAGTCCACAAAGTGGGAAAAGAATGAAATTTTCGAAATCCAGATCGGATTCCTGTAGCAGTTTATACTTGTTTACATACTCCTTTAGGTTGTTTGTTAACATGCTTTTCAAATAGTCAAGGTCGTGAACAAAATAACACAGAAGTATAGTGTGTCTTATTTTGATGTTAATTTCAACTGAAAATAGTTTCTTTCATTAATATTCGATCAGATGTGTTGCTATCCGGATCCAGATCCTGTAATGCTAGACGATACTATTCATACAAAAACGGAATTGGGAATGTGTATTCATTTTGTCTCGCCCACCAGGTGCCCTGAGACAAGACTATCTGTATAGTCACGCGGGGTGATGAACGGTGATGGCAGTAAACATTAATTTAACAATAATTTTTAAACGATACACTGAACTGGCATTAGCGCCCAATTTGTGGGTGAAACCTTAGTTTTAACCTATTTGTTGACATGGTGAATATATCTATGTATTACCTAATACCTTCGAAAGTTTCAACAAAATTGTGTAGACACAGGTGAGCCAACTCATAACAAACCGTGTCATCTGAATCTGCTCTGTTTGTCAGTATTTTTAGATTTTATAATAAATACTCGTAATTGTTTTCTGTGTGTGTGGTGGGGGTGGGGGCGTGGGGGAGGGTTGTGGGGGGGGGGGGGGGGGGCATGAACCGTGCCTCCTCGTTTTTGGCTTCCTGGTTATGGCCCTGACATTTGGGATCATACAGCGAACATTATAGTTATACTGTTGAAGAAAATGTCGTTAAAAATCGACATTGGTCCCATTTAATTACCGAAAACATATACTAGGCCAAAACACTCATGTGAGCCGATCTGGATCCACAGTGTTTGACGCTCCATAGTAGTATAGGGTAATGGGGGTTCTGGACCACTTATTTTCGCGTAGCGTGGAAAGCGCAGTAAGGCGTGTTGAATTTCCATACAGAAAGCGCTTAAAATCGCGGGTGCGTGGGGGGCATAGATAGCGAAAGTAATTTTGAAGGGTTCAAACAATATTACAGTGTAATATTGTGGTCTAATCCAGTTCTCAGTGAAAGTATTTATTTGCTGGGTTAAATAAATAATGTTTTTGTTGAAGCAAGAAAACAATAAAACTTTTAACGTATTACGGGCGGTACAGAAAAGCTCCAAGTACAGTAAGACCCAAATTAAAAACCCGGCGGCAATTGTATTTAGTAACTTTCCTTACAGCGAGTTGTAGCACCAAATGAGAAACTCGACAAAGATGGTACAATAAATAATTTCTATTTAAACAAACAATATTCATAAGTACATACCAAAATAAAGTTGTGATAAAATGGTACAAACGAAGAAAACCCGCAAAATTGAGGGAGGAAAACCGATTAGGAAATTTAAAATTTCAATGTTTCGCACGCGCAATACTCGTATGAAGGCTGGAACGACAAAACTAACATTTAACAAACAACCCTGCGCAGTTAGTAATTTTCTAAGCTCATACAAGATGCAAATACCGAAAAATAATAAGTATGCGAAAGGACCGCTAACGTTTTTGAAGCACGTAATGCCCGAATTAACCAAACAGCTTACAACCGTTCTATCCGAATACGGACCGCTTAAATATAAATTATCTATAGAGATTGAAATGGTGAAACACGAACAAGACCACGACGCATACCAAAAGCCCGTATTTCGTCATAACCTAGTTACATTATTTTCACCCGATGAAATAGTGACGTCAATAAAAGATATAGCGTCTCCAACCATTCTAGAAACTCTGGAAAAGTGGACAAACAAAGGGTCTGGATGGAACGTGGAAAGAATTACCGGGGTATGGCTCGATGTTGCCCGGTATGAACCGCTAAGGGGGTCTGGATACATACAACTTCCACTAAAATTACGTGTCAAGAAAGCCGCAATTAACGTGAAAAACAAAGATAACGAATGCCTCAGATGGGCTCTTAAATCATTTTTAAACCCCTGCTCAAAGCACAGCGATCGGCCATCCAGTTATAAAGACGACGACGGACTAAATTTTACTGGAATAACATTTCCGACTCCATTATCCGAAATAGGGAAAGTAGAAAATCAAAACAAACTCGCAATTAACGTGTTCGGGTGGGATAAGAAGGACACATTCGTATACAGAATCAGTAAGAAACCGTGGGGTTACAAACGGGTAAATATATTACTAATCGAAGCGGTAAAAAAGGAAACAATAATGTCCCACTATGTGTGGATAAAAGACTTGAATAAGCTGCTTTATGATCAAACTAAACACCGCGAAAAGAAACACTTTTTTGAAAGATGTTTGACGGTTCACACGTCTGAAGAACAGTTAGAATTGCACAAAACAGAATGCAACGGAGTAGACGGGCCAGCAGTTCGGGTTTCCCTACCACCAGTAAATACAGCAGTTAAGTTTAAAAACTTTAAAAATAACTTAAAAGCTCCAATAATAATCTATGCGGATTTTGAAGCGCTGACTAACAAAATAACTGGCTCATACGGGGATCCAAATAAATCTAACACAACTTCTACTCAAGAGCACGAAGCGTGCAGCTATTGTTACATGGTTGTAAGATCTGACGGGCAATGCGAAATTCCAGTCGAATACAGGGGACCAGGCGCCGCGCAACACTTCTTAGAATCTGTGAAAGAAGACGCCCAAAGGCTTCAAAGAATAATGAAGCAAACAACGTATAAAATTGTAACGAAGGCTGATAGGATTGATATGGCAACGAAACGGCTATGTGGAGTTTGTGACGGGAAACTAGATGCATCAATTACAAACGTATTTTGTCCGTGGACCGCTAAATACATTACAACGGCGCATAAAAAATGCTCGTTAGACTTTCATAGAGATGTGCCGATAGTATTTCACAATTTAAGAGGATGTGACTCTCATTTACTGATGCAAGCGGTATCTAATTTGGGAGGTAAAATTACGTGTATACCGAATAACACAGAAAAATATATGTCGTTCACGTTGGATGGATTGAGGTTTATAGATAGCATACAATTTCTTTCAGCAAGTTTAGATAAATTAGTGAGCAGTTTGGGAACAAACACCCCAATAACCAGGAGAATGTCTATTGTAGATGCAGAATCTGTGGTGCTTTTGACTAAAAAAGGCGTTTATCCGTACGATTACATGGATAATTGGGATAAGTTTAATGATGAAGAACTTCCGCCCCAACACGAGTTTTACAGTAATCTAACAAATAGGGGCATATCAGACGCGGATTACGAGCACGCGTGCGCCGTGTGGAAAGAATTTAAATGCGAAACGATGGGGGATTATCACGATCTATATAACAAAACCGACGTTTTGCTACTTGCAGACGTATTTGAGCAGTTTCGTGTAAAAAGTTTAAACGTTTATGAGCTGGATCCCGCGCACTATTTCACAAGTCCTGGATTATCTTGGGACGAGCTATTATCGTTTACGAAAGTAAAACTAGAGCTAATTTCGGATTATGATCGGTATTTAATGTTTGAAAAAGGCACAAGAGGGGGAGTTTCCATGGTGTCGAAACGGTTCGCGCACGCAAATAACCCCGGTGTTGAAGGATATTGTCCCGAGATTCCAAACTCTTATATATTATATTTAGATGCTAACAACCTGTATGGGTGGTCAATGTCGCAGGCGCTTCCAACTGGCGAGATTGCGTGGGTCGAGTCAAATGACTTTGAAAACTATTTAAACCTTCCAGACGGCGGAAATATTGGCTGTATTCTCGAAGTTGATTTAGAATATCCCGCAAACCTACATTTAAACCACAATAGCTACCCATTAGCGCCAGAAAGAATGACAATAAAAAAGAAATGGATGTCTAACTATCAGATGAGTTTATACCCCTCAGTTTTGCCAACATATGGGGAAGGTGCGCAAAAGCTAGTTCCAAACCTAATGAATAAAACGAAATATGTTTTGCATTATCGCAATTTAAAACTCTATTTAAGCCTCGGGATGAAATTAACGAAAGTACAGGTATTATTAAATTTAAGCAATCCCCATGGATGAAAGACTATATAAATTTAAATACGGAACTACGCAAAAAGGCTAACAGCGACTTTGAAAGGGATTTATACAAACTGATGAACAACTCTGTATTTGGTAAAACGATGGAAAACGTACGCAAACGAGTAGATGTAAGGCTTGTTAGATCGGCAGATGAGATTGCCATGAAAAAGCTAATAGCGAGCCCGTCTTTCGCCCACGCAAACATATTTGAGTGTGATCTAGCCGGTATTCAAATGAGTAAGAAAAGTCTTATCCTAAATAAGCCCATATATGTTGGTATGTGCGTATTAGAACTGTCAAAGTTCCTTATGTATGATTTTTATCACAATAATCTAGTAGTCAAATATGGCGAAAATGTTAAAGTTCTCTACACAGACACCGATTCATTACTTTTAGAAATTCAAACTGAAGATATTTATGCAGACATTCTTGATAATATTAAAGAATATGATACATCCAATTTTAATCCAGACCACCCGCTCTACAACACAAACAATAAAAAGGTAATTGGGAAAATGAAAGATGAATGTGGTGGGACTCCTATTGAAGAGTTTGTAGGATTAAGGCCTAAAATGTATTCTATTTTGCTGAGTGATAAAAAGGTGATTAAAAAGGCAAAAGGGGTTAAGAGGGACGTTGTGCAGAACAGGATAAAACATGACGAATATAAAGACACACTATTTGAGAAAACGATTAAACACCACAGTATGGGGGTTTTAAGATCTAAAAAACATAGAATATTTGCCCAACACGTAAATAAAGTATCGTTGTCTCCATTTGACAGTAAACGCTGGATAGATGATAATGGGATTGATACGCTCGCCTACGGACATTGTGCATTAAATAACGAAGAACAAAATAATTTTGAAGGTGAAATAAGTAAACTACTTGGTGAAATACTTAATCATGAAGAAGAAGACGATAATAACAATAATAATCACGAATAAAAAATAAAATAAATCCCCAATTATAATATATAAAAAAGCTAAAT
This sequence comes from Conchocele bisecta, assembly GCA_029237695.1. Lineage (NCBI taxonomy): Eukaryota > Metazoa > Mollusca > Bivalvia > Lucinida > Thyasiridae > Conchocele > Conchocele bisecta. The sequence continues at coordinate 1,752,516 of CM055275.1, forward strand.
TATGGTGGATGTAGCGAAACGTTACAATTTGGAAACCCCTTTACAAATAGCGGCAAAATCTGTTGTGTCTCCCATTGACACCGACCCATCATTTCTTAAAAATCCGGAAATAGTGTTTGAACCCGTCGAGGAAGAGGAAGTATTTAGTTTAGTTTTTGAAAACTGTCCCCACACAGGAAAGGTTTTAGAGGAGTTCAAAAAAATTTATATGGAAAGGTATTTAGGGTGTAAATATTAATTAAATCAAATTAAGGGAAAAGACAATAAAATTAGGGGAAAGACAACTTTTAGAAACGTTTTAAAGTAGGGAAAGATAACTTTTTTTTTTTTTTTTTTTTGAAATTTTAAATGTATCAAATTAAGGGAAAATAACTCTTGCAAAATGTAATAAATTAAGGGAAATAACTTTTATAAAAAAGGGAAAGATAACTTTTAGAAAAAACTAAAAATAGGAAAAGACAACTTTTATAATAAATGAGGGAAAGATAACTTTTAGAAACGTTTAAAATAGGGAAAGACAACTTTTAGAAACGTTTAAAATAGGGAAAGACAACTTTTTAGAAACTAAAATTAGGGGAAAGATAACTCATAATTTTGAAAAAATTAATTAAGGGAAAGATAATAAAATAGGGAAAGACAACTTTTAGAAACGTTTTAAAATAGGGAAAGACAACTTTTTAGATAAAATTTAATCCATATCCCTATTATTTTCATTATAATTCCGCCTTATAACAGTTGGTGGGCTTAATTCTTTAGAATAACTAACTGGAGCCGGCTTCATTTTCATTTTCAAGTACATAAGAAGTCCAGATATAGTTACTAATGCGTAAAACCAATATATTGAAAACCCCCCTTTGTAAGATTTTTTAATTTTGTTTAATTCTTTCGTGAAACTGTCCAAAACCGTCCGCATCTCCTCTATTTGGGTTAAGATCTCTAATTCTTCGGATTCTGTTCGTGAAATTAATTCTTTAAGACTTTCATCATATTCTTTTTTATTGCATTTCAACTCTTCTTTATATTCCTTTCTATCACGCTCCAGCCCCTCATTATATTCTTTAAAAATAAGTTTGAAGACATTTTCTATATTATTCGGAACCCCGCCTAACTGGCTTATATTTTTTTATTCTTGTTTTGTAGGGCTTTCAATTTGTGAAATTGCTTCTTTTAACTCTTGTTTTGTAGGGCTTTCAATTTGTGAAATTGCTTCTTTTGACTCCTGTTTTGTGGGACTTTCAATTTGTGAAATTGCTTCTTTCCAAAGTTCGTTTGAATTATTTTCTAATATGGATGCTAAACCGGCATGCCTGGATTTATCAACATCATCCCATATTTCCCGAAGGCGGGTGGTTCCAATTTTATATTTTTCCTTAACATCATCAGCAGCTTCAGTTCCCCAAAGATTGCGAATGTTCATTATATCAAGTTCAGATAATTTAGATTTTGGCGGCATTTTAATTTGTAAATCTATAATTAGGAAATATATTAAATATAGGCAAAAATTGCCCAAACCAAGGCGACATTCGGGCACTGTTCAGCAGTTATTAAACATTACGCAGCAGTTATTAAAAATTACGCAACAATTATTAAGCATCGGCCCAAATAGGCGGGCACAGAGGAGGGCACACATCAATCTACCCATTTGTCAACCTAATTGCCCACCATATAACCCAGCAATGCCCGCACCTCACGGGCAATTAGGTTGACAAGAGTTTACATTACATTACATTTTGCAAGAGTTATTTTCCATTAATTTGATACATTTAAAATTTCTAAAAAAAAAAAAAAAAGTTATCTTTCCCTACTTTAAAACGTTTCTAAAAGTTGTCTTTCCCCTAATTTTATTGTCTTTTCCCTTAATTTGATTTAATTAATATTTACACCCTAAATACCTTTCCATATAAATTTTTTTGAACTCCTCTAAAACCTTTCCTGTGTGGGGACAGTTTTCAAAAACTAAACTAAATACTTCCTCTTCCTCGACGGGTTCAAACACTATTTCCGGATTTTTAAGAAATGATGGTCGGTGTCAATGGGAGACACAACAGATTTTGCCGCTATTTGTAAGGGGTTTCCAAATTGTAACGTTTCGCTACATCCACAATAATTTAGCTTTTTTATATATTATAATTGGGGATTTATTTTATTTTTTATTCGTGATTATTATTGTTATTATCGTCTTCTTCTTCATGATTAAGTATTTCACCAAGTAGTTTACTTATTTCACCTTCAAAATTATTTTGTTCTTCGTTATTTAATGCACAATGTCCGTAGGCGAGCGTATCAATCCCATTATCATCTATCCAGCGTTTACTGTCAAATGGAGACAACGATACTTTATTTACGTGTTGGGCAAATATTCTATGTTTTTTAGATCTTAAAACCCCCATACTGTGGTGTTTAATCGTTTTCTCAAATAGTGTGTCTTTATATTCGTCATGTTTTATCCTGTTCTGCACAACGTCCCTCTTAACCCCTTTTGCTTTTTAATCACATTTTTATCACTCAGCAAAATAGAATACATTTTAGGCCTTAATCCTACAAACTCTTCAATAGGAGTCCCACCACATTCATCTTTCATTTTCCCAATTACCTTTTTATTGTTTGTGTTGTAGAGCGGGTGTGGGTGGTCTGGATTAAAATTGGATGTATCATATTCTTTAATATATCAAGAATGTCTGCATAAATATCTTCAGTTTGAATTTCTAAAAGTAATGAATCGGTGTCGTGTAGAGAACTTTAACATTTTCGCCATATTTGACTACTAGATTATTGTGATAAAAATCATACATAAGGAACTTTGACAGTTCTAATACGCACATACCAACATATATGGGCTTATTTTAGGATAAGACTTTCTTACTCATTTGAATACCGGCTAGATCACACTCAAATATGTTTGCGTGGGCGAAAGACGGGCTCGCTATTAGCTTTTTCATGGCAATCTCATCTGCCGATCTAACAAGCCTTACATCTACTCGTTTGCGTACGTTTTCCATCGTTTTACCAAATACAGAGTTGTTCATCAGTTTGTATAAATCCCTTTCAAAGTCGCTGTTAGCCTTTTTGCGTAGTTCCGTATTTAAATTTATATAGTCTTTCATCCATGGGGATTGCTTAAATTTAATAATCCTATGTACTTTCGTTAATTTCATCCCGAGGCTTAAATAGAGTTTTAAATTGCGATAATGCAAAACATATTTCGTTTTATTCATTAGGTTTGGAACTAGCTTTTGCGCACCTTCCCCATATGTTGGCAAAACTGAGGGGTATAAACTCATCTGATAGTTAGACATCCATTTCTTTTTTATTGTCATTCTTTCTGGCGCTAATGGGTAGCTATTGTGGTTTAAATGTAGGTTTGCGGGATATTCTAAATCAACTTCGAGAATACAGCCAATATTTCCGCCGTCTGGAAGGTTTAAATAGTTTTCAAAGTCATTTGACTCGACCCACGCAATCTCGCCAGTTGGAAGCGCCTGCGACATTGACCACCATACAGGTTGTTAGCATCTAAATATAATATATAAGAGTTTGGAATCTCGGGTACAATATCCTTCAACACGGGGTTATTTGCGTGCGCGAACCGTTTCGACACCATGGAAACTCCCCCTCTTGTGCCTTTTTCAAACATTAAATACTGATCATAATCCGAAATTAGCTCTAGTTTTACTTTCGTAAACGATAATAGCTCGTCCCAAGATAATCCAGGACTTGTGAAATAGTGCGCGGGATCCAGCTCATAAACGTTTAAACTTTTTACACGAAACTGCTCAAATACGTCTGCAAGTAGCAAAACGTCGGTTTTGTTATATAGATCGTGATAATCCCCCATCGTTTCGCATTTAAATTCTTTCCACACGGCGCACGCGTGCTCATAATCCGCGTCTGATATGCCCCTATTTGTTAGATTACTATAAAACTCGTGTTGGGGCGGAAGTTCTTCATCATTAAACTTATCCCAATTATCCATGTAATCGTACGGATAAACGCCTTTCTTAGTCAAAAGCTCCACAGATTCTGCATCTACAATAGACATTCTCCTGGTTATTGGGGTGTTTGTTCACAAACTGCTCACTAATTTATCTAAACTTGCTGAAAGAAATTGTATGCTATCTATAAACCTCAATCCATCCAACGTGAACGACATATATTTTTCTGTGTTATTCGGTATACACGTAATTTTACCTCCCACATTAGATACCGCTTGCATCAGTAAATGAGAGTCATATCCTCTTAAATTGTGAAATACTATCGGCACATCTCTATGAAAGTCTAACGAGCATTTTTTTATGCGCGTTGTAATGTATTTAGCGGTCCACGGACAAAATACGTTCGTAATTGATGCATCTAGTTTCCCGTCACAAACTCCACATAGCCGTTTCGTTGCCATATCAATCCTATCAGCCTTCGTTACAATTTTATACGTTGTTTGCTTCATTATTCTTTGAAGCCTTTGGGCGTCTTCTTTCACAGATTCTAAGAAGTGTTGCGCGGCGCTGGTGGCCCCTGTATTCGACTGGAATTTCGCATTTGCCCGTCAGATCTTACAACCATGTAACAATTAGCTGCACGCTTCGTGCTCTTGAGTAGAAGTTGTGTTAGATTTATTTGGATCCCGTATGAGCCAGTTATTTTGTTAGTCAGCGCTTCAAAATCCGCATAGATTATTATTGGAGCTTTTAAGTTATTTTTAAAGTTTTTAAACTTAACTGCTGTATTTACTGGTGGTAGGGAAACCCAAAACTGCTGGCCCGTCTACTCCGTGCATTCTGTTTTGTGCAATTCTATCTGTTCTTCAGACGTGTGACCCGTCAAACATCTTTCACAAAAGTGTTTCTTTTCGCGGTGTTTAGTTTGATCATAAAGCAGCTTATTCAAGTCTTTTATCCACATAGTGGGACATTATTGTTTCCTTTTTTACCGCTTCGATTAGTAATATATTTACCCGTTTGTAACCCCACGGTTTCTTACTGATTCTGTATACGAATGTGTCCTTCTTATCCCACCCGAACACGTTAATTGCGAGTTTGTTTTGATTTTCTACTTTCCCTATTTCGGATAATGGAGTCGGAAATGTTATTCCAGTAAAATTTAGTCGTCGTCGTCTTTATAACTGGATGGCCGATCGCTGTGCTTTGAGCAGGGGTTTAAAAATGATTTAAGAGCCCATCTGAGGCATTCGTTATCTTTGTTTTTCACGTTAATTGCGGCTTTCTTGACACGTAATTTTAGTGGAAGTTGTATGTATCCAGACCCCCTTAGCGGTTCATACCGGGCAACATCGAGCCATACCCCGGTAATTCTTTCCACGTTCCATCCAGACCCTTTGTTTGTCCACTTTTCCAGAGTTTCTAGAATGGTTGGAGACGCTATATCTTTTAATGACGTCACTATTTCATCGGGTGAAAATAATGAAACTAGGTTATGACGAAATAGGGGCTTTTGGTATGCGTCGTGGTCTTGTTCGTGTTTCACCATATCAATCTCTATAGATAATTTATATTTAAGCGGTCCGTATTCGGATAGAACGGTTGTAAGCTGTTTGGTTAATTCGGGCATTACGTGCTTCAAAAACGTTAGCGGTCCTTTCGCATACTTATTATTTTTCGGTATTTGCATCTTGTATGAGCTTAGAAAATTACTAACTGCGCGGGGTTGTTTGTTAAATGTTAGTTTTGTCGTTCCAGCCCTCATACGAGTATTGCGCGCGCGAAACATTGAAATTTTAAACTTCCTAATCGGTTTCCCCCCCTCAATTTTGCGGGTTTTCTTCGTTTGTACCATTTTATCACAACTTTATTTTGGTATGTACTTATGAATATTGTTTGTTTAAATAGAAATTATTTATTGTACCATCTTTGTCGAGTTTCTCATTTGGTGCTACAACTCGCTGTAAGGAAAGTTACTAAATACAATTCCGCCGGGTTTTTAATTTGGGTCTTACTGTACTTGGAGCTTTTCTGTACCGCCCGTAATACGTTAAGTTTTATTGTTTTCTTGCTTCAACAAAAACATTATTTATTTAACCCAGCAAATAAATACTTTCACTGAGAACTGGATTAGACCACAATATTACACTGTAATATTGTTTGAACCCTTCAAAATTACTTTCGCTATCTATGCCCCCCACGCATCCCGCGATTTTAAGCGCTTTCTGTATGGAAATTCAACACGCCTTACTGCGCTTTCCACGCTACGCGAAAATAAGTGGTCCAGAACCCCCATTACCATATACTACTCTCCATAAATAAATGAAAGTACTGAAAGTACTGAAATATGTTATCTCCACAACAACTGATAGCTTGCGGAACTAGAGACTGAAAGTTGCATATTTTCTTAAGCGTTGTCCAGAGGCAAATGCACTGTGATGGTGTAAACCCATTCCCATCCACACGTTTTCTCTAGAATAAATTAGTGTTTGAAACTCCGACAAAAAAAGTGTACGAAACAGGTGGCTAACTGGTCAGTCACTGCTACCTACATGTAACTGTGAGAACTAAAGATAATAGCTGCTGTATTAATATGCACGAAATGTCTTGATTCGTATTTTCCAGAATTTACCTGATAGACTGAGCCAAATATGAAGCAAATCCAAGCAAGGAAACAGAAAATATAGGCCATTATTTACCCGAGCGACTGAGCTTAAAGGTTTCGAGATGCACAAAGTATGTAACCTTGACCATGGGCTTAGAAGGGGCGGCACGGACGTGGATTTGCCACAGCGCAGTAGAAGACCCTTGGAGCAATGTGTGTGTGAAATATGAAGCAAATCCAAGCAAGGAAACAGAAAATATAGGCCATTATTTACCCGAGCGACCCGAGCATTAAGTTTCGTGATGCACAAAGTATGACCTTGACCCTGGGCTTAGAAGGGGCGGCACAGGACGTGGATTTGCCACAGCGCAGTAGGACACATGGAGCAATGGCGTGTGTGAAATAGAGCATCCAAGGCAAGGAAACAGAAAATATAGGCCCCATGATTTACCCGAGCGACCGAGCATTAAGGTTTCGAGATGCACAAAGTATGTGACCTTGACCCTGGGCTTAGAAGGGGCGGCACGGACGTGGATTTGCCACAGCGCAGTAGAGGACACTGGAGCAATGCGTGTGTGAAATATAAGCAAATCCAAGCAAGGAAACGAAAATAGGCCATTATTTACCCGAGCGACCGAGCATTAAGGTTTCGAGTGACAAAGTATGTGACCTTGGACCCTGGGTTAGAAGGGGCGGCAGGAGTGGATTTGCCACAGCGCAGTAGAGGACCCTTGGAGCAATGTGTGTGTGACATATGAAGCAAATCCAAGCAAGGAAACAGAAAATACAGGCCATTATAATTTTTGAAGACAGACGGACGGACAGACGGACACTACGACGCCAAGGTTATGCCATAAGCACGGCTTCTTTCGGAACTTCCTTCGGAAGGCGCGCTAAAAATGGCACATTTATAGCGACCGCATCCACACATCAAGTTTCGTGTCCCTTAGTCAAATAATATGGGAGATATGGAGCGAAAGAAAATTTTGGTCCAAAAGCGTGAAAAGTAGGTTGTGTAGGTCATGTTGACCTACTTTTTGTCCTATGGTTTGCCCGCATTTTAACAGTTTTGGGCATATTTCACAATAAGTGTAATTGACTTGGGTCATGGTATGTTGACTATATTGAAGCGACCAAGACAGCGAAGCATCAATACACGAAAAGTATTCATTATCATATCATTGCTCCGAATAATTTTATCACTCATTTTGGACAACAAAACACGTCTGTAATTTTGTGCACACAACTTACCACGATCTCCAATGCATGCCTGGATGTTCACAATTGTCAATAGTTTATGATCGTCACCTTCATACACCAGGGAACTTGTTTAATTAGTTACAAGTCACAATAATGTGTTGACATTTCCTGTGCGTGTTCATTCATTCGGCTCATATTTAAGGGTGGGAATTGGCTTGGACACCTTCCACCTGAACACGGCCTCCATTTTATACTGGGTAAACCTGTTTAAGGGTCAGGTTTATATCGCGGCCCAGCCGCGCGGCCCGGCCGTAGCTGGCGGCCCTACTTGGTTATGGAAGCGTGTTCGTGTTAATTCTGGTCCCAGCTGGTGGTCGTGTTTGCAGGCATAGTGTGTGTAGCTGATATCACCAGGCGGTCCAGCGTTGTTGGTCAGGTGATATATAACTTAACGTGTTCTATTATATTTCCATGAAAATAGGCCGTCAGAACACATACATTTTGTAGTTACTGTTGTATTTTTGTTTTCGTTAGCCAAAGTAATGAATTTTGTTTTCAAAAATATATAGTAACATACCTTACGCTTACTAAGCATGTGTAAAGTCGACCATGATTGCATATCGCACATAATGTGGTTGTGACTGGAGAAATGTGGTTTATGGGTTTTGCGACCAGTGTAGATCCAGATCAGCATGTACATCCGCAGTCTGATCAGCATCTGCAACATTCGTCATTCCATAAATGAAACCCCCAGTCATGCTTCGAACAAGCAATATAGGTCGTTACCAGGCTACAAAAGGGATCTATTTAATCAGAACCTACGGTCACAATTTCGATAAGCCCGATTTATCCAGTTACAGCCACATATACATATTAATGCAGTATTAGTTTTAAAATATTAGTACATAGGCGTAGGAGCGTTTCAATGATTTGGGGGGGGGGGGTGGGGGTGTGCCCATCTGGGCGGTAGAATATAATTGGACTACGGCGGCGGACAACTTATGGGTAATTAGATAAAAGCTAAATAATCCCACCTCTCTATTTAGTATAATTCTCCGTGTATGATCGACCCTACCTCAAACAGGTGTATGTGTATTGCAATCATGCAGACATGACAACCCAGGTCTGGGAAAACACATTTAAATATCACATAGTTTATTGTCCCGTTTACATCGACAGTTGATTCAAAATTATACGAAACTGTAATTGTTAAACGTGTGTATAACTCCGTTGGATAAAACATGTCCTACATGCGTTTCTTTTATATGTTGGCTAGTTTTATTCGCTAAGTCTCAGTATTGAATACATCCAAATGTAGACCGTGTATTGAGCATGCTGCCAGCCGCGAACGAAGGGCACACCGGTACCGAAACAATAAAAGCGACGTACGCGTGTTTGGCATGTTTTCAAGTTCTGACAAACAGATATTACTGCTGTGTTACACGCGACGACCCCTCTTTAAGAAAGTTGATACATGTGCACGCAATGGCCGTCAAAAACGATATTCATCTTTATTCATAATTGATGATTTAAAATTAGAATCATTATGTTGACTTAATTTAAGGTCGCGTATTGCAGATAGTGGAAATAATTTCCTTTGAAAATCTTCATACAATCTAAAGCCTCATACATTTACAATGATTATCACAAGGACGGGGTTCGTTTATAGATATAATTATAGTACTTATAGGCTATTATGTTTTCTATATGAGGATATATGCACGACCTACGTAGCATGCGATATTGTGCGACTTTAGTCGGAACGAGTGGCAATTATATCCACATACAAATCAAATAACATTTTTATAATATATGTAAATCACTCACAACTAAGATGCGCCTAAAATATACAAACTATCAATGAAGTAAACAAATTACTGCATATCTAAGTGCAGAGACTCAGTAGGACCACCTTTTAGAATCGCGGCCGTCTTACACATGTATGAGAATATTCAGTTAGTTTGCACTGTCTATCCTAGGAAGATAGAAGGGAACAAAGCGGAACTCAACAGTGTAGATCTAGATCAGCCGGCATATACATGGTTGCCTACTGATCAGGGCATACACTGCTCACTTAACCGAATGCTAATATTTAAGGAAACACACTTTTTAATAGAAATATCTATGTCCAGATTAAGAGTTTCTCAGTCAAGAAATTGCAAAGTATACTTTGAGGGAGACATTTTCAAGTTTAGGATAAATTTATTAATTTTTATTATACTGAATTTATTACATTATCACGGCCATTTTGGCTGTGATAATGTAATAAATTCAGTATAATAATTCTGCATACGTTTAATCATAAACTATATGCATTCATTGGTTCTATGTGAAATAATGCATTTCAGGAAAAATAAATGATTACTCCCTCAAAGTATACTTTGTGTTACAGCTCGGGTTCAGCCAATACATCTGCTAGATTGTCAGCTGAGATTGCATTTATGATAAGAATTTATGATACTTTGGCAAGATTAGCGCAGATGTTTGTGTACATGATGAAAATGGTGTAAATTGTCTTGATATAAGTTGAATGGATAATCAGCAATACTTCTATGGCAATGTGAGAAGGAATATGATAGACATGGCTGTGTCGCTACACTGGTTCTATAGACAATATATCCACTTTCTCGTAACACATCTCATTCTCAGCATATTTTACATGTTACTACACAAATAGAGAATAGTAGGATAGTGCCGTGAATGGGAAAAAATATCTGGCAAGGCTCAGGAACCGGGATGGACGAGGCTCTGCCGAGCACATCCCGTTTGCGTGCCGCGCCAGATATGTTTTCCCATTCACGGCACTAACCTACTATTCTATTTATCCCGTCAACACCTACAAATGGCTGTAAAATGCAAAAATAGTATTGACTGGATATCAAAAGTGTTTAACCGCACCGTGTTTCACGGCACATACGCACTGTGTTGACGGGATAAATAAGCTTATTGAGTTTGCAGCCAGCATAGCCCCAGATCGGCCTGCGCTTTCGCGCAGACCGATCAGGGCCTACACTGTTGAGCGTGTGAATGATTATAACCGCATCTAACAATAATATCAGTCTATACTAGAATGCTAAATGATCAGAAAATACACTGATCAAAACTCAATAAGCCCCCTTTTGTCGTGGCAAGTCAAATATCTCCATCAAGTGACACTAGACCACACATTGGGTGAATATCAAAATATCGATCAGGACTAGTCTATTACTCTGACATGATATTAACCAATTAATTAATTATTCATTATACATGTAATCACTGCCGTTTGTTACGTCATTAAATAGTACACCTGTTGACTGATGTAGATTTCTGTCTTATTATATTATTTACATTTCCACCTATGAAACATTTGAGAAAAGAATCCCTATTTTCTTTATTTCATCTCAAAAGTATATGTTATTACCACTCATTTTAACCATCTCAACGAGACGGTTCCAATGAGTGGTAACAACATATAGCTTAATTAAGAAATAAACAATTTATTTTCAAGAAATATTGTATGTCTAAACTGAAATGGATTACTTGTTTACTGTTCCCATAGCTACGTTATGTGTTCACAGTATAAGCAGCATGTCATATTGCCATGTAGTGTGGTTGGTCGTAAGTACGCGAAGCTAGGTACTTTCTGCGGCGTTCATCCTTACTGGAATGTCTACCTACACGGTTTGGCCCTCATGTATATTTTCGGCCTTCTGATACTTGAGAGCCAAATCCTGTTATACCCCATTACAAATTTAAGATTAGTGCTGATCATATTATATACTTTTGGGGTTGGAGCTAAGCCACTCCGGTGTGAAATGGATCTGGCACCAGGTCAGGATATTCTAATTTCAGGGCTGAATATATATACATTTTGTAAATACTCAGTTCTGATTTTCGGAATTTCCCTCATTATTGGTAGGTTAAATAAGGGATTTGTCCAACCCGTTGGCCCGGCCTTACATAATCAATCATAAATAATATGAAAAAACATGCAAGAGAAGCATTTTACAATGACATAGAGTTTAATTTAACAGAATCATTTTCAAATAACAAAAGATACTTCTGGAAGCTAGTTCGACATTTTGTGAAAGATAGCAAATCAATTGGAACTATTCCACCATTAAAAACGACTGACGGTAATAGTGAAATTGTCTGTTTTTCTGATGTTGAAAAAGCTAATTGTCTAAACAACTTCTTTGTTTCAATATCAACGGTTGACGATAGTAACTCTACTTTACCGCCGCTTGAATTAAAAACTAACCCAAGTTCTTGATATGATTAATATAAACGAATCTGAGGTCAGAGATACTATAAAGATTTTACAAAACTAATAAGCTTGTGGACTCGATTTAGTTAGTCATAGAATGCTAAAAGGAACTATTACATCTGTCTCAAAAACCTTCTAGCGATCCTCTTCAATAGATCTGTCAATGAATGTCAGTTTCCGATGGCGTGGAAATTGGCAAATGTAATTCCTTTATTTAAAAAAGGGTGTCCGCAGACGCCTTCAAATTATCGACCTATATCGTTATTAAGCTGTCTAGGTAAGGTAATGGAGAGAATAATGTTTAAACATATATATAATCACTTGCACTCACATAATTTGATTTACAATAGACAATCTGGTTTTATACCAGGCCATTCTACGGTATACCAACTTATAGACATTCACCATCAAATATGTCAGGCATTTGATGAAAGGCAATCTACATGTATAGTATTTTGTGATATTTCTAAGGCTTTCGATAGAGTATGCATAGGGGATTACTATTTAAGTTACGGCAAAATGGATTAAATGGTTGTATCTTACACTGGATCGAAAACTACTTGTCGGATAGGAAACAGTCTGTATCAATACGGTCCACATCGTCAGATACCAAGTTAATAACTGCTGGCGTACCGCAAGGCTCGGTTCTCGGTCCTTTACTATTTCTAATATATGTCAACGATATAACTGACCATCTACTAAGTATTGTTCGATTATTTGCTGACGACAGTTCTCTATCTTTTCCACAACAAATACTGATGACCTAGAAGGCATAATAAATTATGACCTGCTAACTATTGCTGACTGGGCTAAACAATGGTTGGTCAGTTTCAATCCTAACAAGACTGAAGCGATGCTTTTAACCCTAAGACTACTCGATCGACCTGTAAACCTAATCTTTCAAAACACGCCTACAACCTTTGTCGATACGACCATAAACATCTCGGTTTAACGCTGAGCAATAACGGGAAATGGCATACACATATACAAAATATAATTAATTCGACTGCGAGAGTGTTGGGAATAATGCGAAACCTAAAATTTAAGATAAGCAGACAGTCTTTAAACCAAAATATATATATCTTATGAGACCTATACTCGAATATGCTTCGTCGGTCTGGGATGGATGTACAGAACATGAAAAAGATTCATTGGAAAAAATTCAGAATGAAGCTGCGAGAATAGTAACCGGTTTAACACGGTCAGTGTCACTTGATAATTTAAGGAAAGAAGTTGGATGGCAACTTTTATTTGTTCGACGTAGTATTCAAAAGCTTTCGATCATGTACAAAGCAACCAACAATCAAGTACCTAGTTATATCTCCAACCTGATTCCTCCCACTGTTAATAACGTATCTCGTTACAACCTTAGAAACCAATTTGATATAAATGTCCCGACTACTCGACTGGAAGTATACAAACAATCATTTATACCATCTGTGGTACAACTTTGGAATGAAACTGATCCTTCAATGAGAAATGTAGATAGTCTTAGACACTTTAAAACAGCATGCGCCAAACAATTATACACTCAATATGAAATACCACCATATTATCTTAGTGGGAGACAGGTTTTCGTCAATTATGCATGCAAGACTTCGTAATAAAATGTAGCAGTCTCAATTCCGATCTTTGCAATAACCATATCAGAGAAACTCCCTACTGCGAGTGTAGCGAAATTGTAGAAGACGCGGAACATTACTTCTTTGAATGCAACAAATATCATGCACAGCGTCTCATTCTACGCCAGTCACTGCAACGATTTCATAACCTGAACGCGCACATGCTTTTGAACGGCATACCTGAACAAAACAATGAAAACAATATTATTATCTTCAATTCTGTACAAAATTATATTAAAACTACAAAACGATTTGAGTAACTTCGTTGATAGATGTATGTAACGTAATCCATATCCGATGTATTCCATTCGATTTGCCAGCATCATCCACAACCACCGGTTATTAATGATCACTGAAATGTATTGCAACTAGCACTAATACATTGATGGATTTGCTCATGTAGTATATGTACTTGGCGACAAAAAACAACTTTTATTCTTTCTCCAAATCTCATATCTTACTATCCACCTCTTCTCTACCTTTCTGTCCGTTTTTTTTTCTTTCCAAACATTATGTAAACATATATTTATCGCTTGATTATTGGTTTGTATCCGTGTTTATATGCCAGTATACATGTATTCATGTATCGCCATTGCTGTTGAATTATTGTACTTTGTAACACTTAGGTGAGGGCTGTAACTAATGTTGAGAGAACTTGTAGCCCGAGCCTATTGTATTTATATGCAATAAACTATGTTTAAACTATAATCAATCAATCTTGCCTTAGGGACTTACAACACTTGTGACCATGGTGTACCCAGATTAGATTGCACACTTCAGCGGTCAGTGTTTATTATAGGAATGAATGGCCTTTTTGTGGAATTTATCGGGGTATAAACTTGGAGAAGTCGCGGGAATACTGGACGAAGCGATTAAAAATTACAATTTTCTAAAAAAATCAAAACAAAATTATTATTATTTATTTTTTCTCTCGAAAATGGTAATTTTGTAAGGCCTCGTCCAGTATTCCCGCGACTTTTCCAAGTTTATATCCCCGATAAATTCCACAAAAAAGGCCATTCATTCCTTATAATTCCAGCATTTGAAATAAATTCATCAAGAAAATGTGTTTATTTTCCGTCTTCTTAATAATTATTTTAACTCCGCCTCACGGTTACGGAAAGTAGTTCGGCGTGAGAGTTTACTGGGTTATACATTTTGGACAGAGACTTGCTACGAGCCAATCAAATTTTAGGGAATTGTGTAAATATTTTTGTGCTGGAATTATTGGTGTTTAACAGCCTATCAACAGCTATGGTCATGTAAGGCCGGGCAAACAGGTTCAATCCCGTTTTAGCCAGCTGGATCAGAAGTCAGTTGAATAATATTTTTGTATTCATCAAAATAATATTTTCGACCAACTTTGTACACATGATGATCAGTGTATACAATGGTCACACATGCTGTATGATCCCTTTCACCAGCTGACAGCCATATGTGATGCAGCTAACCATGAGCATATACATGTATCTATATATACAGAGCTCCAGATAAGGTGCGTATTTGCGTATTTTACATACTTATGTTGGCAGAATACGCATTATTATATACAATCCAGATTAAGAGTTTCTCAGTCAAAAACTATTATACTCATTTCCTATATATAACTCAATTCCAAGTTATAATTGCACGCTTGTACGTCATGCATCATGGCAAAACAGTACTCGCGACAAACGGTGCGAACACTGTACTCTTGCGCTGCCGCACATGCCGAAACATGTCTATTGTCCGTTGTATACCTCTACACTACGGAAGCATGGAGGGGACATGTGTGTTTTTTTATTTATCTCGTGGCCACGACTTATTATGTCGTGGCCACGAGATAAATAAAAAAAAACACACCTAAAGATCTCGTGGCCACGACATAATTCAGGTGTGTTTTTTTTTTATCTCGTGGCCACGACTTATTATGTCGTGGCCACGAGATCTTTAGGTGTGTTTTTTTTTATTTATCTCGTGGCCACGAGATAAATAAAAAAACACACATGTCCCCTCCATGCTTCCGTACTACACAGCTCATATCACCGCGGATCCACATAGCGCGGATGTATCAATTATCCCGTCAACACAGTACGTATGTGCCGTGAAACACGGTGCCGTGAAACATTGTTGATATCCAGTCAATACTATTTTCGCATTTTACAGCCATTTGTAGGTGTTGACGGGAGTGTTGGCGGCACGGAAACGGGATGTGCTCGGCAGAGCCTCGCCCATCCCGTTTCCTGAGCCTTGTCAGATATGTTTTCCCATTCGCGGCACTAACCTACTATTCTCTATCTATTTTCCTTATTTCTGAACCAAAATATATGTTGTGACCACTCATTTGAACCGTCTCGGCGAGACGGTTCAAATGAGTGGTCACAACATATACTTCTGATGAGAAATAAAGAAATTATTGAGCCTTGCCAGATATTTTTCCCATTCACGGCACTAACCTACTATTCTCTATTTACCAGATTACACGCCACACATTACACACCACGCTTAGCAGCCACTTCCAACCTAGGGCCGCCATATTCAGCGCTTTGTTCTGATCTCATCGTTGGGGGGGGGGGGGGGGGGGTGGGGGGGGGGGGGGGTGGGGGAGTCCAAATGCCATGTTTGTGATAGATCTATAGATCTCTAGTCATTTAGACAAATATTAGTCATTTAAACAAATATTCGTCTATATTTCCTTTATAAAATAACATTTTCTTTTTCGGGTCTACTTTATAGTCATAGTATAGATAAAGTTCTCTGTTTCTCTTATTGCTCTCCATTTCTTTTTTATTTGTGTGATTCATATCAATGTAATAGGATACGGAAATGCAATGGAAAAAGTGTGCACCGTCCGGGGCTCGAACCCGGGACCTTCCCAATACCAGCGGGACGCGCTAACGAACTGTGCTACCGGAGCACGATGCTGCCGATAAATAATAATTTATCCCGGACGAGCCCCCAAATGTGATAGGATACGGAAATGCAACGGAAAAAGCCTGCACCGACCGGGGCTCGAACCCGGGACCTTCCCAATACCAGCGGGACGCGCTAACCAACTGCGCTACCGGAGCACGATGCTGCCGATCGGTAATTTATCCACACTCATGATTACACATGGTACCATTTCCGTTACATCAAGAACAAATCGTACGACGTTTTTTTTTATGATCACTGAACTCGTACAAGTCTTGCGTGGAGTGGGGCGTTTTTTTATTTTCTGTTCTGATCGACGAGTGGGCTATGGCATGTGTTTATGACCTATTCGGGCACTTGGAGGAGGCCACAGGTACACTTTGGATCAGTATATAGACCAACAACTGGTAAGTATATCCTTTTATTCTGATACTTTTAGGTATATTTATTTATAAAATAGATGACTAAAGTGCAGCAGAACGCAGGAAATAGAGACCTTGATCAGGGGAAGAATGTTCTCGGACCCCCCTCCCCCCACCCCGCAATACACATACACTAGCCTTATCTGCTATATAATATTGTTGTCCGGGAAGCTCTATATAACAACATATAACGCAACATATAACAGGTAAGTGTTAATATTTTAAGGAAACACGGTTATCGCCCCTGATATCAGTGTGGACATATACATGTACGTCTGATATACAATGTATAATCATGCCCATCAATACGTGGGGTAATGTTTATTTTGCATACAATGGCATATGTACAGAATATTCAAACATATCTGTCTCCCTATAGTATAACCTACTGAGTGAGCATGTCTTTAAAAGTCTCGTAACGTTCGGACGTCATATTTTTTTCTTCTGATAATTCTGCGCATCTGGCAGTGTAAACAAAAGTGAACAGCGTACTCGATACCACATCAGCATAGCAAACTTGGTACACAACTTGAAGCAGTATAGTTGCGAACTGTAACTCTTGCAATGTACTCGCGTACCGTTCATAGCCACTCATAGGCTGCAGAATATCTAATGTGCGCCTTAAATGTGACATATTTTTTTTTTTATATCTGAACAAAATATTAATGTTATAAAAATAATACAATTACAAACAAATAATTGCGAAACTATTTACAGTACAGTATTTGTGAGTATTATAGATGTTTTACAATTGAAGGTTACTGCATTGTTTCATGTAAATTAATTACACTAGCGTCTATACTGGGAACTATTTTGTGAATGTGGTATAGTATTATCATTTCAGAACGTACTGGTACATGTATAGCGAAAGTGGCAAATTATGCCATACCAAATTATCTGCCCTGCTTATCACAGCTTCTAAATGCATGTACTTGAATGTAGCGCATGTTTTGGGTGATGAAATAAAATGGTGTGATTGATTGATAATATGTGGCTGTGACTGGAGAAATGGGGCTTATGGGATATGTGACCAGTGTAGCTTCTTCACACACGTGTAGCCTGATAATGATCTATGTTGCTTGTTAGAAGCATGGCGGGTGTTTCATTGATGGAATGACGAGCAGTGTAGATCCTGATCAGACTGCGGATGCGCAGGCTGATCTGGACCTACATTGGTTGCAAAACCCATAAGCCCAATTTCTACAGTCACAGCCACATATATGTCATTTACTGAATTATTGGATATTACCGTAACTGTTTTTATCTTATATTTATATTAATATCCTGGTACTAGTAGGTAATATATGTTTCAGGACGTGCTTGTCGTGTGCTATTGGCTCCCGGGTTTTATATATGTGTATTTCCATATCCCGTTCATGTGCAGACCGTATCGTTCGATTCCCAGTGCTGGTCCCCGATAGAGTGATTTGCCGACATGAAATACATACAGGGGTAGTACCGGTCTAGCACAGTCACAAAGATTGGTTGTTCTAATAGTTATAGTATATAGTATGTTAAGAGACTGAGTATATGGGTCTGATATGGCTCAATTCGTACGTGTAATGACAGACGCCGTTCCAAATGTCTAAAAAGGCCAATAGTGAACTGATTTGCAATGACCTCTCTTTACAAATACATAATTACACCTGACGTATTCGTGCCTTAGACACGCCCGAATATGTCCGCACTAATACGACGACGTATCGGTTATACGGTAAATAAGTTATAGTAGAATTGACGGACGGACGGACATAAAACAGATATGAATTCCGACTAAAATGGCCCTAGATACATATTCTGGTGCGGATATAACCGCATGCATTCGGCGTGTTTCGGCTTTCTTCGTTAAAGGTACATGCCCACTCAGTAGGCACAAATGTTCTTTATAGGAATTAAATAAATGTATAATTGTATCACATTCCACCAGTTCTAAAAATTACCCGATATAATCATTTAGTTATACATTGTATTTATTTTACTGATTGTGACTCGCGGTGATATCAGGCTATTTTCATATGCAAATGAGGCATGATATTTTTCAATTATTTATACTAATTAAATGCGTCACCTGAAAAAATAATATTTTCGACAGATTATATAGTATGATCATTGCACATCGAAACATAAATAAACAGAATACATAGTAATATACAGAGAATACGTAGTAATATACAGAGAATACATAGTAATATACAGAGAATACATAGAGAATACATAGTAATATACAGAGAATACATAGTAATATACATATAATACATAGAGAATACATAGTAATATACAGAGAATACACAGTAATATACAGAGAATACATAGTAATATACAGAGAATACATAGTAATATACAGAGAATACATAGTAATGTACAGAGAATACATAGTAATATAGTAATATACAGAGAATACATAGTAATATACAGAGTATACATAGTAATGTACAGATAATACATAGTAATATACAGAGAATTCATAGTAAAATACAGAGTATACATAGTAATGTACAGAGAATACATAGTAATGTACAGAGAATACATACATGTAGTAATATACAGAGAATACATAATAATATACAGAGAATAAATAGTAATATACAGAGAATACATAGTAATGTCCGTAAATATTTTAAGGAAGCACGGTTATAGCCCCTGATGTCAGTGTGGAAATGTATGCCTGGTATAAAAAGCATAATAATGCCAATCACTGCATGGGGTAATGGTGAATTACTGTTTATTTAGCCAGAAAATGTCTCAGATGCTGTCTCTGATATAAAGAACATGGTGTGCCTACTGCGTGGGCATGCACCTTTAATACTATATATGAACAACAAGGTTTGTAGTTTTTGTCGGACACGACCTCATTTCATGACCCATTCCACGATTTTATTAACACTAACATAAATATTTTGTTGGAAAGTGCACATGTTCAATGAAAAGTATTGTTATCTTGCTGAAGTAACAATAGTTGGAACATAATTATACAAATAATATCAAAGTATAGCTGGTTTTCCTAGGTCGGACACGACCTCGTATCATAACAACTGAAATACTGTATGTAACGTCCTAAAGTCAATATTGTGGTGGCAAGTTCACATGTTCATTCGAGAATTATTGTTATCCTGCAGAAATACATGTACATATAATGTATACAACAGTTGAAAGACGTAAGCCATTTACGAGTACATGTACACAAATATGTACATGATTTAAAGACGTATAAAGCCACAAGTTAGATCAGGAAATACTGTATTAATATAGTTGTATAGCTTCAATGTACATTGAAAATACTAGGTTAGTGACATTTCATATTTATTTGGCGAGACTAAGAACACATTCGAGCCGAGCCTAATAAAGTTGATGTATATATGTACTCGTAGTATCAAAATAACTATTTTTTTAGGGAAACTAATTGAGGAGAGATATGAAAATTGGCCAGCATATATTCGCTTAACAGGTTACCTGAAGATGATACTACAGTAGTCGATATGTATGTGGCTTATCTATATCTGCACCTAAATTCTTCTGAGGTGTAAATTGCAAATTGGCAAAATATATTTTCACTACCGACAATAGTCTCCATTATAATGTCTTCCGTTCTTGGTATTGGCTAGGGTCTGTGTGGTTCTGACTGGAGACATTGGACTTATGGGTTTGTCGACCAGTGTAGCTCCTGATCAGCCTGTGCTTAAGCACAGTCTGATCAGGATCAGCACTGTTCACCATTCCATCTGTCGTCACTCTTCTAACAAGCAATTATATATTAAGCTATTGTGATTCTACAGTCAAGTTGGTGTCGTGTTGCCCGTCTGAATCTATATTCACCAGCACAATATACCATATTGTATCACTCACGAATATAAATGAAACGCGTCTTAAATGTACATGCCAACTCAGTAGGGACAAACTGTTCTTTATAAGAATTAAATAAGTGTAGAATTGTGTCACTATTCCACCAGTTCTAAAACTTATGAGTGTCCGCTATACAGATATAATCATTTAGTAATATGTATTTTACTGATTGTGATGCGCGGTGGTATCAGGCTATTTTCATATGAAAATGAGGCATGGTATTTTTTAATTATTTATACTAATTAAATGAGTCACCTGAAAAAATAATATTTTCGACAGATTATAAAGTATCATCATTGCACATGAAAAAAATAAATACAGATAATAAATAGTAATGTCCGTTAACATTTTAAGGAAACACAGGTATGTTATCGCCCCTGATATCAGTGTGGAAATTCATGTTTGTAATACGAAGTATAATAATGTCAATTATATCGTCGGGAAATGGTTATGACCCTTTATTATAACCTGGCACGTGGGCATGTACATTTAAGGACACACGCTCGACATACTGTGCATTTATCGATTTTAAAAAGACGTTTGACTCAGTTGACAGATGCATTTTATGGCGGCGTCTGTCTGACAATAGTATTGGCGGTAAAATGTTTAGTGCAATATGGTCTTTGTATTATTCAGTCACCGCGTGTGTACGTGTACACTCTTATGAGTGGCGGATCGTGTCATAAGTCCCGTTTCTAACGCGTTAGAATTCTAGCGCGTTACCTTTGAGAAGTA
The DNA here is from genome assembly GCA_029237695.1 of Conchocele bisecta. Taxonomy (NCBI): domain Eukaryota; kingdom Metazoa; phylum Mollusca; class Bivalvia; order Lucinida; family Thyasiridae; genus Conchocele; species Conchocele bisecta. The sequence continues at coordinate 1,774,013 of CM055275.1, forward strand.
ACGCGTTACAAATGTATGAACTATATATAGTAAAATACATATTTCTAACGCGTTACTTCTCAAAAACTAACGCGTTACTTCTCAAAACTAACGCCGCGTTTGAAAACAGAAGTAACGAGCTAGGAACGAGAAGCAACGCGTTAGAATTGACCAGGTTGGCGCTTCGTGTCATAAGTGCGGTTCTAACGCGTTAGAAGTCTGTGACTGGAGAAATGGGGCTTACATGTTATGCAACCAGTGCAGCGCCAGATCAGCCTGCGCATCCGCACAGTCTAATCATGGTCTACACAGTTAGTAATTCAGTGACTTTAGAAATGGGGCTTATGGGATGTGTGACCAGTGTAGCTCCTGTTCAAATAGTACTCCTGTAGCCAGATAACGATCTACATTGCTTGTTAGCATCATGATTGCGCGTTTCAAGATGGAATGACGAACAGTGCATATCCTGATCACTTTTGTTTGTTTGTTTGTTCAGGGGCGGCGGAAGTCCCCCCCCCCCCCACCCCATCCCTCAATAATTGTGTTGGGGGCCTGGTCCCTTCATTAATTCTGTAATAAAGTACATATTCGCATCCTCAAGCTTGCTGAGAATGCAGGAAATGGCGTTTCCCGCGTCTTAGATTTCAAACATTTCCGGGGGAGAATGACCCCGGCACCCGCTTTTGGGCACTCAAGACTGGGCACTAAGAAATGCAGGAAATGGCGTTTCACGCCTCTTAGATTTCAAATATTTCAGGGGGAGCATGCCCCGGACCCCCTAGCAACATCGGGCTCTTTTTTTCGGCCCCGAAGTCTGGGCCCTGAGAATGCAGGAAATCTTAGATTTCAAATATTTCAGAGGGAGCATGCCCTCCGGACCCCCCTAGCAACATCGGGCCCTTTTTTTGGGCCCTCAAGTCTGGGCCCTGAGAAAGCAGGAAATCTTAGATTTCAAATATTTCAAAGGGAGCATGCCCTCCAGACCCCCTATAGCAACATCGGGCCCTTTTTTGGGCATGAAACCATTTAGGAATGTTAATCAGCATGTGTAGGTGTCAGGATGGAGTTATGACCCTCGAGTTAGAGAAAATTGACAATTTTGTCCCATCACAAATTTGTGTGGCGTGTATTTCCATACGTGTTTGAGTTATAATTGCGAACATTTATAGGACTGTTTGTCATTATGTGAAGTTGCGCACCTGTGGTTTCTGTATACATCTAACTTACGCAGAACAAACAAGGTAGCTACATATATACTCTTGTTTCCTTAAATGCTAAGATTGCAAGTCCCGATAACATGCAGTGGTTGTGTTGGGGAGACATATGGTTCTGTCTGAAAAACAACCCTCTAGTTTGTTGATGGAATAGTGAACAATGGTGACCCCCACGGACTGTCATGTAGCGACTAATATCGAGTGCGTCTAGTTTTCTAAAATAAAATGGTTTTCAATTGTGGTTTCTTGATTAGGAGCGTATACTGCAGACATAATTAGCCGTTGGTTTTGAATAGGTATATCAAGTATACTATAATTCCCATTATTATTTAGGATATATTGGGCATCGTGTGCATTCCGGGCATAGTCACAACTACTGATGTTTAAATCGAGACAACCGTTATAAAGAAAGGTTCCAACTTATATCATTACAGTCCACATTCATCGAAATCTGTTTCGATTTGAGTGTAAAGATAGACTAAACATTTATGGCGAGCAACTCCTCTGTAAACGCCATATCCACGTAATAAATTGATATTTTCTCTGTGATATTGTTTTAAAAAAGGATATTGGTTGTAAACTATATGTTTACGGTTTGGATATCGATGTGCTCATGATATGTTGTGTACGGGTTAGAATTGACATATTGATGTTCTGAATGATATTACGGCAGTAAATACATAGTAAATAATATACCTGGCAAGCCGAGAGGTGCCGATAAAGTCCGGTATGACTATCTAGGTTGGAGAATACCAAATGGCGCGAAATCGCACAGAGGGTAGAAGTAGATATGACTAGGTTGGATGTTTCTTTCTTAGGAGTAAGTGAACCTATTGTTTAATTCATGCAGAACCAGTACAGACTGGCTGCAGGTCATGTACAAGTAAGTCCCACAGCATACATACGAATAGTGAAAGTAGGAGAGACTGGCCTTATTGGATGGGATTCGGTTAAATTATATAGTAAAACTATTTGGTGTCGTCTAATCTTTATGGTCTGTAGGGTTGAATGAGTTTTACAAGAACGAGCCGGCTCATCTGGATCCACAGTGTTTGCAAATGTTGGCTTTATGTTTTGTAGGGTTGAATGGGCTATGCAAGTTACGAGTCGGCTCATCTGGATCCAGTGTTTGCAAATGTTGGCTTTATGGTCTGTAGGGTTGAATGGGTTATACAAATTACGAGTCGGCTCATCTGGATCAACAGTGTTTGCAAATGTTGGCTTTATGGTCTGTAGTGTTGAATGGGTTATACAAGAACGAGTCGGCTCATCTGGATGAACAGTGTTTGCAAATGTTGGCTTTATGGTCTGTAGGCCGGCCTTAAATGACCTTATCTAGAGATAGGCCGTCAAACGAACAATTTGACCCTCGGGTACAACTATATAACGTAACGGAATGCAATATATGTACCCACATTTTCTGATATTCTTGATTTTTGTGTGAATATTACAGAACCTTAATAAGGTGCAACGTGTCTACACTGGATATAAGTTAAATACAACATAGGTTCACTTACACATAAGAACGACAAATTACCACCATAGTTTTTTATAAGATTTTCAGCGACCCCAACACTGTTCCACAGGGAGCAATTCTAATGGAATACCAAGAAATAAGGTCAAAACTGGGCTGCTCAGAAACAAAGATGGTGGCATAGATCTGATAGTGTATTTTATCAGCTGGAATCTGTTCGAAAAAATCTGGGATGGATTGTGACCTAGTGGTACGAACACCTGACTTCCAATCCGGAGGTTGTGGGTTCAAACCTCGCCTTAGGCATCAACAATATTTTCATAGTATTTCCATCCCACTAGTCTGTCGGACAAGACGTTAAATTGTGGTCCCGTCTCCATATGACCCTAGCTGTTGGTGGGACGTTAAACCCATTCACTTTCACTTTGAAAAAAATCAACACACCAATGATTTACTTGGTATCTGTGGCTATGACTGGAGAAATGTGACTTATGGAATGTGTGATGACTGCAGCTCCTGATCCAATAACGCACTCCTGTAACCTGATACCGATCTATATTGCTTGTTAAATGCTAACCCGAATGTTGTGTATGTAACACAAGGCCGCAGGGCGATTTACCTATATCGCCCTGCGCCCTGCGTTACAAACAGAAAATTCTGATTAGTTAGAAGCAGTATTCGTGTTTCATTGATGGAATGGCGAGTAGTGCAGATCCTGATCAGACTGTGCAAATGCAACGAACGCTGTTTATAAGGAAGTGTGTTTCGACTATTTCTTCCGTGAATATAAAGTATACTTGCATGATCATGTACACGGCATTCACAATAGTATAACGTGATTACATGAACAAAACACGCCACTAAGCACAGGACTCCAATACGTGAGAAAAGTACGTTACAAGTACTTTCAAACCTCCCACGATAAAACCAATAGCGGACAATTAAATCAATGGAACAGTCCCAACGTCCACTCACTTGAACCGTCACATGAAATTCATCACATACGTACCTTACAGTAAATACTATGTATCCCATCTCGCACGGACACGGCTATGATGAAATACAAACCTGAATACATGCTTATCTACACATGTCGTTTATATAAAATGTATTACGTTGTGTCACAACAGGACATGCGTGCATGTGTATATGCCCAATATAACTAGAACATAAACGCATATTACCCACATGTAATAAATTGTCAACTATCGGCGTAATTTTCGGTCCCCAAATTGCATTATCAAGCGCCCATACTATTTTACAACATTCGACAGAATTTACGGCAACTATTTACATGTACATGTCTCACGCCAATTATAAGTACATTGTATGTACCTTCTACGATTGCGTCTTTCGCACCTTCCCCACAACCAAGTTGTTAAGCTGGTCCACGTCCATTACCGGTGGATTTCGTCGCGTTGTCGTGAATAGTTGTAAACGCCTCAAAATACGTATTGCGTTGTCAAAGCCGAGCATAGACCTGACCACTTCAGCTCGGCACGGCGGACCGTCCGTGTCATACAATCAGTCATGTGACCATCTCACTGGCCGTTACTCCTCATTGACGGGCACAATGTGCTGTGTCATGTTAACACATACGTTCTAAGCTATACTACATAACGCGAAGAACTTCCAATTCGTAACCATACCGTATAGCGAGTCTCATTGTCTAGGTGATTTTGCACACGAACCGTTGTCTGGTATAGTTTTGTGCCGTGTGAAACATTGAGTTGCGCATTCAACTAGCCGTCTTACGTTGACACGCGTATAAATTATTCAGCTACTACTGCCGATATTTCACAAAGTGTTCTCCATTTCTTTCTTCACCGAAAGATTTACAGGTATGTATTATATTGTTATATTGTTTAAATTGTTTTAATTAATTATTTGTTCTAGATGTTTTTATCCATCTCTTCGTAAACTCTGGACCAGCTTGTCTGACCCGGGTTGTGTATTACTGGCCTGTGTACATGTATGCTAATTGATACTTATAGCAACTCGCTGTTCAAAATAGCTCGTTGTCTGTAAGTGATCTTGCTGTTGGAACAGACGTAAAACCACAGTCAGTGAATCACATTGCTTGTATGATACTGCACATGTATATGCACTCTATCGCTATGTTGGTCTGAATAGTGTCACCATTAGCTCACGTTATCCAGGTCGGTGCACATACGTGCTCATGATATTCCGTCCCTGATAGATGAATGGCTATTTCATCCCAGCAAAGAGCTACACGCCATTCACGTTTAGCCGAACCCAAACCCAATGTATGACCAGTTTACGTTCATTTATTCCATAAAGTGACCAACTAAATTAAGCATGTTTATGAAGCGACGGTCTGAGTTTTGCCGCCGCGCAGTCTGAACTGAGTCTATACTGGTGCGAATTACAATGCAGGCAAAGGGCGATTATATTTCATTTTTTGTTGGTAAACCGTTCGTTCTTGAATGTTTCCAACCAGCGTAGCTCCAGACTGTGTGTCACTTGATGGATTGCTTCAATGTTTGCACACGTGATGCATTTAAGCCTTTGGAACACACTCATGACGCCATTAACATGACATTCACCTTTTTTACATTCACATTTATTTTATGCGGAACCATTTGGCCATTTTTCGTGCGTCAAGACGTTTGTACAAGTTTCTTCATCACCGTATAACATTAATATTACTTGATGGATTGGACACGTGATACATGTAAGCATTTGGAACACACTGATGCCGCCATTATCATGACCTTGACCATTTTGACCTTCACGTGGTTGTGGAAACACTTAGCCATTTGTTTTTTCTCAAACAGTTTCTTTCTTCAATTTTGACCTTTTACGTGTTTTAAGCATGCACTTCTCTGATCATGTTTGTGATGCTTTCTTTAGCACATGCCCATGATCATGTTACGATCAAATAACATGTCCATATAGAACATAATATTGAGCAATTTGGGATACTTGCCAAAAATGCAAGGCTACCATAATTGTATGAATTTCATACCTGAAACACGGTTTTAAGTTTAGTAAACCGGGATTTTGAGGTACAATGCTTGGTTCAGAAAAACGATAGAAATCTACAACAGCACACGTGTTTATGTCTACGTGTGGCACATACTGGTATCTAAGATCCGGGCACTTTATATTAACCTATGGAATGAGGGAACTGTAATTATATTATGTCATCCTTTTAAATAAAAACATTGTTTGACGGCACATTAGAATCATTAGAATAAAATGGAAATTAAAATTAAATAAAATTAAACAGCAAACAACACTTTTTTTAAATTTAGTTCAGCATTGTAAGAGATCTCGGTGAATAGAATCATATGCCTTGTAAAGTGGGCCAATACTTGGTTATCAAATTTCAGTGGAAAAAATTACAAATGTACTGTGATGGTGCAAACCCATTCCCATCCATACGTTTTCTCTAGAATAAATTACTGCTTGAAACTCCCAGAAAAAACGGTGTATGAAACTGACAGCTAACTGGTCACTGCCACCTAACTGAGAACTAAATATAATTATAGCTGCTGTATTCATATGCACGAAATGTCTTGATTCGTATTTTCCAGAATTAAACTGATGAACTGAGCCCAAAACTGAAAACTATAGAGAATAGTATATGTAGAGCTTTAGATACAAAGCAAGACAGACCAAATTGCCATAGGATAAGCTGACACAGGGCACTATTTTCTTGGTCGACGATATGGCTGCCCCCATAGAAATGTGCGTGACATTATATGCTATCTCAAGGAGATAACATATAAGTATATAGTAATCTTGAAGCATTGCTCATTGACCCTTTCAACCCGACATGCCATCAAGCGAACATTTTCCAACAATAGATACAGATGAGCCGGCGTGTAGGTGGTTGTCAGTATTGCTCAGCTCCTAGGGAAATGTCCATTATCTGAATAATGGAATATTCCAGAAATGGGCATGGAACTACCAATGCCAGATGAAAGGGTTAACCCTTTGAACTCGAAAGGTCGCTATAGCGGTTTTATGCAAACAGTGCAGTTCCAGATGAGTACCGAGCCATCTCATCAGGATCTGCACTTTTGGAAAGTAATTTTCATATTTTTGTTTTAGAAGAAAAATGCCCCGTGTTCATAAATGGACAAGACTGAAAACCATTTTGTGATGGTTGGATTGGTATCAAAATCCATTTATTTAGGGGTCAATGGGTTAAGTATACGTAAACCATCGCTACGGAAAGTGACGTACACGTTGTGTTACGTAATATAATTGGAGGAACACAAGGAACGATAGAAACAAAAAATGCTACTCCGCTCCATACCTCTCACGAGGGTAGCAATTTAACCCCATCTCTTTAAAGGTACATGCCCACTCAGTGGGCACACAATGTTCTGTACATCATCTGGGACATTTTCTGGCAAAACAAACATTCATTCACCGTTACCCCACGTATTGATTGACATGTTTATACATTTTATATCATCATAAATTTCCGCACTGATATCAGGGGCGATAACCGTGTTTCCTTAAAATGTTAACGGACATTACTGTGTATCTATATATATATTTTTGATGTACAATGATCATACTTTATAATATGTCGAAAATATTAATTTTGCAGGTGATGCATTTAATGTGTGTAAATAATTAACAAAATATTATGCCTCACTTGCATATGAAAATAACCTGATACCACCGCGCGTTACTATCAGCATGATCAGTAAAATAAATATTACTAAATGATTATATCTGTATATCGGGCACTCGCAATCTTTAGTACAGGTGGAATAGTGACACAATTACTCACTTATTTAATTCCTATCAAGAACAGTTTGTGCCTACTGAGTGGGCATGTACCTTTAATGTAACGCATGGAAGCGTGATTTTTGCAATCGGTTATCCGACGTGTTTGATATGTTAGCGATATAAAACTGTCAAAGCTGTATCAATAAATTATTAATAAAAAACACTCATACACATGCAGAAATTGGTTGTTTTACCGGTTCAAGGTGTTTATCTGACATGTACATGTATATCTTGTAAATTTGAAAGCTTCATTTCGTTATGTTGAAGGTTGAACAACAATTAGAGAAAATATGGTTTCCATGGGAAAATGATTTCCCTGTTCTATTATTTTTGGCAATTTACTAGTTCTACATCAAAGATTATTTGTTTAAAGGTATAACATATACAGTTCACTACATGTGTACATAAATGCAGTAGGTTTGGATATGCACTTCGGTTGCTCATGTTTGAATGGGTCAAATTGTAGCCGTATATAACATATCGGAGGCGAATTATTGTAGCTAAACATATGCATATGCAACCTACGCTCAATAAATGCAAATCCAATAATTGTAAGAAAATGTTAATGTGGAATTCACAGACTATCATAATTTTGCACTTACGAACATTTCAGTCGTACGAAGTTTAGTGAAACTGACCCCAGTGGAATAAGAGGGAGTTACATGTAGCCCTCTTATTCCACTCACCCCTTCAATTATTATTGTACGCGCATTATATGACAGTGACGTTCCTTTAGTTGCAGTCAACAGCAGACTTGTGGGTACGACTGGATATAGTGAGCTTATGAGATTTTCGACCCGTGGTGCTCCTGATCAAATGGCACACTCCTATCGCCTGGTTATGATCTAAATTCCTTATTAAGACGCATGCTGAGAGTTTCATTGATGGAATGGCGAACAGTACAGATCCTGATCAGACTGTGCGAATGCACAGGCTGATCTGGAACTACACTGGTCGCAAACCCCATAAGCGCAACTCACATGCAGTGGACACACTTCACTTCTTACCAGCATAGATCTTTAACAACGAACACGCAACGTTATATAATTACAAAATAATCCGTTTGTGTGAATGTTTGTTTGTTAGGGTTTAACGGCCTATCAACAGCTAAGGCCAGTTAAGGCCGGGTTAATGGGTATAGTATATACCTTATATTACCTGTACATGTATAAATGGGAGGGGAATCCCAAAATAAGAACTGAATATTTACAATAAAAAAAATATATTCAGCCTTGAAATCAGAATAATCCTGATCTGATGCCAGGTCCTCGCCACACCAGAATCACTTGGCCCCCTCCCAAAAGCAGTAGAATCAGTGATAATCTGAATACTTTTATAATGGGCAGTAACCCAATTCAACTCCCAGGTAACAAAATAGCCAAAGATAAAAACATACCTGAGGGCCAAACCAGACAAATCGTGATTCCTATAAGGAGGACATCTAACATTAATTTACGCCATCGCGTTCGCCCGACCAACCACCCACTTTTTGTGTGAAAGAGAATTGATTGATTAGGAGTTTACATCCATTAAACAACAATTTCATATACAGACAGAACGTCAACTGTATGAGAGGAGTACTGTCCCGCACGCAAGATACAACATTAACATCGAATATTGAAATACAGTATCGATGAGCTTCGTTTCGCCAAAGTTTGAGCCAATAATTGTATACTCGTATATTGAACAGAATTTGTTTGGCATGTTCCGTTGTTAACCAATTAAAACTTTACAACGGACGAATTAACAATAGCACAATATTAGCACAAAGATATTGTCGTTGCGACTGAAGAAATGGGGCTTATGGCATTTGTTACCAGTCGAGCTTGTGAACTGCCAGTACATGTTCAGTGGAACCTCTTCAAACCGGACACCCTGGGAGGTGTCCGGTTTCGTGAGGTTCCACTGTAATTCGGGTATATGAGTGCTGCAATACATATTCGTATGCATTGTGATCATGAACAAACATTACCAATATAAGTACAGTATGGTTAATGCTACCAACATTGAACAGACGCATATGGTCTTGCTGTCCGATTTAGAGGATTTTACTGTGCATACGTGCTGTCTGGTAAACATTTTATTACAGAAAATGTGCGTTGACAGTGTAATAATATACTGTATTAAATCATAATACAATCCTGTAATAAATATGTGCGCGATTCCGCCGCAGATACCACGTAGTGTGGATAGGTATGCATTCAATGTGTCATGTTGGGCTTATGCAATACATAGAATCGAACTTGCAGAACGAAAACTCGGGTTATTTATGCTATTGTCCCTGATATCTAAAAGTTAAAACGTAACACACGATAATGAGATTTAGTATGCAAAGTGGTGTGAGATAAGACAATGTGGTGACGTTTTTACTACCTTAGTTTCTGTTTAACTTTGTAAAGGCTTGTACGTCCGTGCGCCAGTTACCAAAATGATGTTTGCGGCTGTTCTCATTACAACTACGCTGTAGGTGCATACCCGTTGGTGCATTCATAATTTAGTAATTACAAACAATTGTATTTGTCTTATCTTCGACAACCGTCTATAATACCAATAATTATGACACGAATAATTAGTAGGGGTCTGCAAATATGTTATATACGGGGGTTGTCGGAATGTATTATATTGAAACTGGCCTTGCCAATATTTGTCAATTTCTTTATTTCAAAATACTTGCATATTATGCTAGAAAGCAAGCAAATTGTCATTACCAAGATTAACGCAGGCGGTTGTGTAGCACATTGTGCCGGTAGTTATAATTTAAGTATTTCTTTCAAATAGAAAACAAACCTGTAATTCTAATTTAACACAACGACGCAATATAGAAAACCGATCAACATATTGTAAGAGCACTCTGTTTTACCAAATTGAATGTACTACATAGATTATTCCGTACCATACACATGTATGGTCAAGTAAGGACGTCAAACATTGTCAGATAGTCGGTAAACTTTTGCTCTCATTTACGGAAACATCATTTATTTATTGAAATGTGTTTAACAGGTTTAACGGCCTGTCAACAGCTAAGGTCTACGAGCGAGCCGGCTCATCTGGATCTACACTGTTTGCAAACACCGCAATACATTTGATTTATTGGTGTTTAACGGCCTATCAACAGCTAATATCATTTACGGCCTGGCCAACGGGGTCAATCCCGTATTTACTCTGCCGCATCATCGCCATGAGGGGTCCCAAAACAAGAACGGAATATTTAGTAAGAAAAACATATGTATTCAGCCCTGAACTTGGAATAACCTGACCTGGTGCCAGACACATACCACACCAAGTCACTTGGACCCTTCCCCTAAAAGAAATAGGATTAGGAATAATCGTATTACTCATATAAGGGGTATATATAACCAGATTCAACTCTCACATACAAGAGCCAAAGACGTACATACAAGTATGAGGCCCAAGCCAGATATCCGGTCGGGATTCCGGTTAAAGACGAATACCGATCGTTAAATTACCAATCGCATGCTTCCAACCCACTACCGTAAAAGAGGTATATAGTGTTTGAAGGGTTAAATATGTATCTGTAGCCCATTTCACCAACATTGCAAAGTATACTTATCTAGCAAAGTATACTTTGAGGTAGACATTTTCAATTTAAGGATAATTTTATTAATTTTTATTATACTGAATTGATTACATTATCACAGCCAGTTTGGCTGTGATAATGTAATAAATTCAGTATTCAGTCGTTAGTTATATATGAAATAGTGCATTTCGGGGGGAAATAAATGGGCCGCGCTCTGTGAAAACCAGCCTTAATGATAACATTTTCAATTTGCACTTGTTTACATTTTTTCATGCGGACATCTTTCAAAACAATATGCTGAAAAGAAAATGCAAATACGTTTCATACTTTTTGTTTTATCTAACTTGTTGTAGCACCATGTGAATCACGCAATGAAAAAAAGAGTAACGTCATCGAGAAAATGACGTTATTGAAACGCTGATGTTTGTACAATGCAACACAACAGCATACAATAGAAATGCGTGTTCATAGACTCATTGACTGTGCTTGCTGTAAACTGTATTTGTTGATAAGTTACACTAAATGTATATACAAGTGTTAGTATGTATACTATCAAACATTGAACGGAATAAAACTATGATATGTACATGTAGTGAACAAACCAAACGCACCACTATCAATGATAAATCTATAATTAGCCGAAATGTGACTTCTTAATTTGCTACTATCGCCAACTATCACAGATTATGCATATACATGTACCGTCTGAAAGATACATTGTAATTGAACCAAATGCACTTTTTTCTGTAGAAATAAATGACCTGAATTTAGTTAGAATTGGGATAGGCCTATGGCCGCACATATCAATGACTTCAGCACCCAATGGTATCTAGAGGGTAGTCGGACACCCCCGGGGAATGTTAAACAAATTAAAAATCGACTGTCCATACCCGACTCTTGGAATTAAATTTACATCTCAGAAAGCGGGAGGAACGTTTTCCTGTGTAGCCAATATGACTGACGGACGATCTTATGTACAATATTTAGCAATATTTAGAAGCAGAACAAATTGCGACGCTGTGTGAAGTAGGGTCACCTGTGGGAGTAATGATTGTTTTACAAGTACACATATGCCTCCGTATATGCGGGTCGATTTGTGTTGTTTACTATCGTTACGCAGTATTGTGTATCCAGGAAAGACAACTGAGTCATACTCGTGTAGATGAGTTTCTTGAATACAGACGATATCATAATTCCGTATAAACTGTTCAAATTCTGGAATATTTAGTTTATCCTTGATACCACACACGTTACGTGATCCAATTCTAATATGCTCATGTGTCACATTGTCCTAATGGCGTGGACCGGGATTCACAGGTGGCTAGTTCGAAAACATAGTAAACTATTTCAATTAAGAAGTCCCCACCCCCTAACCTGAAATCCTGGATCCGCCCCTGGTATTTGCTTTATATTGTTTACACGCCTCCGACTAGAAGGTCCCTTTGATTAAAAAAATCAATAAAGCACGCAGACATCCAGTGTTTAGTAGTAAGTAAATTAACAACGATCTAAAGTAGGACTTCTTAAAATTGTAAATTGTAAATGTTGGAGACTTGTGCATCTGCGCAGCCTTACCAGGGTCTGCAATGATTGCAAACATACTAGTAAAATATATGCCATACATTCATATAACCATATTTACAATCAGTCGGCTACGTCCCTGGGGCCCGTTTCACTAGACTTCGTACGACTAAAATGTTAGTAAGTACACAACGTTTTCCTGTAAACAATTATTGGATTTACATTTTAATGAGCAGCCTATGCTCAATAAATGTTAATTCATCAATTGAAATTTCCAGACGATCTTAGATTTGCACTTACGAACATTTTAATCGTACGAAGTTTAGTGAAACGGGCCCCCGGTGGCTACAATTATGTTCTCACTAAATATGCCTGTGACACAATACCAACACACTAAATACTAAATAATAAAACATGTTTGGCCCAGTGTCAACATGATGCGATATGCCAGGAGCCGCGTAATTAGCACTACCATAATTGTTATCTGTGATTATTGTTCTGACAATTTCAAAATTTTATTTTATGTTGATTTTCTAAATAGACCAGTAAATCAAATGAATTAAGACCTAGGCCCAGTTCTATACGTGGCCAATTGTATCCAGAATACGTGTCACAGTTGATGAGCCAACTGTTTACATTTTCTTTAATACAAGTAACGGTTGCGGGCACACTTTCACGTAAAGCGGGGGCGCGTCTGACCGGCCGTCGGCACTAACCGCCCCCATCAGTAAACACGTTTAAACCTAAGTTGATATCTTTTATTGCGCATGTTCATTTCCCCGTGAGTTTTAAATTTGCGACAAACGGTGCAGAAAGTATTGCCAATACGAATTAAATCGTTTTCCATAGACCTTTCATAAATATGATCATGAAATATGTAGATGTCTACATATTTCGAAAATCGATATTGTAGTAAGGCTTGTCACGTTCAAATGAAAGTTAGCGTTACTCATCAAAATGCGTAATGCAGTCTAATCCATAAATAAATCCCAACATCGGAACTGGGTTTGTGCCGCGTGTACGGTTCCGTCTTAGACGGCCGAAAACACGCGACCCCGCTCTAATCTGAACGGGACCGTATAGCATAATTAGTAAAGAGCGCACACATGCGCACCGGGTTCGATCCTCAATATGTAAATACATGTATATCTGATGGTGGTCGCCACACAGGATACGTTTGTTTTCTTTGAGTATTCCGGTTTCAACCCAAATAAAAAAATATGCAGACGCCTCCATCTACGCCGACTACAATTGTTCTCGCGTTTTGTAATTGTTATATAAATATATAAATAAAGTTTAAAAGAAATATTAGCATTAAGATTACATAATACTGATTGTGTTATGTGTTTTCTAAAAATACCGGTCGTATGGTTATTTAGTTTCAAATGTCATTTCACAAATCGTCCATATACTTATAATATAGCACACAAATCATAAATGCAATATGCCCATTTGTATAAAAATAATCAAATCAAATGACCTTGAAGGAAACCGAAGAAAAAAAAAGACACCTAACTGAACCACTATGAAAACAACTGTACAATTATGCCACGCATATCTAACATTAAAATATGTGTGAGCCGTAAAGCGTACGGCTATAAATAGGACAACTTATTGCAATGACGCCTAAACAAAATATATTTTCAACGGATTATAAATCAGTGTGAAAATGTACGTCTGATATAAAATGTATAATACTGCCAATTAATATGAGGGGTAATGGTAAATGAATGTTTATTTTGTCAGAAAATTTCTCAGTTTGTGCATACTGAGTGGGTGTGTACCTTTAACTGATAAACTGAGCCCAACACTGTGAAATCTATAGAGAATAGTATATATAGAGTTTTAGGTATTTACGAGATGAACTCGTGGAACGAGATGGAAAAAGAATTGCGAATTGCACATGTCCTTCTAAAGCTGCCGTATGATACCCTTATTAAGTTATTTAATGCGTAAATTGTGGCATATAATTGGTAATATGAACATCGACTTATTGATCCCATACAGTTCATTTCACCCGAATGCCATTATCACGGAGAAATACTTCCCAGTCTAGTACAGTAGACTAGTCTAGGGCCGCTCTAAACCGGAAACGTCTCTGTTCATGATTGAAAGTGACACATACGGTTCATGGAGTGCTTAATTACAGTGGAAGCTCTCTAAACCGGATACGCCGGCCACCTCCACTGTATTGTCACTTCGATAACGGGCATGGTGTGTGTGATCTGTTGTTTCTCTCCTTTATATACAAATGCCAACAAAATGTTAACCTTTAGAATGCTGAGCACGAACATTTTCGTCTGCGTTTGCTTTCTACTTTGCCTTTCTTAATAAAAACATGGTTTGACAGCACTTCCGAATCATTTCCATTGGAAATGATTCTTAAATGCTGTCAAATCATGTTTTGATGAAAACTGGAGGAGAGAACATAAACAGCAGACGACAAAATTTAATTCAGCAGTGTGAGGGTTAAACCACGTCTTTCTTCCGTCTTATATTGTTACATGTCTACCGTTGTTTGACACTGCTCACAGACGTGTTCAAACTAGCATGGGACCACGAACACCCTATCGTGCAAAAAACGAAATCAAACTTTTCAGCTTTGAAATGATTACGGATATTCTTTGCTTATTTGTAAATATGTGGCTGGGACTGGTGAAATGGGGCTTATCGGTTTTGCGAACAGTGTAGATCCAGATCAGCCTGTGCATCCGCACAGTCTGATCAGTGTCTGCACTGTTCGCCATTCCATCAATGAAACTCCCTTTATGCTTGTAACAAGTAATATAGATCTGTGTCGGGCTACAGGAGTGTGCTATTTGACCAGGAGCTTCAAGCCTTGTGTCATATGTGGCTGTGTACTGGAGAAATTGGGCTTATTGATTTTGCGATCAGTGTAGATCCAGATCAGCCTGTGCATCCGCACAGTCTGATCAGGATCTGTACAGTTCGCCACTCCACCAACGAAACCCCTGCCATCAGATCGTCATCAGGCCACACTAGTGCTATGCCATCAGGAGCTACACTGGTCAGAAATCTTATCAGCCCCACTTCTCCAATCACAAATTAACAAACCCTATAATGTGTAGTGACGATATACCTGGGCAATTCTTTCCTTAACTGGCCAAATACATTTCACCGTACCGTTTTCTTACGTTCAAGTGTTTTCTGAAATTTACATATAAATCTCTCTCTCTCCACCTCGCATTGCAACTTTGTATTTACAAAACTGCTATTTAGTGTACACATACACTACTTTTCATGTTCACTGTCTGTCATCTTGCTTGCATTGTCATGTGAATTGTATGTTTGTTAATTACTATTGTGCTCAAGAGCCAGCATGGCTTAAGCAATAAACGATATTCTATTTTATATCTTTGGCCAGTTAATGAAAGTATGTCCATGTATATCTTAGCTGAACATAAACGCACCCATGTGTACATTTCATGTGGACACAATAAATAGCTTTAAGGTCAATAACATGTAATTTGCCAGCAATCTTATTGCAGGTTGTTTAAAACTATTTTCCACACATCAGACGTCTTCTATATGTTCGGTGTGCAGTAATGTGTAAATAATCTGAAGTATTTATACTGTGTAAATAAATACTGATAAATCGCCCATTCAAGTAACCATTCAAAACTATGTCATGTGTCACGTTACCTGGCTAGTCCATTTTATCAGAAACTGCGGTGTTTTCACATTCAACATCAATAAGGATTTCAGGATTATTGTCTGGTGTCTGCGACGACAGAATCTGTCTGACTTACAGTGGAACCTCCCTCACATGGGTCCGGTTTAGAGAGCTTCCACTGTATTCATGTTTCTAGTATCGTGTGATTCAAATAAACTGTAGCAAAATTATCCTGGTCTACCCTAGGCACACGAATATTCCTGTTTCTAGTATCGGGTGGCATAGCATATCCAACTTTCGCGGCCACCTTACCATTGCTTACCTGGACAAAATCAATAGTGACCACATGGTCAATTTCAGCTGACCAATACGTGATGGTCAGTCGGCAATTTCCGTGATATCGGCTTTTTCCATACTCTCTCGGAAATCTACAGGTGTCACGTGATGTATGCAATTTTACATGTACATGTAGTGTGGCGATCCACCATTGACCACTGTGATATTCGAATTAACGTGTCAGGTTAACATGTATCTCACTTCCCGAACATGTTTATTTTATTGAAAATGACATTTATGACCACGTGAACATGATTTCCAAAGTTAAATATGGTTTCCGTAAATGACATCGCATATATTTTATACCACATGTGGAATTAAATATTCTTCCTTTGTACAAATAAAGTTCAATGAAGTTTAGTTTGCAGTAAATAATTCGCGATGATTCTGCTTAATTCCCTGTAAATAAAAACAACACATTTCCATTTATTGACAAGTTTATAATTTGTGACACTTTCACCAATATTTGTTTCGATAATCGATATAAATCCCGTTAATATTCACATGAAATCTAGAGAAATCATGCAACGATACAATATTTACAACCAGCGTAAGTAAATTTGTAGACTAACGTAATCCGACCAAGATTTATAATTCGCGTGTACGTAAAAGGGAATTACGTTAATTCTTTCTAAACATATAAAATAAAGATGAAATGATATTAAGTATTGCAAGTTGCAATTATCTCAAAGATAATCAAATAAGAAAAAGTCTATGCTGACATTACAAATCAGTATGTCAGTTGCTATAGGTGTATACTATGATAAGACTGCACGGATGCAGACCGTATATGCGTGTATGCTGTTTTCTAATCGATTTTTAAAATGTGTACGTGTATGAGTCTGATCTGGGCTTACACTGTTTATTAATCATTATGAAGCCTGCACTATAGTTATGCGTAGTAAACAACCACACAGTCGTAACAATTAGTTAAATCACGTAAATAATTACAGATGACCGATGTACTCGATATATATATTCTCAGGCTAGCGAACTTTTTTTAAGTTAATATTTCGGGAAATATACATGCTGGGGATTATGATAGCCATGTTAAAATCATAGAGGGGATTATGATAGCCCTGTTAAAATCATAGAGGGGATTATGATAGCCCCTGCAAAAATATGAAGGGGATTATGATAGCCCCTGCAAAACTATGAAGGGGATTATGATACCCCTGTCATTTTCGGCGAAGGGGATTATGAACGAAGGGGATTTTGATATACACTCCTATCCAAGACGTTGCACATTGAACGGGTGCAACATTCGATCATTCACATTACAATACAAGTTTAGTATTATTCACATTATACTTGCAACTGCTTGTTCATCGCCTGTTCATTTGCACCAATAGGCTGAATGGAATCGAACAATGAAACTTTGAAACACAAACGAGGCACATACCAAACAACAGATTTATTCCTCTACGCTTTGTATTCATAATTATGCATAATTATTCATGCAACTGAACATAATACAGGTAACATTACACGTGCAAAATACGTCTTTGTCCTTTTTGGTGTGCTCCCACGTTTAATTTGCTGTCAATGTTAAGTGTCTTTTATGTGAGCGTATATATATGAAATCCATATAACGAGATAAGATAAGAAAACCGCGATCATGATTTACACTACGCAACCAGACACCAGAAACACTACTATTCCCTGTGTCTAGTAACATGCCACATAAAGATACGTACACGTTAATTAATTAGCAGTGCGATTTTCCTTTTCGGCACAAGGCCAGGCAAAAAGCAATTGCAATTCACTATTAAACGTTTCAATTTCTGTTTAAAACTTATGTAATTAATACACGTTTTAAACACATACACATATATTCATTGCAGTTCGATTTTACATTTAACCCTTCAAAAACTACACAACTCGTTTGTGATGTTGCACATAGTGTATATCCGAGTGAGCCGGCTCGTAACGAGCCGTCTCATCAGGATCTGCACTTTTTGCAAGTAAGTTTCATTTATTTTTATTAATTTGAAAAAATCACCCCCTAACTAAATGGACTACCGGTAGAGTTAATGCCTTTGATCATTTGTACGGACTGTACAAGAATATGGCCTATCAATTAATTGATCAGGATCTGCACTGTTCGTCATTCCATCAATAAAACACCCGTCGTACTTCTAACAAGGAATGTAGATCAATATCAGGCTACAATAGCGTTCTATTTGATAAGTAACTACACTGGTCACAAATCCCATAAGCCCCATTTCTCCAGTCACAGCCAAAAGCTAATAACATTATGTTTAAACTGAACCATGAAGACATGTTTTCTTGTGACGTGTAGTAGATTTGCCACACAAATAGTGGGTGTCTGACTGTATAATTACACTTGTTATAAACGTGTATTCTTCTCAAACTATTGTACGACGTCAACCACTATATATACAATTGCTATACATTCATATAACCATATTTACAAGTGCTAATTTTAAAGAATATTTACATTGTTATCAAAGGGCAATCGTACGGCTGATTCAATGTGATATTTGTGAAAGTCGCTAAAAATTACGTGACACGGTACATGTAAGTGGTAACAAATACCGATACAAATCAGTAGGCTTCGTCCCTGGTGGTTACAATTATGTATGACAAGTATCATGATTACTGTGTCGCAGTAAACATGCCTGTGACACAATACCAACACACTAAATACTAAAACATGGTTGGCCCAGTGTCATCACGATGCGATCTGCCGAGAACCGCGTATATTTGGCACTACCATAATTTTACATCTGTGATATGGTTATTTTTCTGAAAATGTCCAAATTGTATTGTTATGTTGATTTTCGAAACATTCGTCAAGCGAAACAGTAAATTAAACGAATTAAGCCCTGTGCCCAGTTCTATTCGTTACATAATACTGATTGTGTCATGCTGTTATCTAAAAAATACCGGTAGTATGGTTATTTAGTTTCAAATGTCGGGTCACAAGTCGTCCATATATTATAAAAATCATTTGAAATATGCCCATTAGTATAAAACAATAATCGACAAAATCACTACGTGTTTCCTTGAAGGAAACCGACAAAACAGACAACTGTCTGAACCACTATGCAAACAACTGTACAATTCTGCTACACGTATCCAGCATTAAAATGTTAGTGAGCCACAAATAGTAAAGCGTACGGTTGGTTATAAATAGGACAACGTCAACTTATTGCAATGACGCAACTATTTCAAGTGTCAAAATCAGACGTGACGTTTGTTTTAAGCGTAACTTTGCGACGTCATTTTCATGTTTTCATATCGTTGTCATTAAGGCTGGTTTTCACAGAGATCTCACGGGACAGTGGGCGGCTAGCTTTAAAAAGGGGTGGACGATTTTCTATATACTTCACTAACGACCCTGTAAGTTACACCACTGTCCAGTGTCTAGAAAAATAGGTTTATGAATATTTCTTGACTTTGGGAGGCTTGACTAGGTGTATTATTAGAGTATTTCATAATTCTACGAAACTGAATGTTAGCTCCGGTTGATTTTGACATCTTGGAAAATGGCGCATGCTATTCTGTCTCGCCGGTACGGTTTCGCGTCAGAATTTAAGGTATTTTTCGGGCATTTATCATTTTCAGGAAATGGTGTGGTGTTACAAGTGATAGAACAAGACATAGCAAAGTATCTGTGCCTCATATTTTCATGAGAACAATTCCAACACATTGAGTCGTGTTGAAATTTCTGGCCAAAAAATAGGTGGGTGGGGTACCTTTGTGAAAAATTAATTAAACACATCTGATGCGGTTACTGCATTTTTATTGTGGCACGCGGTTTGTACTTCAATTGCGAGTATTTTTCAATACTTGTCGCAAGAGCCTCCTTAACTGATTGCGAGAGGCGGTGATGTTTATAAGTCACGCGCCGCCCTCAGAAAACAGTCAATTTTGGCTATTTTCAACCGTCCCGTGATGCCAGAGCGCTCTGTGAAAACCAGCCTTAATGACAACGTCATGAAAGGCTGAAAATGACGTCGCAAAGTTACGCATAAATTTATCAACGTCACGTCGGATTTTGACACTTGGAATTGTTGCGTCATTGCAATAAGTTGTCCTATTTATAGCCGTACGCTTTGCGGCTAACAAATATTTTAATGTTGGATATGCGTAGCAGAATTGTACAGTTGTTTTCATAGTGGTTCAGATAGTTGTCTTTTTTTTTCTTCGGTTTCCTTCAAGGAAATATACGGAAGCCCGTTAGTGCCACATAGAGTAACTTTTTTTTTCGTTTTTCGTTTTATTTTTTTTTCGTTTTTCGTAGGGTAATTTTTTTTAACATATTCGTTTTTCGTACAGTAACTTTTTTTTTACAAATGGTGACAGTAGTTCTGCAAGGGGGATAACTGTGTCTGGTCGTTTCGCTCTAATCCGGTTCGCACTGAGTCGTTTCGCACTGTGTCGTTTCGCTCTCATTATTGTCCTGGGCATGCATAACTTTTTTGTGGGGGGGGGGGGTATACTGGAATCAGCTTATCATTCCGTCCGTCATTCCGTCCGTCCGTATGTCCGTCCGTCCGTCCGTGATCAAAACTTAACTTTTGCACAATTGCTTATAATTCTGCCATCCTTACTCCACGGTTAGGGAACTCTGTTACAGCGGCAAGTAGTTCTGGACAACAGCTCATCACAGCTTCGGGAGCAAAGCGCGACAGCTTCTAGACGGAATGCGACAGCTTCTGGACTGATTGTGACAGTTTCAGGACGAGGCATATGCCAGATTTTTGTGTTTTCCTTTATCATGTCCCATTATTTATGCATATCATGTCATAAATCATGTTTTAAATATGCAGATCAGCGCACAAATCGATGAATTACAGCAATTAAAGCAAATACTCAATAAAACACCTTTTGGCCGTTATTTTTCTATTTTATATGCTTCATTTGGTGATTACAATCGAAATACGGACTTAAAAGTATACCAAAAGCAATATATACGAGGGTCATCAACATTAAGTGAGAGCAGCCTTATTACTCGAACAATGTTATATAAAAGTCACTTAATGTTGACTGACCCTCGTATAGAGGAAAACAGTGGATTTTCATTTACTGGATGTAACAGCTTCTGGACGATGTCGTGACAGCTTCGTAACGACATCAACATTTATGTCACAGTTTTCCGTCGACAGTTTCTATATTTTCTTGGAGCACACAGAATGTCAGAATTGGCTGTAGTATCAGTTTTTATGCCATCGCGTAGCGAAAATGAGATATAGGGATACAAAAGTCGTCTGTCCGTCCGTCTGTCCTTCTGTCACACCTGCGTTTAGCAAATGCGTTTAGCTCCGATTTTTCTCTAATAACTTTGTCAGTTCTTGTCGGATTTCAATAATATTTTGTCACAATGTGTGTCTAGGTATTGCGCACTGTACCACATACGACCCACCTCCCTATGGTCAAGGTCAACAAGGTCAACAAGGTCAAGGTCACTTACAAATTTGTCTTTTTTTTCTGCGTTCATCAAATGCGTTTAGCTCCGATGTTTCTCTAATAACTTTGTCGGTTCTTGTCAGATTTAAATAATATTTGGTCACAATGTGTGTCTAGGTATTATGCACCGTTCAACATATGACCTACATCCCTACGGTCAATGCCAACCAAGGCCAAGGTCACTTTTGGACTTAGTCATTTTTTACTATCAAACCACCATAGCGATTGGATACACGGCGTTTAGTCCTGTCAATATACACGTAGACCCACCACAAATTGCAACATTTTATTTTTCCTTCGCTAAGTAGTCTAGTAAGCACCCAAGATTAACATATCAAAATATGCCAAAATCTACCCCTGCGAAAGTTGTAAATTTTGCATATTTTCAAAATGGCCGCCAAAATTCAAATTATATTGAAATATTGTTCCAATTTCAACATATTTGGCAATTAGCATGCTTGGAAATTGTTCTTTACATTGACAAGTTGCTTTTAAAAGACATTTGTTATATCTGAACTAGTGATACGTTACATAAAAATCCAAGATGGCCGCCAATTAAGGAAATCTGATATATTCTGCATTAACTACGTTAACAAATAGCGCTTATTAATGCAAATATTCATTATATTTCAACCTAATTCTCTCAGAATTGGGAACTTGGTTGTAATTTATTTTAATGTGGTTTTAGTTTTGCATATTGGGATGAGTACTATCAAAATAATACAAAATGAGTCTTATGTTGGTTATTGGAATTACGCTGAATGTTGCTAAAATTGCATTACTGACATCCTATGTTGTAATATAAGTGCATGCAATAATTGTTGTGTGCTACATATCAAAACGATGACATTTTCAACAAAATAAACATTCATATACCACTATCAGACATATTTATCGGCACTTTTAAATTATATAAATACATGTATTCATTTTCCAGTTCCGGTGTGATAATTCTCAACAGTTAATAATCCGGCGTGATATATTAATGGACGCCGCTATTTACTTTCTAAATTCATATTCATTATGTAATACTCATACTTTATAACATGCTAATAACATTATTGAAACCAGAAAGTTAATGTTGTTTTTAAGATAATAATCTCATTTGCATAATGAAAGTGTCTCGAATCACATTAATTGACCGAATTTTTAATATGTAATTCCATATTATCACTATGCACATTTTATTTGTAAACATGCTGGAATAGTTTCCCAGTCATACTCATGTTCGTTTCATGGAAAGGGACATTTCACATTAAAATGGTGAATCAAGCAGTTTAGGAATAGTGTGTTTTCATATCGTCGAACATGTCTCGCCTCCCCCGGAACATTTTAATATATTATATGTCCTTAAATTCACTTGCGTGTTTTTTATCTGGTTTTCCTTTTTTATAACGTGCTGTATGTTACCCAGTCTGGACACCATATGCACCGTTAAATCACTTTAGGTCTATGCAAACCATGCGACTGAGAAGTGGGATGCAACACCCACAACAACACCCTTTATATCCACAACTGCTTTTGATGTTGTATATTAGTGAATGTTTTACTATTTTATGGATGAAGCATTTTGTTTTGAGTCTTATGATATATTTTAAGCGCCAATGATGGTAAGTCAAGTTGGGAGGGGCATGTTTTACACATGACCATCTGTTTCATTGGTGCAATACATCTGGCCTTACATGACATTTAATGTTCACACTGTTGTTATGTATGTTTTATCAGCCACTGTAACACCTAAAACTGCCAAACATGGACAGCATTATCAAATATTGGTGTATATCAGAAACAAAAATAGCTCATATCATGTTCATTTGACAGTGACCTACCATTTCCAGCTTAAATGGCATTCTCTGTCTATGTATGCACCAAACATATACAACATAATCAGCAAGTGATATGCATCAACATTCAACATCTCCTATGTGTGACTTTGATCATCTTTGCCAGCTTATTTGTTTGTGTCCTTTTCTATAGTACATATTGTTATTGAAGTTGCCTGTCAGCCATTGTAACACATACATGTCTACAGCAACTGTGGCACATCAGAATATGATTATAATTTTAATATCAAAATTTATATTCATTTGATATTAGCATTTCCGGCATCACCTACGTTTTACAAACCATTTCTTCTTAATTGATGATTTTAATATGCTAATATAGCATCAGTAATTGGAATGTATTTCATAAGACCGTTCTTACAGATTGTGTGATATTCATGCTAGTAGTGTGTGTTTGTCCACTGTCTTTCACATTTGTTGTATATCGATCCAGTGGCGATAGCATGTACGCCCACTGCAAACGTGTACTGAGTAATGACCAATGCATGGTATGATACTATAGAAAGCAATCTACTTTCATTCACATACATGTACTCTGTACATACGGTGTTGGATTTTATCAGTTGTAATGTTTTAGTCACTTATTAATGGACGTCTGTTATCTACATACTCTAAAAGTTTACATGTCATTGGCATATTTTCTAATGGACTTTGTTTATGATCAGTTACACTATATTTGACATTAGCTTGATGTATTATTGAAATAATCACCACTGACCGGAGTGGGTGCACCAATAAAATATAAAAATTGGGATAACAGCAACCATCACCCTGATGCTAAGCATTGGCAAGCCGCCATGCTTCGCATATATGCACTTGTTCAGATACTAGGTATAGGGAATTTGAATGACCCATCCAGCACCGACCGGTCTACACACACCAGGAAGATCCACTGTGAAGTGATGGAACATATCAGGAGGTAGTTTTCAAGCGATGCCATGTCTTGCGAATTTACACAAATATATTTTCTGTACCCCATATTACAGAGTAAAGTAACATTTCATTAAATATATAATACTCAAAATTTTATAACGATCACTTCTTTCACGCTAAATGATTAGTCATTTATCAAACAAGGCTTCAATTGTATACATGTAGTACCAAAAATAAATGTCTATATGCGGGCCTCAAAATTCAGTGTTCTTCACATATGCAATTGACAGTAAAATTAAATAGCTTCTATAAACCATACAATACAAAACTAGCATTCAATATAAATCAAATTTTGAGTAGTATTTAAAAGTTGGCTTTCCAGTTACATGTCCGTTCTGATTTCAGACATTTATCATATCCTTCATCTGTGTCATATGATTATGAACATAATTATTGTGTCCGCAAAAAGGATAATGCTATTAAGATTCATAAAGTACTAATATAGTGTATGCACTTGAATTTTCACCCCATTTTGCATCATCCAGAATGATGCTCCTTCATGATGTGTGTATGTATGTACTGTCTGAGCGGTCACAAGCCTTTCTGTGTTCTATTCCACGCCCTGATGTATGTCCACCTGCCCCATGCACTTGTCATTCCGACTGACAATTATATATTTATCACAGTAAAGTCTCTCAAGATATTTCCTTTCTCTTCTGTTAATTTATGCGCAATTCATGATCAGTAATGTTTTACTTTCTGATATATATATATATATATTATAATATATTCTCTTTCCTGGACATATGCTGTTCACAATGTAAACAACTCTGTTGATATTTACTTGTGTTGTGCGCAAATGTGTTAGCCCTCAGTGGCTGGGGTGTGTTATATTCTTATATAATTATTTAGATGAGGATTGTTATGACTCCCCTCCCCTCAGATGTACAGGTAGCATATCATATTTTAGTTAATAAACACTCATTGAGTCTGCCTTAAAATCTCTTAGCTATTGATAATTACAAATACATTCATGTGTTTTGCAACATGTATTTGTCCCGACCCAGTTCATGCTGTAAACATTGCATTACAATTCTAACCTCATCTAGAAGAACGTAGATGAGGTTGAAATCCAACCTTTTACCATCGACCCCTGTGGTGAGCTTTCCATTATACCCAGATGTTACCTGTAGCCCCTACAGACATTCAAAGGGTTATCTGATTGTATAGCCAGCAATTAAGAGTAGTGGACATTAGTGTGCTTTTTTTAAATGTACATTTCCCCCAGGGATGAAAAAGCAACCAACATAATTATGTTTTTCAAAAAAATATAGCTATGCCCGTTTTTTTTAAAATGAAAATCCGTTCAGAAATAAGCTTTTTGAATATTTCGATTATTAAATTGGCCTATAGCTATCTGGCTATCATGGTCTTGAAGAAGGCACACGTAGTAATACATTCTATTAGACAAAGACATGTGAATATGTGTCAGCATAAAATTTGGTTTATCTAAATCAAGTACTTTTCCGTAAATAACATAGAAAATTGACACAAATTTCAGAGCTCATGCGGAATTTAATTCTGCATGAGATCTGAAATCTGTGTAAATTTTCGATGTCATTTGTGGCTGTGACTGCAGATAGGGGTCTTATGGGTTATGCAACCAGCGTAGCCCCAGATCAGCCTGCGCATCCACGCAGTCTGATCAGGGCCTACGATGTTCACCATTCAGCCAATGATATAGCAAGCATACCTCTAGATGACAACATAGATCAATATCAAGCAACAAGAGCCTTGCAGCAGATAAAGATGTAGATTAATCAATAAGCCCATAAGACCCCTTTCTCCAGTCGCAGCAACATTTACGAAAACTATGGCGATTTTACGAAATCAGTATCGGCGAAATACGGTGATGTGATAAGGGTGGTTATCTCAGATCCTGGCTCATATAACATCCACAATGTGTCTGGTTTAGAGAGTTTCCACTGAAAATTGAACCACTGAAAGTCAGGATGGATATCACATTTCCTGTCCGGTTTAGAGATGTACCATAAAAGTTAATCATAACAGTATATTTGCAAATCTCACTATTTTGAATGGTCAGACTTGTAACTGATCTAGGATTAGTAAGAATTCATGCAGAGAAACAGATGTACATGTAATACACATATGTGCACACATAACATGCTCTATTCCCATGTGACCTGGAGACGTGTAGGCCAGAAAGTAGTTCCCAAAAAATAAACGGCTACAGGTAATTACAGCACAATGGTCAGTGAATGGTCAGTGAATGGTCAGTGGGCAGTTTGGTGATGAGATATTTATTGCTGGTTTTATTGCCTGACACCTAGGTGTTGTAGATGGCAATCTGCTGCTCCAATATAGCCAGATATTTTTAATGCAGGATTCACATCATGTTAATGAAGTGGTATTTGCACACATTCCACAAAATGTCAATATAGCACATCAAGATACATGTAGGGCTAAGCTATTATAGTCGGTCAATTAGGTATATATTTGCGGTTTAATTGAAAACTAGTGTTTAAGTTTAACGATTATCACAATATTAGTGATTTTTGGCGGCCATATTGGATGTATGGAAATGACAAATTATCAAATGTTAGTTAAACATGCTAGAACATTATTGCATTGTTCGTTGATTAGAAATTAATACCCATCTTACTCGGATTGATTTGAAACTGTATGCATGCCCAGGACAATAATGAGAGCGAAACGACTCAGTGCGAAACGACTCAGTGCGAACCGGATTAGAGCGAAACGACCAGACACAGTTATCCCCCTTGCAGAACTACTGTCTCCATTTGTAAAAAAAAAGTTACTCTACGAAAAACGAATATGTTATCTCGTAATTACAAGATAAAAAAAAAGTTACTCTACAGAAAACGAATATGTTAATTACGAGATAAAAAAAAGTTACTCTACGAAAAACGAATATGTTATCTCGTAATTACGAGATAAAAAAAAGTTACTCTACGAAACACGAAAAAAAAATAAAACGAAAAACGACAAAAAATGTTACTCTATGTGGCACTAACGGGCTTCCGTAGAAATACGTAGTAATTTTGTCGATTATTTTTATACAAATGGGCATATTGCATTTATTATTTGTATAATATATCATATGGGCGACTTGTGAAATGACATTTGAAACTAAATAACCATACAACCGGTATTTTTAGATAGCACATAAAGTCAGTATTATGTAATCATAATGTTAATATTTATTTTAAACTTTCAGGCGTGGATACAGAAATAATTGCAGGGGGGGTCTAGACCTCCGCGAGCGCGAAGCGCGATGCTCATCGTAAAGTCTTGGGGTCTGGGGGTCCTCCCCCATGAAAATTTTAAATGCCAGATCGCCGCAGATGCGATTTCCTGACACCTAGGACACGAAAAAAGTCATCCAACTATTCAAGTATTGTAGATTTTATTTTTTATTTTTTTTGCCGGGAGCAGGGGGCGGGTCCAGATATACATGTACTTACAACTTGAAGATCGAACCATCGAATCATTTTGATAAGTAACGCTAACTTTCATTTGAACGTGACAAGTCAGCCTTAAAGGTACATGCACAATCTGTTCTTTATAGGAATTAAATAAGTGTATAATTGTGTTACTATTCCACCAGTTCTAAAGATTACGAGTGGCCGCTATACAGATATAGTCATTTAGTAATATTTATTTTACTGATAGTGACGCACGTATAATAATGCCAATCAATACGTGGGGTAATGATGAATGAATGTTTATTTTGCCAGAAAATGTCTCAGATGATGTCTCTGATATAAAGAACATATTGTGCCTACTGAGTGGGCATGTACCTTTAATACAATATCGATTTTCGATATATGTAGACACACTCGGGTAAATCTGCATTCATGTATTCATGACTTAAAATTATGTGTGACGTAGATCTACATATTGCATGATCATATTTATGAAACGTTTTGGTTTACAGGTGTCGTTCTATGGAAAACGATTTAATTCGTATTGGCAATACTTTCTGCACTGTTTGTCGCAAATTTAAAACTCACGGGGAAATGAACATGCGCAATATAAGATATCAACTTAGGTTTAAACGTGTTTACTGATGGGGGCGGTTAGTGCCGACGGCCGGTCAGACCCGGCCCCGCTCTACGTGAAAGTGTGCCCGCAACTGTTATTTTTATTAAAGAAAATGTATAACAGTTGGCTCATTAACTGTGACACGTATTATGGATAAAATTAGCCACGGATAGAACTTGGCCTAGGTCTTAATTCATTTGATTTACTGGTTCACCGTCGAATATTTCGAAAATCAACATAAAATACAATTTGTAAATTGTCAGAAAAATAATCGTATCACAGATCAAAATTATGGTAGTGCTAATTACGCGGCTCCTGGCATATCGCATCATGTAACACTGGGTCAAACATGTTTTATTATTTAGTAATTTATATAGATTTAACATTGATAGTGGTGCGTTTGGTTTGTTCACTACATGTGCATATCATAGTTTGATTCTGTTCAATGTTTGATAGTATATATACATGTACTAACAATTGTAGATACATTTAGTGCAACTTATCAGCAAATACAGTTCACAGCAAGCACAGTCAATGAGTCTATGAACACGCATTTCTACTGTAGGCTGTTGCGCTGCATTGTACAAACGTCAGCGTTTCAATAACGTCATTTTCTCGATGACGTTACTTTTTTTTCCTTGCGTGATTCACATGGTGCTACAAAAAGTGAGATAAAACAAAAACTATGAAACATATTTGCATTAAGGCTGGTTTTCACAGAGCGCGGCCCATATATATACACCAATTACCTAATAATTATACCTTAATTATATAGCACATATGGTGGCCTTTTGCTACCATCCACATAACGTGATAGCTAAGTCGTCTTATGCACATAATACATGTAAGTCGTATTAACCTCAATTATCGCATCAAGACGACTTATTAACTGAATAAGATGATATCGATTTGACAGATGTCTAATAACACGGAATCTTGTCCAAAGCGTGAATATCGATTATGACATCAATTTCTAGTTTCAATTGTATAAATTTTCTGATCGAATAAAGACAGTAAACCGACTTAATATGTTTTATCTCGTCATCACCAGTTAGTAAGTCGTCTTGACGCGATCGCGTCGAGACGACTTACACACTGGTCAGGACGAGGTAAATATATGTCACTTGTGGGCAGTATCAAGTATTATTCTCTCATATTAATAACTCAAGTTATTTCATCAACTTTATCACGTTCTGACAATTTAATAAGTCTCCTTACCGAGATAGTTGTGTAGTGTTAAGACGATGTATTAGTGTATTAAGACGACATACTATCACGTTAAATAGATGGCCGAAATATGCCACCATAGTAAATATTATTGTTAGTAACTGAATGCACATTTGTCACGTGTTACCGACACCAACACGTGACAGCACTGAGAGCGCATTGAGCTGACAGTAAATAACGGAGTTCAA
The DNA here is from genome assembly GCA_029237695.1 of Conchocele bisecta. Classification (NCBI taxonomy): domain Eukaryota; kingdom Metazoa; phylum Mollusca; class Bivalvia; order Lucinida; family Thyasiridae; genus Conchocele; species Conchocele bisecta. Next base: position 1,804,136 of record CM055275.1, read on the forward strand.
ATTATAGGCTGAATCAATGGTTGTTGTTATAACGTGGACAATAGGACAATAAGTTATTCCTGGGACTGAATAACTTGACAGTGACGCATTGTCTCTGGTTTGGGTAGTGTATATTGTGGACATGAGACTGACATTCTAGGTTTTACCGGGTTGATATAATTATGTGAATTTGTCTGGACGTTGCTGTTGCTGTTTCCAACCAGGTAAGTCAGTTTCAGCTATTTATATGGTGGCTCGTTAGGGACATGTCGTCTCATCGTTTCTACGCAGTGTAAAGACGGTAATGAATATACAGTGGAATCTCTGTAAACCGAACACCCTTGCGACATCGATGTGTTAAATTATGACCGGTTTCACTTACTGTCAACCATCGCCGATGTTTATAGGTGTTCATGATGGCTATGCACACAGGCGTGTTGTTCAGCGCTCTTACATCGGAATTACAGTGAAACATCTCTAAACCGGACACCCTGGGGACCTCCCAGGGTGTCCGGTTTAGAGAGGTTCCACTGTAACATGTAGTGCAGCCTTTCTAATTCGATGGAGCACCACTGTGATCGCCTTAGAGAAGTCCCACTGTAATTCACCAGACATGCGAACAGTCAAGCGTGTGTGTTTTGAGATGATGACTATACCCCGTCATCAGATATTAATTGTAGATAAACGTATCAAGATTTATCGGTGTCATTTTATCGGTATCCTGTTTGCATGGGCTACATATGAATGTTCGTTACAGCGAATCCAATAAAGATTAAATTGTCTACGGTTAGTGTTGTTGTGAGTACATAACTCTAATTACATTACATTACATATAATTACATTTGAGTTATGGTGGAGAAGTATAGAGCAAAACACATCTATAAAGCGGAAACGTGCAGCTTTATAGGCAATGTAATATAATGAAATGTAATTAGAGTTATGTACTCAGAACTACGTTTCTTGGTATCTCGTTTAGAGAGATTTCACTGTACATTCCAATGGCACATATCTGACGCTGACTGGAGACACGTGGCTTATGGTATTTGCGACCAGTGTATATCCAGATCAGACTACGCAGTCTGATCTGCATCTACACTGCTCGCCGTTCAGTCATTGAAGCATCTGTCCTGCATTTAACAAACAAGGCGCATGATCACGTGGTTATAACAACAACAACAGTGGCTGAAAGTGTTGAAAGCTTGCCCACTCCAAAGTACATGTAAGTATTATTTGATATTTTCCTTAATATGCAACGGATTTTGATCAAATATGGCGCAGCAAATGCGTCTTCATCAGCTGCATTTGGTGGTCCTGCATTTGGTTCGGCACATATACTTATGTCCTTTTTGCGAAGAATCGATTCCCGTGTCTGTAGAAGTTTGGGCCAGAGTACCAAATGCAGTTTAACAAGACGCGTTTGATGCGCCATATTTCAAATCCGTTACGTAATAAGGACAATATAAAATAATACGTACTTTTAATCGGATGGATTCTGGAAGTTTCAGTACTTGTTGTTGTTGTTGTTGTTGTTGTTAGTACCACGTGACCATACACCTTGATAAAGCTGCACAGGAATGTGCTAGGATTCCAGAAGCTAGACTGACCGTAAATCCCATAAGTCCCATTTCTCCAGTAACAGTCACATATAGGCTAGCTTGTATAATCGCAGCTATACGGACGCAATTTACTATTTCACCTGTAAATTACATGCATACAGCTGAGATTATATAAGCTACATATAAGCATACCTTACATGTATCACATACATGTACACTTTATGTGGTACATTTTCGAGTTTTGTTTCTGCAGCTACTCAATTCATTGGCAAGTTCACAGGTGGAAGACTCGGACCTAGGACCCAATACTTGGCTCATTTTGAAAACGTTACCCCACCCACCCATTTCCATACACTATATCTTGCAGCCTTTTCTGTAAGGTATAGTGTATGGAAATTGGTGGGTGGTGTAACGTTTTCCAAATGAGCCAAGTAATGTGTCCTACGTCCGAGTCGTCCACCTGTGCGCAAGTTATGAACGTCATGATGTGATAACACAGTTAGATCACGTTCGTCCGCATGTACGGTCGATACTCCAGTGGATTGATTATCTCAGCGTACGTACGGACGAACCGTGATCTACTGTGGCTTGGACATAGCTTGTCCATGGGCCGGCAGTACGACGTGGGATTGTTTATGTGTAGTTAACCCTTTCAACCCGAAATAACTGGAGTAGACTACATGTATGATATGATAAATTAAGGACCAATCTAGTCGACACAAAATTATTTTCAGATTAGTCAATTTATAAGGGTGTTTATTTTCTGAACAATATGAAAATTACTTGCAAAAAGTGCAGATCCTGATGAGACGGCTCGTTACGAGCCGGCTCATCTGGATATACACTGTTTGCAAACACAGGTGAAGAGGTCGGTAATGTTGAACGGGTTAATATCTGATAAGGACAGGACGTTTGTATGCATAACTGGTCATTTGACACCATGAAATAAATCTTACAATGGTTGTCCACTTCTTACTATTCTTACTACATGTATATTCTTACTACATGTATATTCTCGCTAAAATAGCATAGTTTTGTCAAAATATCAGTATAAAGTCAGCATTAATGCTACCATCACTGTATAGTAACTAGACATTATGTTTGTAAAACATGGATACGCCCCCTGTGACATACTGGTCTCTAACTGGAGAAACTTTTACAAACCTATAAGGCTACCAGAGTTGGCTATTTGATCAGAAGCCACAATTCCCATCAGCCCCATTTCTCCAGTCACAGCCACAAATCAGCCATGTTTTGGTAAATGCCATTACACCTGCGTATACAGCTTTATCCCGTCAACACAGTGTGTATGTGCCGTGAAACATTTTTGATATACTGTCAATACGACCTAATCACTGCGTATGAATATTTGCGGTTATCATACTAGTCGATTCTTATTTTTTGTTGGCGTTTTAAAGCTATTTATAGTGTTGACGGGATAAATAGAATAGTAGGTTAGTGCCGTGAATGGGAAAACATATGGCAGTGCCTCGCCCATCCCGTTTCCTAAGCCTTGCCATATATTTTTCCCATTCACGGCACTAACCTACTATTCTCTATATATGCATTCATGCCTTGTCACATAACAGGTATGTTCACCGTGTAAGTCTTCAACAAGTGACTTTGTCTAAGCCGGAAATAATAAATACATGCTACACCAGAATGTTCATCTGTTTCACATTCGTTACGTATACCTAATACAGTGCAACCTCTCTACAACAGCCACCCATGGGAAGACGCAAACATGGCTGTTGTAGAGAGGTGGCTGTTATAGGGAGGTCAATGCTGTATTAAATTTTGTCGTCCGCTGTTTATATATTTTCTTTGATAATTATCATCAAAAACATGCTTTGGCAACATTATATTTATCTAAAATGCTGTCAAAACATGTTTTTATTGAGAACGAATGCAAAGCAACAGCAGACGACGATTTTCGAGCTCAGTAGATACAGAGGAAATCATCCATTTAGGATATAAAATAGTGGCTGTTACAGAGAGGGTGTTGTTGTAGAGAGGTGACCGTTCGGGGAGGTTCGACTGTACATACATGTATATGCAATCAAGTACGGTGTAACATCTCGATACCAGACACCATGTAGAGTCATATGTTGGTAATGTTGATGTGTTTCATTGTCATTTAACACCGATTTAACTCCGAGCTGTCTGTTCACAATTGCAAAACGCGACGGTTTGTATTGGAGATGTCATACGTCTTATTTACAGTGGAATATCTCTAAACCGGATATCATGTGGAGTTGCCAGGGTGTCCGGTTTAGAGAGGTTACACTGTAGTCGTGTCTGTTTGCCTGGTATATAGTTGTGTTTGGAAATCATTATAAGGGCTTAATTTCTGTTTTTATTCGATGTAAATATTTATTGCAGCATGTTACATGTGGGATCGAACCCGTGGGCCCGGCCTTAAACGACCTCAGCTGTTGATATGCCGTTAAACACAAATACATCAAATCAATTGTTATAATTATAAGTTTCTCAACTTTGTCTTGTAATTTTAACAGTTTGTGATCCAATAGGGACGATGCTATAAAAAGAAGAAGAAAGAAAGTAGAATATTGATCGAATGGCACTGTAGCACAGTATCACTAACACTAACCCGTCATCATGATGTGTTTCAAAGATAATTGCTTCGTAAATGTGATATAATATACCTATAACATATATGTGAACACTTCCTCGCTACTCTATGCATATTCATACATACAAATGTATATATTTAATACATATATATATCACATATATGAAGCAATTACGAAGCAATTATCTTTCAATCACATCGTGATCAGGAATATGAGGGTCCTTAATTAAATTTTAGAAATAGGATACGGTGAAACCTCTCTAAACCGGACACCCTGGGAGGTCCCTATGGTGTCCGGCTTAGAGAGGTTTCACTGTAGATCGGGCATTTGATTATTCTGAGCCATAGTTGGTTGTGTGCTATCCGATCACGAACAGACATTATAACCTGCGATAAATAACCAAGAAATTCATCAAAAATAAGATCACATGTGTTTTCTTGGTGTCCGGTTTAGAGAGGTTCCACTGTACAAATGTGACATATATATTCTATGACACTAGCCCCGTGCAGGCACCGGGGCGGGATCAACTGATCCTGAGAATAGTGCTGCAGTAGCCATTGCTGGTCGTAAAAGGCGACTAAACTGGCTTAACGATTGGGTTCATACTTTCCGGAACCCACTATACCGGATTTGGCCCTCATGTACATTTTTGGCTTTCTTGTATGTGAGAGTTGAGTCAGGCTATGCCCCATATATAAAAGTAAGATTAGCGCTAATCCTGTTACTTTTAGGGGATGGGATAAATGATGCTGGTGTGGCGAGGGCCTGGCACCAGATCAGGTTGTTCTAATTTCAGGACTGATATATATTTTGATTGTAAATATTGAGTTCTGAAGTTGGGATTTACCCCCCTCGGACAGGTGGACACGGGAAACGACCCCGTTGACCCGTCTGCGTGTAGACTCCCTGAGGCTTGTACCTCTATGTCAGAAAAGCGGACGTTAAACCCTATTCACTCACTCACTCACTCTATGACACTGTTTACGAAACAATTACCTTTGAATCACATAGTGATCAGGTATATGACGGGTCCTTCAGTGGATTAGAAATATGCTACCATACACTTACATTGTAAATACAGTTTCAAATCCCCAGGATAGTAAATAGTAGATCCTAGGGTGATGTGTCTGCATTTTGGTGGCTATATTCTGTCAATTGCACAATCATTATACATTAGTTTGCCGGTGCATGTAATGATTAAGTGGCACGATTATACATGTATCATACGTAAACACCAAATAACGGTGCATGATCGGCAGTGTTGCACCATCCAGCTTAGACAAAATGTACGTGTGTTGTCTTAAAGGGGCATATCAGGATTTATTTTTGAAAATACTATAACAAATGAAAACGTGTTTTCATCATGGCCCTGTGTAAAGTGTTTTAATTGAAGATATATGACGAACCTAGGACCGTTGATTTTTGTTTAGGATTTGTTGGAAACAAATATGTATACACACAATGTGTTTTCATCATGGCCCTGTGTAAAGTGGTTTAACTGAAGCTGTATGACGATACTAGGACTGCTGGGTTGTTTCAATTGTCACCGATATCTGTACATACGTATCAGATTTTCTATCCAGTTGATGGCAACAAGATGATGAAAACACGTTGTTTTTTTTTAAAAATCCTGAAATTTCCCTTTAAATGTAATGCGCTTGAATCAATTTCTCGCTAACCACATGGAGTTGCTCATCAACAATGATATCCACGGATAGCTCTATTCAATACTGTCTATATATGAAAGCGAACCTTTGCAAACACTGTGGCTCCAGATGAGCCGGCTTGTAACGAACCGTCTCATCGAGATCTACAGTGTTTGCCATTATTAAGATCTTGAAACAAAACCTTGAGTTATTAAAGGAATAGTCCTAAAGTAACATGAAACATGCCACTGTATACTATTTCGGTGTGAAAATGGTACGTGGCACTAGTATATCATATACAGAAACCCAAATAACATTCCTTGTACGTGTACCAATGACGTTAGTTGCGAACAGTAACTCTTGCATTCCACTCCCGTACCGTCCATAGCCACGGACGGTATGGGAGTCGATTGCAAGAGTTACTGTTCGCAACTACAATTAGGATAGACACGAACACAGGTTAGATTCCAATAACAAACATCATAATTTAATATACAGTTCAAGGTTCCTGAACCTATTGCAATAGGTAACGATTAAATAATTCATATCTGCAGAGTTAGATGCTAGGTTATGTAACACGATCTGAAATAAACAGCATACCATCGTGTATGATATAATGACAATATTTCATGTTTGCATCGTGTGACTGCTTTCAAAAAATATAATACATACCAGCGTATTATGGTTACACGAGATCTTTGAACTTGCTTAAACAACTGTATAATATTGTATTCTAAAGTCGCATATTTACACCAGTGTTTGTCATCTTGTAAGCTCATGATCACATATCCGTGTATCGTATTACGTTATGAATGTGTGCTCAATGGTCAGTAGGCCTGTTGCAAATACATGTACACTATTTCCACGTTTCTGACTGTGTCTGTAGAAGTTCTATGATCTATGGCCAGTCTAACTATACATTTAAACCAAATACGAAGTATTCACTGGCTGAATGGCGAACACTGCATACCCTGATCAGACTGCGCGGATGCACAAGCTGATCTTGGTCTACATTGGTCGTCACGGTCATACAATTAAACCGTGGGTGGTTGGACGAGCGAACGCGACGGCGTAAAATAACGGTCGGGATTCCTCCTTATGGGAATCACGATTTTCCTGGTTTGGCCCTCAGGTACGTTTTTATCTATGACTCTCTTGTTACCTGGGAGTTGAATTGGGTTATAAAAGTATTAAGATTATTACTGATCCTACTGCTTTTGGGAGGGGGCCAAGTGATTCTGGTGTGGCGAGGACCTGGCATCACGTCAGGATTATTCTGATTTCAGGGCTGAATATATAATTTTTTTATTGTAAATATTCAGTTCTGATTTTGGGATTCCCCCCCCCCCCCCCACCCACCCACACCCCCATTTGTACATGTACTTGAACATGTAATTGTACCGGTAATATATGACGTGATTTAGTACTAAAACAATTGACCCGGCCTTAACTGACTTTAGCTGTTGATCGGCCGTTAGGCCACAACAAACAAACAAACTAACATACTATTAAACCACATTTCTCCACAGCAACATTTCTTCTATTCTCGTACGTTATTGATATTTGCGATTATTTGATAAAATTCACTGTGTTTACCGGCGTGAAATGGCCTCAGCTGTTGATAGGCGGTTAAAGGCCGTGGCTGAAAATACTCAATGAATATATCGGGGCATCGTTATTCCTGAATTAAACAACACTGCTGAAACATTTAGGGAACATTATCAGAAATCATGGGTAAAATTGCCAATAGAATAACAAATATGTTAAACCCTACCCCACCCACCTGCCGCCCTCGGCTGCCGGTCTATCAGTGCATGCTCCATTGAAACCTGTTGTCAAAATCCCATAGTGAGAATTACGGTAAATGATCCATGGGTTTATCCAGACGTCCGTTTGCTATACAGTCAATCTGTCATTTACCTTCTTAACGTCACGGATATCAGCGGGTAATTTTATTTTATCTCAAATGTAATTTTATATCCATTTATGAAAGCAAGACGTACGGAAATTTACACAAACGATATATCCTCGACAGGGGCAGTATGTGAGATTGTATTGTAGTCTCCAGACCGGACACATGGGTTTCCTCCGGGTACTCTGGTTTCCTCGCACATTGAGGACCACCCATCATGCATAGGCCTCCATCTGTGCCAACGGAGAGCTCTCGTGCTTGTTTGTAATCGTTGCAAACGAACGAACGCTAAATATGTCCAGTATACAGGCACTTTTTGACAACCACCATATACACAGACATTCGGCATGTTTCGGCTTTCATTGGTATAACTCTATATAATTATTTGAACAAAGCTTCTAACTTTGGTCGGACACGACCTCGTATCATAACAAAATAACATGTTTAAAATTGTAATTTTCTATGCATTCTATGTATTTCTGCCGGATATCGATAATTCTCAAATGATCATATGAACTTGCCACTACAATATTGACGTTAGAGCCTTAAACACATTACATTGTATTTCATTTGTTATGATACGAGGGTGTGTCGACCTATAGGAAAAGGAGCTGTAATTAGATATTATTTGCATAAATATGTTCTAACTATGTTATTTTAGCAAGATAACAATACTTCTCAAATGAACATGTGCACATTCCGCCAAAATATTTACATTAGCGTTACTAAAATTTGTTATGAACGAGGTCGTCTCCGACCAAAGTTATAAGCCTTGTTCATACAGATGAAAGCCGAAACACGCCGAATGCCTATGAGTCGTAGACGTTCCTTGATAACTCTGGCCAATTATGAAGATGTTCACTACATACATTGAATTTGGTATTATAGAATACAATTTATACTTGCTTTCTATTCTTTCAACAACAGATTGCCTTTAAAGGTACATGCCCACGCAGTAGGCACAAAATGTTCTTTATAGGAATTAAATAAGTGTATAATTGTGTCACTATTCCACCAGTTCTAAAAATTACGATTGCCTGCTATACATATATAATCATTTAGTAATATTTATTGTACTGATAGTGACGCACGGTGGTATCAGGCTATTTTCATATGCAAATGAGGCATGGTATTTTTTAATTATTTATACTAATTAAATGAATCACCTGAAAAAATAATATTTTCGACAGATTAATAAGTATGATCATTGCACATCAAAAAGTAATTACAGAGAAGAAATAGTAATGTCAGTTAACATTTTAAGGAAACACGGTTATCGCCCCTGATGTCTGTGTGAAAATTCATGTGTGATATACGAAGTATAAAAATGTCAATTATATCGTCCGAAAATGGTTCATGATTGTTCATTTTGCACGAACAATGTTATATCTAATGTATGGACCAAACAAATATGCCTCCCTATATTATAACCTGGCACGTGGGCATATACCTTTAATACTCCATGCCTAAAATCGGTTGAATGAATTGTCATAACATTAAAACATTCTGAAGACATTGATATATTCTTTATTTATTTTGTTGCGCCTTGAAGTTTATCCTACACCGTCACAGTGATGCAGAGCTCCAGATAAGGTGCGTATTGGCGAATTTTAGCAGAATACGCATTGATTATCAAAGGTGGGAGTACAAAATACTCACAGCAATGTGAAAATACGCATTGATTTTCAAACGGAGTAGTGAAAATACTGTACTAAAGTTGAACATTTAGTTAGTTGAGCTGCATCTCAAATACGAGAAATTTTAAATTTGTTTTATTTTTTTATCATTTGTTCCCGATTTAATACTGAAGAAAAATCAATAATACATTTTAAAAGTAAAATACGCATTGAATTTGAAATTTGGGGGTATAATACTCTTCAGATACAAAACTTATCTGGAGCGCTGCGTGATGGTTAAATGTCTGTCTGATATCTGTGTAGATGGCAAATCGTATGTAAAAGCAACAGGGTCTTTGCACAGAGGTGTGGGAAGTGGGGTGGGGGACGCCTAGCCCCCTCAATAATTCTGTAATAATGCACATATTCTCATCCTCAAACTTGCTTAGAATGCAGGAAATGGCGTTTCACGCCTCTTAGATTTCAACAATGTCCGGGAAAGCATGCCCCTGGACCCCCTAGCAACATCGGGCCCATTGGGCCCTCAAGACTGGGCCCTGGGAATTCAGGAAATGGCGTTTCTCGCCTCTTTGATTTCAAAAATGTAAGGGGGAGCAGGTATCAGGCTATTTTCATATGTTTCAAATGTTTTTTATGTGATGAAATTCAATCAAATATTGATTTTATTGCGACAAAACGATTTTCCTATGGGAATTTAACCAGGGACAAAAGAAGCTGGAGGGGCTGCAGGAGGAATCGAAAAACGAAACATTTTCCGAAACCTGTGATAGATAGCTTGGAAATGATGTAACTAAGAAAACAAACGTTAGATTTTGAAAAGCGGTCCACAAATTCCAAAACTATTAAAAAAAATCTATTTTTAGCCCCCTATGTTAAATTCCTATAGGAAAATCGTTGTGTTTTTGTGTTTTTTTTTGGTTTGTTTGTTTTGGGGTTTTTTTTGGGGGTGGGCTGGCTTTTTTTTTATTGATGAAAAAGTACATACATTTTTAGCGCGCCTTCCGAAGGAAGCCGTGCTTATGGCATACCCTCGGCGTCGTAGGCGTCCGCCCCTTCTAAGCCCAGGGTCTAGGTCACAGCACAGCGCAGCTGTCAGTTACTGCCGTCTCTATATGACATTAACGTTGCTGGGACGTTAAAACTCGTTCACTTTCACAATCATTAATACATAATAACATGAAAAACGCGGAAAGCGGCGGCTTTTTTTCAAAATTTGCATAGATCTACGCCTAAAATGTATTCCTAACATGTGCCCGATATTTAGATTCATTCCGAAATGTGTTACATGCAAGCTCCCGTGAGACTCGAAACCTGGGGCACGCTTCACAAAAGTTCATACGACTAAGAAGTTCGTACGTGCGAAGTTGAATTTTACAATAATATTTGATCGGTTACCTGTTATTGGCAAATCGTTCGTCGATGTGCCAACATTTAATTATATATACATGTAGAGTTAAAACGGTAGCACTAGGCATGTTCGGGAACCACGTACTTGAGAGAAGTAAATCGTACGAAGTTTAGTGAAACGGGCCGCTGATCTCGGAATAAACGCGAAAGCTCCCGTACCGCGTCGCTTGGCGATATTGATTTTGATACATTTTCTGTGAATGATGTCGAAAGTTCACCGCCCGACGTCATTGATGGATTTAAGAATTAGTTTTGAATGGGTATCCGTTGGCCCTGTTCCACCTGGTGGATTTCGTTGGTTTTGGTTAATTGACATAGTTGTGTGCGACTACTATTAATGCTCAATCATAACACACGACATAAATCGTCAATTATCTACACATTCACCAGTTCCGAACTTTCGGACAACATTTATACCGTCAAAATAGTAAATTACCGTACGTACATGTATACGCCCGCACCGTATACATATGTACATTGTATCCCGCCTCTACCCCTCTACCCACATTGCTACCGAGTCCCGCCAGCCCCGTTATGGAGCCACGCCCGCCCCTTACGTTAATGGAGCCCCGCCCGCCCCTTATACTTATGTATCCCGCCTCTACCCGCATTGCTACGGAGCCCCGCCTACCCCGTAAACATATTTATCCCAGCTCCATCCGCCTCTTTGGTTATTTGGATCGTCACACCCTCACTAGCGTTCTCAACTTGGCGCCCACTACCGTGTATTTGGTCGTCGTCGCTGACTTGCATGTCTAGCCATAACGCGTATTTTGTAGTCAGGAACTGCGCGAGGGTGACGTCTGAGAGCTGCAGGACTTTGGCAACCGCGGCAACCTCCGGGGAACGCTTAGAGCCGGCAGCAAACTGCTTTCTAACTTCGTCCCACTGCTGGTGCGCGCGAAGACCCGCGCTGTAGACGTGATTGGGGACTCCCTCGATCGTCACCTCTACCTTCGTGATTTTGGGGTTATAGAATTTGTCGGTTTTTCTAGCACCGAACGCGAACCGAGCATTCTCGAACAGCATCAGTATACCTTTCATCGAGCGGGTACGTTGACGTTGATATTCCACAATGTGTCGCTTTTGTCTTTCGTCATCTTGCGGTGGCGAAGAACTACAAAGTATGGCAACGCGCCCGGCGTACTGGGTTCTGATCAATCGCGCGAGTTCGGGCATCGTGACCATGTCGTACTCCAGCGAAATATTGTCGATCGTATACGTCGATGCCTGGTCGGTGGTTATGAGAGCTCGGCCGTAGTCGTTGAAGGTTAGTTCGTATTCGAGGCGGTCCGCCAAAGCACTCTATTAGTATGGCATGTGACTCTCCAGCAACTCAAAGTCGAGCGGGATGTAGAAGCGGTTGCCGTAAGCGGCCGCGATCGCGTTGTCGCTCGCGTCGTTATCTGCCTTGTTACCAGCCCCGATTCTAAGTTTGGTTACGTTCTTATTTTTGCTGGTGTCAATACCCTGATGGACCGCATTTTCGCGCTCTAGCTCCGTCTTCCACAGGTCCTGATAGCAATGGTAGACGTCGCTGTCGTCTATCGACATCACCTCATTACCAGAAATCTTTATCATGGTCTTCTTGACGATGGCGCGACCCAGGTTCTGAACGATGGTTCGGTCCGCGCCCGTCGACGTCAGCGAAATAGTGAAAGCGAGGCGAACAGTACCCGGCACAATGACGTCGCTAGCTCCAAGGTTGGGGAAGCGGACTAAGAGCTGCTGGTTTTGTTCAATCGTCGATGGGTTGTTCGTAATAACGACGCTCTGTCTCACGCCTTTTGCCCCGAGGGGCTCACGCAGTCTGCGGTATGGATTGAATTTTCGACCGTATTGACTCGAAGACATAATTTAGTGAAAATAAGTTACTATATTAAACCCGTATGGTTTTGTCTTTAATACATAATTAATTTTAAGAAAATTATAAATAATGGCTGATTACGATGTTGACATGGATGAAATCGGCAGAAACGATTACGTTGAAGAAGATGATAATGACATCGATAACGAAACACCCTTCATAGAGACTCCAGTTCCAATCCAATCGCAAATGGGGGAAATAGGTGGCGCTACCACTAGTCAAAGTCGGGAATTACTCGAGGGAGCTGTAAACGACTACTACAACAGTTTGGCAGAAAAAGGTCTGGTCCCATCTGTCGGTCGCGACTACTCCAAGTTCAAATTTGATCTGAACGGTAGATTGCGACTTAAAGCGGCATCAAATATCCCAATAGTCAACACGAGGACCGGTAAACCCCTAGCGCTGAGCACCATTGCCGGAAACCCGGGCGGTGGCGAAATCATAAGGAACGAACTCGGATTCCCATATTGGAAGAGGGGTAAACCAATTATGCCGACCCGCGCTGTAGAGGCCCTACAGTCTACCGACGAAACACTGGCGAAGACGGCCTCCGCGATAGAAACGGTCGAGCTCAGCGAGGTCCCTCAAGTAGCCACCGACGCTATTAACACGATGAAGACCACGTTCTGCGAAAGCGAAATACTCAACCCCGACCAAGGGTCTAACGATGACACACCGTTACCTCTTCGCGAACTCAGGGGCCTCGATAAGGCTCTGCAAACAGTCCGGGGCGAACTGGTCCTTAACCTCTCCAAACTCACGGCGCTGGATGAACATATCGCGCTAGAAGAAAGAAAACTGGAGGAAGCCAGTGACGATATAGAATCCGAGCGGATCACCGAACGCCTGCGGTCGTTGCGGGATGAAAGAGAAGCGCGCTCGGAGGCTGCATCGGCTTGCCGTGAGGCTCTCCGCACACAAATAAGTCGGATCCGCGAAACAATCTCGAGGGTCCTGCACGAGGAGACGACACTCGGTGAGCGTCTTCGCACTCTGTTCAGAGAGCAGGGTGTTACGATAGCAAGCATCCTCGTTGCTATCGGCATGACTATATCGACCATAGTTCTAGCTTTCACTGGTGGTGCGGCGCCACCACCCGCGCCAGCACCCGCACCAGAACCCGCGCCATCCGGTGGAGCCAAGGAGTGGGTAAAGAAAATCTATAAAACCTCGCCAGTCTCCTGGCCAAATTAGCCGGAAAGGCGGCTGCCGCGCTACCTGGATTGATCGGGAGTATCGTTTCTTACTTGTTAGCTATATTATCAAAAACGGTCGGATGGCTCGCCGAGAATACTTGGGCTTTAATCGTGGCGATCGCCGGTCTCCTACTTTTACTCTCTCGAGAGTTCCTAAAACCAAAGCGCGAGTAGTCCGATCGCCACGAGGGCGACGACGAGCCCTAATTTCTCCTCCTCGTGGGTTGTGCTTCCAATTACGATTGGTGTTCCCGCGGGTGAAACAACGGGTTTAAATGAACTTGATGGGGTGGCCAATTCGTGAATTGGGGTTGGTGGGGTGGGTGTATCCAATTTGTGAATTGGGAGTTTTATGAAATCTTTTTCAAATTTATTTGAATTTTCACCTCCGCTCCCGACCGTCTTAGGGGGGAGTTTGGTGATACCTGTGTTCGCGTTCGCGTTGCGGCCGATTTTTTGATTGGTGGTTGCGAATACGATCTGATTATTGTAACCGTCAACCGGGTCGTCTCGTAGTATCATATTGCTCGGCGCCATATAAAGACCTATTCCAAATGCGTAGTCTACCGGTGTGCGGGTAGTCTGCAAAACGTCTTGATAATTCTGGATCGCCTTCTGGAGGTCCACCTTAGCTGAGATGGCGTCCTCGAAAAGTGCCAAGAACTGTTTTTGTGCGTCAAAGGCCGTTCCCGTACCCAGTATAGCGCTGCGCGTTTGCTTCTGTGAGGCGAGGATTGCCCAGACGTATACACGAATGGAGTCGTTGAGGCGAATAACCCCACCCTGCGTAAATCCAGTGCTTTTATCTAACATAAATGTGGTCCACGCATTTAGCATCAATGGAGTATCACCCAGGTCTAGGTATTCCACGTGGGCTACTTTAGTAGGTAGCCAATGACAATAACCGTCTTTACACGCAAGCCCTCCGAGCACTTCATCACCGAACGTCATCGTATTCAACTTATAATTATATTTAGTCCATGTTGCCATTTTTCTAACTGGTGGTGGGGTAGCTCCGCGAGCACTCCACAACCCTGAGAAATATGCGGGCACTTTATCAAGATGCCCACCACTAACTAAGCCTTTAAGGTGAACTAACCCTAAACTGTTGGTTGGGGTGTATACTTTCTGTCTCCAGTCCGAGTCGTTTGGTACCCCAAATTTGTTACACAATCTTTCGAACGCCTTACGGTCGTATGAGCTGGAAATGGGATCCCAGCCGTCGTCTTGAGGTAGTGGAATACCTAGTTCTTTGAGAATCCTCCTAATGGTGTAATACACGTGAAAGTTGTAGACACTTCGGAGCATGACATTCTTGGATGTCAGATGGTCTTGATGTGAAACTCCACATCCGGCTGTTGCGCACCATACAGCGAAATTTAGCTGGTTCTGCCAGAAGTTCATATGGGAAAAATCCCATCTTAGTATTACATCTTGAGTAGTCTTTGGAACTACCTATTTCTCAAACGTGTTATGGAAATTGGTGGTAAAGCCACTGTCAGGTCTAACTGTTACAGTTGGGTGTACACGGTGGTTAACAACGTCTTTTTGCGTGTATTTACCTCCGACCGCGTACTTTGCATTATAATTAAAGCTAAATGCTTTGGTATCCATTGAAAGATATTATTATGTTTGCTGCTATCACTAATGTTCAAAAATAGAGTTGTGAACTTCAAAAGTCAATCGACAACTGCTATGGAAAACGCCGGGTAGGCCTCGGATCAATCACCTTCACGGTCGGGTGGAAAAACATAGATCTGCCAGATGCCATAGTACCTCATGGTCTTTGGAGTTTCGAAGATCTCCAATATTTTATCGCGGCGAAGATGCCTGGTATGGTCACTCTCGCAGTCTCGAAAGCCAGGGGGCTTGCGACAGTGTCCGTTAAAAAGAGTTTAAGGATCTCAGCGGGGTTGGGCTCACTGTTAGGATTTAAAATATCATCCCTCCCTAGCACCGATGATGGAGAGTTTGATCCGGGCGAGCACGTAGGCACGACCCCAGTAAACTTCGCCGTCACGAAAACTCTCAGGGTGCACCTGGATAGGGTGAACACATTGTACAACATGGTAGACGGCGCTCCCAGCACATTACTGAAAACCGTGCAAGCCAGATTGTACGAAACGTCATTAAGTCCTCATTAACTAATGACGTTTTAGTGGCATATTAACTAATGACGTGCTGTCATTAACCTGTAAACAGACAAGTAAACCAGTCAAATTCCAGTTTTCTGGTTCCGGTTTCTGTAATATGACAGGCGCGCATTTTCCTGCTGCAACCGAACGGTTTAACAGAAACTCACACAGGCATTATGCCTTTAACTAGATTGTAGCAACATGTCAACGTCATGTAAGTAGGATAAAATTAGAAATCACCGTGTACAATCTAACAATCTACGCGCAACGTACATGTACTGCGATGAGGAATCTATGGTATTTTCGTATGACCGACCGCAGGCTCGTACGCAATGGGAGTTGCGACGGGTGCGTACGCACGTCCTTAATCCGCCGAGTTCCTCCGTGAATGGTGTAATGGGACGGACGGATGGACGGACAAGGGTAACACTAAACACATTATTTTTTGCATAATCATTTGATTACCTACCACATCTAAAATACTATTTTACTATCATTTTTGTCGCGCCCGCTTGCGGAAAGCGCGATATGGCGTGCGTACGTACGTACGTACGTACGTGTGTCCGGTTAAAGGTTTTGGTTAAAGTTTTTCGTTATACTATATCTCTGCAACTGCTGTGCCCATTACCTTGAAGCTTCACATGGGTGTTTATCATCATCTATATTTTCATTCTACCCCCTTCCCATGCGGACCCTGTGCCCAATGTCAAGGTCAAATTACTTTGAAGTTTTTGGTTAAAGTTTTTGGTTAAAGTTTTTTGTTGTCGCGCCCGCTTGCGGAAAGCGCGATATAGTCGACACTTCGGCGTACGTACGTACGTGTGTCCGATTAAAGTTTTGGTTAAAGTTTTTGGTTAAATTTGTTTGGTTAAAGTTGTTCGTTATACTATATCTCTGCTACTGCTTTGCCCATTACATTGAAACTTCACATGGGTGTTTATCATCATCTATATTTTCATTCTACCCCTCTCCCGTGCGGCCCCTGTGCCCAATGTCAAGATCAAATTACTTTGAAGTTGTTGGTTAAAGTTTTTGGTTAAAGTTTTTTGGTTAAAGTTTTTCGTTACACTATATCTCTGCAACTGCTTCGACCATTACCTTGAAACTTCACATGTGTGTTTATCATCATCCATATTTTCATTCTACCCCCACCCGTGCGGCCCCTGTGCCTAATGTCAAGGGCAAATTACTTTGAAGTGTTTGGTTAAAGTTTGTTCATGTACTATATATATGCACCTTGTTTGCCCATTACCTTGAACCTTCACATGCCTGTTTATCATCATCCATATTTTCATTCTACCCCCACCCGTGCGGCCCCTGTGCCCAATGTCAAGGTCAAATTACTTTGAAGTTTTTGGTTAAAGTTGGTTAAAGTATTTTCATGTACTATATCTATGCACCTACTTTTCCCATTACCTTGAACCTTCACATGCCTGTTTATCATCATCCATATTTTCATTCTACCCCACACCCGTGCGGCCCCTGTGTCCAATGTCAAGGTCAAATTACTTTGAAGTAGTTAAAGTTGTTGGTTAAGTTTTTTCATGTACTATATCTCGGCACCTGCTTTGCCCATTACCTTGAAACTGCACATGGATGTTTATCATCATCTATATTTTTATTCTACCCCGCTCCCGTGCGGCTCCTGCGCCCAATGTCAAGGTCTAATTACTTTTAATTTTTGTGTTAAAGTTTTAGGTTAAAGTTTTTGTCGCGACCGCTTGCGGAAACCGCGATATAGTCGGCACTTTGGCGTACGTCCGTCCGTCCGTACGTACGTATGTGTGTCCGGATAAAGTTTTTTTGTTTCAGTTTTTCCGTCTACTATATCTCTTTTTTTAGTGTCCATGCCTCGCCCCAAGGCGCGACATGCAGGCCGCGGCCATCTAGTCTTCTTCATCTAAATTGCTTGGCCCTAAATGATACTCTTTTGTGTTGATGGGTCGTTAAGCACCATTCAATTTAGTTCTGCGAGTTCGTCTGTTCCGCCAGTCGTAGTTTTTGCCAAAGCGTGCTTAAGCCTCGTATATTATTGAAAATATCATAGGATGTTTCAATTTTAATTGACCGTATGTACAATATAATATGTTGCCAGAAAACAAAAGTGATTTAATTACGCATACAGCATGTTTTAGAATATGCCAGAATGCACTATTTGCTAAAAAAATCCAAAAACAAATCTGGAGTTGGGTGTCACGAAGAAGAAACGAAAAAAACTAAAATATTCACACGCTAATTAGCGCCTCTAAATCTTCGTTCCTTCGCGATCCAAACTTCGTTTCGTCGTTTCTTCGTTCCTTCGCGACATTGTAACTAATAGTACAGTTCTTAATCTTCCTTACAACGTCGCGAAGAAACGAAAAATAACAATGGCTGACATTTAGAATTCGGCGGAAACAACCTTACCTTAACCACGCTATGTAGTCGCTCGCAAGTCACTCTCGTCATCGCATCGCCGATATAAATTGATAATTATGCATTGATTAGCGTTTTATTTTTAACATTTGTTTGATTTCTTAATAAAGCAAGATTTCGCAGCACATGAGAATCACTAAGACGATTCTCATATTTTGTCAAATTATGTGTTTTGTAAAGAACTACCACAATATATTGATTTCTTTTTCACATGTGTTCGATTTCTTAATAAAAAATGTTTGGCATCACATGAGAATCGTCGACTAAGACGATTCTCATGTTTTGTCAAAATTAGTTTTTCTCGATGCGTTTAGTTACATTTGATTGATTAATACTTAATAATAACATGTTTTGGCAGCACATGAGAATAGTCTCCTAATGCAACACCATTACATTTTTTTCGACAGCAGTATCACCAAAAACCGGCGATGCGACATGGAATGAAATGTCAGAGCTTAAACCATAGTCACTGGGAAACAATTGACACATTCAGGAATCGCCGATTTACATCCAGACTCACCGACCTGTCGAATTGCGGTTACATGTTTTTTACGGCGGGTGGGGTGGGGCGAACATACAAGGACCCGACGCAACGTGTTTGTGTGCTAGTACTGGGATGCATTTGATGTGATTGAAAAAATCAGCGTCACGGTTGCAAACATAGATTAGAAACACGAATATTTCTGTTTCTAAAGTCTGGTTCCATTATAACTTCCATAGGGTGGAGAGGAAATACGATCAATTACATGCCGTGAACATATTGTTGGACATAAATGTCAATTATCAAATACGGCAGCATAAAAGGAACATCCACATTATTTTCTCGTTCTCACGACATAGCATCTCGTTCTCACGAGATAGGATCTCGTTCCCAAAAGAATAAGTTTCCAAAAACAATGCATGCGCGTGAAATAAAGTAGAAATGTGTTCATAGAACACGGATGTCCCGCCCCCACCCCCCCCCCACATGCAGCATTGATGGTAAAATGGCATCGGTATTTCGAAGATTGTGGGCAAATATTATTGAAATTGGTGAAGGAGTTGAGGCGTTATTGAGAAAAGATTAAACACTTTAGCGCAGTTGCCTTACAAACAAGGTGAACATAAGTCACCTAGTGACCTTGGGTGTTTGGGCATGGGTCGTGACGAAACAAAGCAGCATCTCTAGATAGACAATGTGGGTAAATATTATTGAAATTGGTGAAGGAGTTATTGATTTATTGAGAATACATGCAAAACTTGAACACATTGTAAACAAGGTGAACATAAGGTCCCAGCGACCTTGTCCTTTGTGTGTTAGGGCGAGGGTCGTATGCGAAACAAAGCACCATCCATAGACAGACATTGTGCCCAAATATTATGGAAATTGGTGAAGATGTTATTGAAAAGAACATGATCGGAAGGACGCACGGACGCACACATGTACAGACGGACAGGGGCAAAACATATCCCACCAATAAATTGGTGCAGTGGGGCATACACATGAGTGGTACCAGACGAGTCACATACAAATCAAACTTAAATGTTGAATTGAATTTTATTTCCATACAACAAGCTAGGTCGCGTACATACAATAATGCACATGCATTCTAATTTTATTTTTGGCTTAACGTTAAAGATCAACGTTTTCCCCGCCCAGGGCACAGGTGACATTATCGGGATAAGATTTCCATCAAGATCAGTTCAAACCAAAAATTGAAATATACTGTAAAGATAAATGGGATGGGAATTATTATGCCCCCGCCCCCGAATGGTGAGGGGGGCATATAGTGTTACCGGCGTACGTACGTACGTACGTACGTACGTCCCGAAACCTTAACGCTGGGTAAATGGCTTATAATTTCTGTTCCCTTGCTCGGATCTGCTTCACATTTCACACACGCATTGCTCCAATGGTCCTCTACCGCCCTGTGACAAATCCACATTCGTCCCGCCCCCGCTAAGCCCAGGGTCAAGGTCACAGACTTGGTGCGTTCGAAACCTTAACGCTGGGTAAATGGTAAATAAGTCTGTTTCCTTGCTCGGTCTATAATGTCTGTTTCCTTGCTCGGATCTGCTTCACATTTCACACACGCATTGCTCCAATGGTCCTCTACCGCCCTCTGACAAATCCACATTCGTTCCGCCCCCGCTAAGCCCCGGGTCAAGGTCACAGACTTGGTGCTTTCGAAACCTTAACGCTGGGTAAATGGCATATAATTTCTGTTTCCTGTCTCGGATCTGCTTTACATTTCACACACGCATTGCTCCATTGGTCCTCTATCGCCCTGTGACAAATCCACATTCGTCCCGCTCCCGCTAAGCCCAAGGTCAAGGTCACAGACTTGGTGCGTTCGAAACCTTAACGCTGGGTAAATGGCTTATAATTTATGTTTCCTTGCTCGTATCTGCTTCACATTTCACACACGCATTGTTCCAATGGTCCTCTACCGCCCTGTGACAAATCCACACTCGTTCCGCCCCCGCTAAACCCCGGGTCAAGGTCACAGACTTGGTGCTTTCGAAACCTTAACGCTGGGTAAATGGCATATAATTTCTGTTTCCTGGCTCGGATCTGCTTTACATTTCACACACGCATTGCTCCTATGGTCATCTACCGCCCTGTGACAAATCCACATTCGTCCCGCCCCCGCTAAGCCCAGGGTCAAGGTCACAGACTTGGTGCTTTCGAAACCTTAACGCTGGGTAAATGGCTTATAATTTCTGTTTCCTTGCTCGGATCTGCTTCACATTTCACACCGCATTGCTCCAATGGTCCTCTACCGCCCTGTGACAAATCCACATTCGTCCCGCCCCCGCTAAGCCCAGTGTCAAGGTCACAGACTTGATGCTTTCGAAACCTTAACGCTGGGTAAATGGCTTATAATTTCTGTTTCCCTGCTCGGATCTGCTTCACATTTCACACACGCATTGCTACAATGGTCCTCTACCGCCCTGTGACAAATCAAGATTCGTCCCTCCCCGCTAAGCCCAGGGTCAAGGTCACATACTTGGTGCTTTCGAAACCTTAACGCTGGGTAAATGGCTTATAATTTCTGTTTCCTTGCTCGGATCTGCTTCACATTTCACACACGCATTGCTCCAATTGTCCTCTACCGCCCTGTGACAAATCCACATTCGTCCCGCCCCCGCTAAGCCCATGGTCAAGGTCACAGACTTGGTGCGTTCGAAACCTTAACGCTCGGGTAAATGGCTTATAATCAAATATGCCTCGTTTTCTTTGGCTGCCAGCGGGGGCATTCGTGTGCCGACAGGCCACATTTCTAATTTTTTTTTAACTGATCTTGATGGAAATCTTATCCCGATAATGTCACCTGTGGCACAGGGTGTGGTGGGTAGGCGGGTATATTAGAGAAATTAGACAGGTACAAAATCACGGTGGAAGGAATTAGAGACCTAAAACAGGGGGTGTGGATATTAGATAACCACATCATGCCGCTGTATGGGAAAACGCACTCAAATGATATCACCATGGGCATGGTAAATGAAACAGAAAAACATAGATTTAGTATATACAAGTAATCACTATATAGTTGTAGATATTACAACAAAGTTTATTCTTAGAGAAAAACATATTATATTGTATTGTTTTAGCTGTAATATAGATCATATGTGTTTATTTGTAAGACATGATGCATTAATCGAATCGGGCAGTATTTTCTAATCCAGTCGGCATCGAAATTACCAATCACCCCACTTGTTGTTAGGTCGAACACGGTGTAGGTAGTGTCACTAGCCTATTATTAGATCGGTATACTGACGAAGTGACGTCGTTCGCTGCAGCTGTTTTGTTTGTTTATTAGTGTTTAACGGCCTATCAACAGCTAAGGTCATGTAAGGCCGGGCAAACGGGTTCGATCCCATTTTAACCTGCTGCATTCGGGAGAAAATCCCAAAATCAGAACGGAATATTTACATCGAGAACAAATATATTCAGCCCTGAAATTAGAATAACCTGACCTGGTGCCAGGTCCATACCACACCAAAGTCACTTGGCCCCTTCCCCTAAAATATGATTACGAAAATCGTAATACTCACATATAACCAGATCCAACTGTCACATACAAAATGCCGAAGACGTATGCGAGGGTTAAACCAGGAGGCCGTTTCACTAAGCTTCGTACGACTAAGAAGTTCGTAAGTGCAAATTTAGGATCGTCTGGAAATTGAAATTGATGGATTTACGTTTATTGAGCATAGGCTGCATATGCAGCCTATGATCAATAAATGTAAATCCAATAATTGCCAATGCCAATGTGAAATTTACAGACTATCATAAGTTTTCACTTACGAACATTTTAGTCGTAAGAAGTTTAGTGAAACGGGCCCCATGTCTCCAGTCGGGATTCCGGTAACCCCGATCGTTAAATTACCCATCGCATGCTCCCACCTGCCACCCACTCGCTGCAGCTGTGTTGTTTAAACTTGAAGGCCAACACTGTCTGTGACAGTATTTACAGCAGTTTGCGTGTGTTACACGGCATTTAAAGTCTGAATAAGGCCCTTCATAGTTGCAGAATGAGACGGAAAAATTACAGGGATTGTTGGATTGTTTACGCAATAAATATGTAAGTAGCATTTTATAAAGGAAATCTAGAGTAATTTGAAACTTCATCTTCACCATTTCATCCGTCTTTTCTGTTGCAATGGCCGCCATCTTGGATAATTCACGAAGGCTTAAAGGTACATGCCCACGCAGCAGGTTACGCTGTACTACTACTTTTCATTTTCTGTCATGCCTTATAGGAGCCATTTGTCTACCCACTAACGAGTTATTTGGTGTTAAATCGCATTTTATATGCCGCGACCAGAAAGGGTATTTTCCGACCTCGTGCTATTTTTACCAATACGCGTCACGTGACACGGTTAATCATATCACATCTTTGACATGCGCAGTGAAGTATCGGAAATTGAGAAGAAAAATCTCTGTTCGAGTCCAAATCTAAATCTCCACGTAACTTTTTCCATTTGGTGATCTGGTCGCCAATATTAACCACTCTCTCTCTCTGTACTGCCTGTCCCTCAGACATTTCGCCTTTTTTTTGGCCGACGCAGTTTCATACAATTTCCGTCCTGGACGTTTCGACATGTTAATATTCTTGTTTACATATTGGGAAGCCTACTGGCGCGCGTAGTATACTGCGCATGCGCACCGCAAGCCGTGATGTGAAAGTCGTCGTCCCCGCACATTATCAAAATAGACTGTTACCGCCGCGCGTCGCTAACAGTAAATTGATAATTAATAAATGATTATATTTGTATAGCGGCCACTCGTAATTTTTAGAACTGGTGGAATAGTGACATAATTATACACTCATTTAATTCATATAAAGAACATTTTGTGCCTACTGCGTGGGCATGTACCTTTAATGACGGGAGCACGCGCCCTAATGATGGTCCAGTACCTACATGTACATTAACTAATGATAAGTTAATGACAACTTAATGATAACTTAGTGTTCGTACAACTGAATTTAATGACAAATTAGTTAAGGAGTCGCTAATCGGTGCTTCGTCATTAGTGCTTCGTACAACCGGGTCCAGGTGTACATGGTATATGACGGGTCATGAAGTAGATAGTAGAAATATGCTACCATACAATTACATTATGTAAATACTGTTTCAAATCCCCAGGGGATTTATACATTAGTTTGCCGGTGCATGTAATGATTAAGTGGTACGATTATATCATACGTAAACACGGGTTTGACCTTTCGCGAAAGGAAGATTGTTCTACGAAAGGAAGGTTTTAATGCAGTAAATTCGGTATTAGTTCCTCTTAGCTAATACTTACAAGTTGAATTTAATTACAATTTATATGTTTATCTCAAATTGTATATAACATTTATATATTTGGTGTTACATAGAGGGTTTAACCGGTTACATAGATATATAACGTTCCTTTCGCAAAAGGAACACTGCTCTACGAAAGGAACATTTTAACGCAGTTTAAATCAATAATTACAAGTTCACCTAAACAAATAATTAATACTTTACAAGTTAAATTTAATTATACCCACACTTATTGAAATGTCCCAAGTGTCCGCCCGTCTGTTCATGTCTCCGTCACATTTCTTGTAGGTTCCCTTCGCGAAAGGAAGATTGTTACGAAAGGAAGGTTTTAATGTGGTTACACGAAACACCAAAATACACCCAAATATAGTCTATATATGTATAAATAGGCCACAAATATACCATAGATAGTATCAATTGGTAGTGTAAAGCATATATTGATATAATATAGCATATAATAGACATATATTTTATTTTCAAAAAAAAAATCGGTTTTAATTTAACAATTATTTAAATTTATGCAAACTGAAGCCCCCAAATACAGGCTATACATATAAATATACTACAAATACACCAAAGATACTGTCAATAGGTATTGTAAAGAATATATCGAGACAAAGTACGGTATGTAATTGACAATATATTGCGAAGAAAAAAAAGTTAAATTAGTAAAATGTTGCCATATTTTATATTTATGCTATACTGAATCACACAGTTGTATGGGAAATACACACTACAAACAAATGTCACAAATACACCTGCAGTGTAGCTCTCCTTATGTTATCAGACTATCTGGCGTGTCAGTGTAGACCCTGCTCTATATGTATTCTTCCCATTTTTAATATTTGTATATATGTAATATTTGTATATTATGCTAAATGCTCCCTAAGTACATCCTCAGCAGGATGTTGCATGTGTGTACATCTCATTACACGTTATGAATTTATAATATATCCTTGTGTATCAGTGTATGCCCTGGTCCATGTCCCTTCCGCTTTTTGGAGAGATGCATGTACCTTCCGGCCTTTTGGAGATACAATGTACGGGTGGTATAATTGACATAATTATATTGTGAAAACTTGTATACATAAGAAAATTAAAATGAACAGGCAGTTGCAACCGGCGTAGGTTCTGGTCACAATCATCACTTTTCATTATATTTTCTGCTTTTCACTATGCTCGATGAAATATTACGCCGGTTGCAACTGATTGAGACGATTCTAAAGCACTCCCAACTTGTCAAGACGATTCCAATTTTGGTGAATAAATAAGAAACAATTGGTCAAATGACGCCCATTAACTGGAGCTCTGATGGCCGGTCATACATTGTTCATGATTCTCCCTCTGTCATCTGGATCTACTCGAGCCTGCAAAAAACAGATGCTCGCCTTGTCGGCCACATATCCGGAGTACCTGGCTGATCACCTGACCGCCTATGTGAGGAACCCCACCTTTATACGCCCCAATATCACTGACCACGCCCTACTGGGTAAGTCTTAAGCCCGATTCAGATTCCAGCATGTTGCTTGGTTTATTATTCCGAGTCTAAGATTGATAACAAGTTGTATAACCTCTGCCCCATGATAGGTCAAGGTTTGTAGTTTGGAAAGCTTAACATTGGGGTAATTGTTTATACTGTGCACTACTATCCATACGGAAACGAAATATTTCGTCACATATGGTAGACGGTACACAGGCAGCGTTGGATTCCGGGTCAAAACGTAACCAAGTCAAAACGTACACAAACATAAAACAGTAAAAACGTACACAACGTTGGGTCAAAACCATGGTATATAGATTTAAATTTAGTCATTGACTAGAAAATGAAACATTGACAAAACAAGATTGTTAATTGGTTATGCGTGATTGATTGACTAAGATTTAGCAATTGCAACCTTTAAAAACCCTGCAACCCTAACCCCCTTAATTGGTTAAGCGTGATTAATTAAGTGCCGGCAAATAAACTTTAGTTAGTAATTCACCTTGTACAATGTAGACCAGGACATGACTGCACATAACATACACCCTGATCATATTGTATGTATATTAATGGACAGTGTAGACCAGGACATGACTGCACATAAAATATACACTGGTCATATTGTATGTATACTAGTTGACAGTGTAGACCAGGACATGACTGCACATAACATATACCCTGATCATATTGTATTTATATTAGTTGACAGTGTAGACCAAGACATGACTGCACATAACATATACCGTGATCACATTGTATGTATATTAATGGACAGTGTAGACCAGGATATGACTGTACATAACATATACCCTGATCATATTGTAGGTATATTAGTTGACAGTGTAGACCAGGACATGACTGCACATAGCATATACCCTGATCACATTGTATGTATATTAATAGACAGTGTAGACCAGGACATGATCATAATATGCTACATATACTGATAATATTGTATGCATATTAATGGACAGTGTAGACCAGGACATGATTGTACATAACATATACCCTGATCATATTTGATGTATATTAATGGACAGTGTAGACCAGGACATGACTGCACATAACATATACCCTGATCGCATTGTATATATATTAATGGACAGTGTAGACCAGGACATGACTGTACATAACATATACCCTGATCATATTTGATGTATATTAATGGACAGTGTAGACCAGGACATGACTGCACATAACATCTACCCTGATCATATTGTATGTATATTAGATGACAGTGTAGACCAGGGCATGACTGCACATAACATGTACCCTGATCATATTGTATGCATATTAGTTGACAGTGTAGACCAGGACATGACCTACCTAACATATACCCTGATCACATTGTATGTATATTAGTTGACAGTATCGCGCTTTCGTGACTGGACACACTCGATTAGCGACCGTGGTCAGTTACATAAATTCAGATAAGGGTAATCAGTGACGCCACGGGATGCCACATTATCTCTCCTGGCGCATATATCACAATTCGAGCATAGTCAAAAGTAGCTTGATATTAGGTGTATATTTCCAATACGCTACATAAATTGTAAAGGTTGGACGTCATATGCCATCGCGATATATTTCCGATACCAGAAATGTGTATATGCGATTAAATATGTAAATGCCATCGAAAATAGCAGATAAAACGCAGATACATGTAACAATTCAATGATATGCAAATGACATTAAGATCAAATTTCATACATATGGATTCCGGGTCAAAACGTAACCAAGTCAAAACGTACACAAATATAAAAAGTAAAAACGTACACAAAGTTGGATCAAAACGTACACCAACGTGGTCAAAACGTAACCATGGTATATAGATTTAAATTTAGTAATTGACTAGGAAATGAAACATTGAAAAAACAAGTTTGTTAATTGGTTATGCGTGATTGATTGACTAAGATTTAGCAATTGCAACCTTTAAAAACCTTGCAACCCTAACCCCCTTAATTGGTTAAGCGTGATTAATTAAGTGACGGCAAATAATCTTTAGTTAGTAATTCACCTTGTACAGTGTAGACCAGGATATGACTGAACATAACATATACCCTGATCATATTGTATGTATATTAATGGACAGTGTAGACCAGGACATGACTGTACATAACATATACCCTGATCATACTGCATGTATATTAGTTGACAGTGTAGACCAGGACATGACTGCACATAACATATACACCGATCATATTGTATTTATATTAGTTGACAGTGTAGACCAAGACATGACTGCACATAACATATACCGTGATCACATTGTATGTATATTAATGGACAGTGTAGACCAGGATATGACTGTACATAACATATACCCTGATCACATTGTATGTATATTAGTTGACAGTGTAGACCAGGACATGACTGCACATAACATATACCCTGATCATATTGTATATATATTAATGGACAGTGTAGACCAGGATATGACTGTACATAACATATACCCTGATCATATTGTATTTATATTAGTTGACAGTGTAGACCAGGACATGACTGCACATAACATATACCGTGATCACATTGTATGTATATTAATGGACAGTGTAGACCAGGATATGACTGTACATAACATATACCCTGATCACATTGTAGGTATATTAGTTGACAGTGTAGACCAGGACATGACCTACCTAACATATACCCTGATCATATTGTATGTATATTAGTTGACAGTGTAGACCAGGACATGACTGCACATAGCATATACCCTGATCACATTGTATGTATATTAATGGACAGTGTAGACCAGGACATGACTGTACATAACATATACCCTGATCATATTGTATGTATATTAGTTGACAGTGTAGACCAGGACATGACCTACCTAACATATACCCTGATCACATTGTATGTATATTAGTTGACAGTATCGCGCTTTCGTGACTGGACACACTCGATTAGCGACCGTGGTTAGTTACGTAAGTTCAGATAAGTGTAATCAGTGACGCCACGGGATGCCACATTATCTCTCCTGGCGCATATATCACAATTCGAGCATAGTCAATAGTAGCTTGATATTAGGTGTATATTTCCAATACACTACATAAATTGTAAAGGTTGGACGTCATATGCCATCGCGATATATTTCCGATACCAGAAATGCCTATATGCGATTACATATGTAAATGTCATAGAAAATAGCAGATAAAAAGCAGATAACAATTCGATGATATGAAAATGACATTAAGATCAAATTTCATACATATTGATTCCGGGTCAAAACGTGGTTATGCGTGATTAATTGACTAAGATTTAGCAATTGCAACCTTGAAAAACCTTGCAACCCTAACACCCTTAATTGGTTAAGCGTGATTAATACCTGGAAAATGATACTGTTTCCCCGTAATGGATCTTGCCGGAACACATAAGTATAATCAGACCATATATACGGTTTGCCGTAACGCTTTGCCGTACTGGATATTGCAGGTACATATGGTCATATAATCATAGTGTATACTCTTTTCCGTACTGGATATTGCAGAAACATGGTCCTATAATAATAGTCTATACGGTTTGCCGTACTGGATATTGCAGGTACATATGGTACTATAATCATATTCTATACAGTTTTCCGTACTGGATATTGCAGGTACATATGGTCATATAATCATAGTCTATACTCTTTTCCGTACTGAATATCGCAGAGACACGGTCATATAATCATAGTCTATACGGTTTGCCGTACTGTATATTGCAGGTACATATGGTCCTATAATCACAGTACAGTCGAACCTCCACGAACGGCCACCTCTCTACAACAGCCACCTCTATTTAACAGCCAAAATTCTAAGACCCACTGTTATGAATTATCAGAGCTACAGTTAATGTGCGTAATTTTATCCATTTTGTTACTTCTTCACTAAAACTGGCAAGTTGGGAGAGCGTTAGAATCTTCTCATTGAGCACTCCCGACTTGCCAGTTTTGGTGAAGAAATAAAAAAAAGTTTATAAAATTACGCACCTTAGCTGTAGCTCTGATATTTACTATATGATTTACCTCTCTTCAACAGCCACCTCTCTACAACAGCCAGTTCTCAGTATTCCCATGGATGGCTGTTGTAGAGAGGTTGCACTGTATATACAGTTCGCCGTACTTAGGCCATGGGCCAAATATGGAAACCCTCCCCCCCCTGTGGTACATAAGCAGACATATTTTTCTGATAACTATAATCAATTACGAGTGTAATGCAACTTGTCTGCGCTCTGTAACCCGCTGGATGAATGTATGGCACCATTTTGAAGTATACCACCCAGCAACTTTTTGCCATATTAAAAAATCACACTTTTTGTAAAAATGTGACAAAATTATATTGTTAAACACGGAAACTGCTGTTGTTTTACAGGTTTTGAGAGATGTTTATAGCAATACTTATTTGCATTTAAGTAGAATTTAGGACCGTCCGGTCCTTTTAAGCAAATATTTTGCATATTTAATTACCCCACCCACTACATTTCAATGGTAACACATGTATGCCACACATCTCTTCCCATACGGTATTTATAAATTGTAACTATGGAAAATATACATGCATGTGCTCATGAAACATGTGCAAACTATAGTTCCTGTTTTTCTTATGCTTACTGCACATGATACTAAGTTAACCACAACTGAATTTGAAACCGTTACCCCACCCACTAAATCTACAATGTACATTTTACACATATTGAGTTTCATTAGCTGTCTCCACTTACATTTACTTTTGACTGGTACATATGAATAGTCAACTACTTCAACATGACACTGGCGTCATTGCATACACAATAAATATCGTGAGTTGTCATGATGAAAGTGCATGGAGTGAAGTATGTATAGCAGCAAGTGTGAAGAAAAAAGGGAATTTCCACACATTATCGGGCAAGAAATTATTCGATATTTACAACAAGATCAATGCTATATTGTGAAATAGAACATGTTAAATGTGAGCATCAATATAATGCACAACAACAGTTATAGACATGCGTATACTGATTTGCGTATGCTTATACAACAAGGTAATTAATTTTCAATCAAGGTTTGAAGCATCGCGCCTGTGGCGGGGACAATCCCCACAACATCAGGTAAGAAACTATTCATTATTTGCATCACCACATCAAATATGGTTCATGAAATCATTAACATATACATAGCATCACATATATATAGACATACATACATACATACATACAGTTACATAATGTGTCCAGGGCTTTCATTGTTCTTGATTTGTGCATGATTATACAAGGTAATTAATTTTGAATCAAAGTTTGAAGCATCGCGCCTATGGCGGTGACAATCCCCACAACATCAGGTACGAAACTATTCATTATTTGCATCGTCACATCAAATATGGTTCATGAAATCATTAACATATACATAGCATCACGCACGCACGCACGCACGCACGCACGCACAGTTACATAATGTGTCCAGGGCTTTCAGTGTTCTTGATTTGTGCATGATTATACAAGGTAATTAATTTTCACTCAGGAATGAAAGCCTCGATACCAGGTAAGACATATTTCGATATTTACAATAACAGATGAAATAAAATATGGTACACAATATCATTCATATCAGCATATTCATATCAGCATATATAAACATACGTACAGTTACATAATGTGTCCCGGTGCATTATCGTTGTTCTTGATTCACGTATGTTGGTTACAACAAAGTAATTCATTTTCAATTAGGTTCGGAAGCATCGCACCTGTGGCGGAGACAATACCCATGGCATCAGGTACGAAACTCTTCGATATTTTCTGACATCAACAGCGCTCAGGTATTATCCTAACATGCTGTACAAATCGTAGATACATATCTAGTGAATCCGGCTTAAGAGAAGCAACCTAGTCATATGCTTCATCCGCATCAAACATGCTAGTAAGCTGTCGGGGCTCATGCGCATTTGTTTCATCAACATCCACCGTATCCACTTCTTCCTCTTCTTCTACCAGTAGATCTATCATTTCAGTTGGCAGGTAATCCCCCTCTGTCCATTTGCACTCTAGTGTTTCCGTTTATGACCTCCCACCCACGGCCATTTGGTGGCGGTATGCATGCATTCGATTGGTCAGTGCTGTACCAAATGAGGGTTTGGTGATTAGCTCTCATTATATACATTCTCAACGATGACCTGCATGGTGGCAGAATGCTAAGATCAGCGCCATTGTAACTTCACAGCAGCTCTCCCTGACTTGGGACTGAATTTTTGCAGGAATAGCTCCATGCGCAGTTTGTTTATGTCTGTAATACTAGTACTAGTACTCCTGTACATCAGACACACAAAGTGTTCAAGGTCTTCGAAGAGTTGTGGTTCTACAGAATGGAACAAACCCAGCTGCATGAATGTATCAGTGAATTCTGGGTGCTTCCCTGAAGTAGTTTTAGCGGTATCACCTTTCCACGATGAACGAAAGCACTCGTGCTGTCACAGCCGATGAATGCATGAAGTGCTGGCAATGCCAAACACAGCTGCGTACCAACCTCAGCAATGATACCGTGTATGTCAAGCAGTCGTCTTTGTTGCCGACACCGGTGTCAAACAGCACACGCTGTTTCACCAGCTGTGTAAACCTGAGTAACAGTACAAACACGTCGGTATCTGGAGATCTGACAACAATTGTATTGTTCTCTGATAAATGCTGATGCATGGTGCAAACAATGCAATACCAGTCGTGTGTCAGCTTCCTCTTGTGACGAATTCAGTTCTTCTATTTCGTCAGTGTGTGTTGATATGCCATACATACTAGTAATTTGACGCATTTGGTTTCACACACAAACACAATTGTTCTTCCCTTCACCTTGTGTGTGTATTTATCTTGCATCCATTCATTAAGTAGGAGTTTTCACAATTGTGTCTTGTTGACATCGTTCGAGAGGAACTGCTTCCAGTCACGTGGAACATTTGTCAGCGGTCCCTTGATCAAGTAGGTATTTGTGGTACCTCTTCATTGTCGTTCATTGGTTTTAATTGACAGAGGATGGTACGTGTTTGTTACAAAATCCACGCGTTCTGCTTTCGGCATTTGGTGATATAGACTCTCCACCAGATCTGCAAATGTGTTGGGCAAAGCAGTTTACATATGTAGATTGCATTTCCGTCAATGATGTAGCTCACCTGTTCTAGCGGAGGCCTGTAAACCATATGCGTCTGCCCTTCCAGTTGGTGCATCAATTTCGCTTTGTCAGTCCTTGCCGGTGATCCATCAGCTGTTGCAAGCGACCATGGAACTGGACCTAACGGGTAACTGAAGACCTTAGCCATGTCAATGTTGTTCCGGAGTGCAATGGAAACGAGCTGTCCAAATACATTCCGTTCTGCTACTAGTTCCTTTGACATTCGCTGTGGACTCGTGTCACCGATTTTGCAAGCGTTGCAAATGTTTTGAGTTTTTGTTGCTTTATTGGCGCATGGAAGCTGGCAGATCTTTCTACAAACAGACTTCAGTCTGCACCTGGCAGCTAATTTGTGACGTTGACTGACAAAATGTACCGAAATAAATTTGAGACCAGCGTAACGCCAGATGTGACAGTATGATAATGGCACATGCTGTTCGCTATTCAATCTATATTATGAAGTGTCATTTCTATTGAATATCTTAGATCCAGACAGACTGCATTTCAAGGTCGCATATGTCGTAAGATTAGGCCATGGGCCAAATATGGAAAACTTACCCCTGCGTAAAACACACATTATGTTACGCAATTGTCATGTATATTGATATCCATCACATGGCATTAATTTGCGGTGTAAAAAGTGGTTCAAATGCCACTTATCATCAGTTAACATGGAAAATTGTTAACATAGACAATTGTTGAAAAAAACGCCTTTTTGGCGGCCATTTTGAAAATTTCCACCATTTATATCATGCTGTTAAGTCAATATGTATTACATAATTG
The DNA here is from genome assembly GCA_029237695.1 of Conchocele bisecta. Classification (NCBI taxonomy): domain Eukaryota; kingdom Metazoa; phylum Mollusca; class Bivalvia; order Lucinida; family Thyasiridae; genus Conchocele; species Conchocele bisecta. Next base: position 1,837,650 of record CM055275.1, read on the forward strand.
ATATGCATATTGATATGCATTACAAGGTATAAGTTACAATGTTTATAGCGGTTCCAATAACACTTAACAGCAGTTACAGTGCAAACTTTTCGCAAAACACACTTTTTAGCGGCCATTTTGAAAATGGCGGCCATTTGGTAAAAAAATAGATTTTGAATGTATCACACACTGTTTTATATTCAATTAGGAGTAGATAAGAACGATTTAGAAAATTTAAATCGGTCCTAATACCGGTTAACAGGCGATGAAGCTAGTCCTGTAAACCAAAACAATTGTTTTTGACGGCCATCTTGGAAAATGGCCGCCATTTGTTCATCCAGCGGCTTTTTAATGGCAGACCTTCTGGGATCACAGACAATTGACTACTGAATTTGAAAATCATAGTGGCGTTATGTACCACAGGGGGGGGAGGGGGGGTTATTGGTGGCCCAAAGACTAACTGGATATTGCAGGTACATATGGTCCTATAATCATAGTCTATACAGTTTTCCGTACCGGATATTGCAGGTACATATGGTCCTATAACCATAGTCTATTCTGTTTGCCGTACTGGATATTGCAGGTACATATGGTCCTATAATCAGTATATACTGTTTGCCGTACTTGATATTGCAGGGACATAACTATTTGTGACATAATTTGGGACTTTACCGGAAAACACATTTGTATTCCATTCGACGGATTATTCGCCAAAGTATTGATTGTATGTAATATTTAATATACTTGTATTTAAATAAAATATTGAAATAACGGTATGTTTGTTGTAAAGTAGTAGAATCTAGCGGGGCCGGTTTCCTCTGTTTCCACCTCCTTCCTTTCCCCCCTTCTTGGGAGACGACATGCAAGGGCATCGAGCCAGTGCCGTCGTTAAATATAAGAATTTAATATTATGTCAGTGCCCACACAATATCCGGTACGGAAAAGAAAACAGTAGAGACTCTGATTGGTAAGATCTGGAAAACACATATCGAAAAAACAGTCTTCCTTCCTAGAAATTGGTGGTTGGGAGCAGCGAAGGGTAGTTTAACGATCGGTATTCATCCTTTCCGGAATGCCGACTTACATGGTTTGGCCCTCATGTACATGCCCCCTGTACTTGAGAGCTAAAACATGTTATGCTCCATTAAGAAGTAATAAGCTTAAAGCTAATCCTATTACTTTGGGGCAGAGCTAAGTGACTGTGGTGCGGCATGGACCTGGCACCAGGTCAGGATTTTATGATTTCAGGACTGAATATATAGTTCTGTAAATATTGAGTTCTGATTTTGGGAATTTCCCTCATTGTGGACAGGTTGAATACGGGATAATCCATCCCGTTGGCCCGGCCTTAAATAACCCTGGCAGATGATAGGCCGTTAAACACCAATAATCAATCAATCAGTCCTTCCTAGAAAGGAATGTTCCTTTGAATGCTGTCCAACATAATTATATCGAATTATACATAAACCTATTAAATACAATGACTTAATCAATATATTTAACTTATAAGTATAAGTTTAGCTAAACTATTGATTTGAACAGCATTAAAACCTTCCTTTCGTAGAACAATCGTCATTTTGCGACGATCTTTTCCTTTCATATACATCGAATACCGGTACAATACTGTGGGATACGTTGTAGGATGTATTTGCGGTGCATTTGGTGCATTTGGACTATATTTTGGGTGGGGTTCCGATTTGGGTGTATTTTGGTGTTTCGTTACACCCAGAAAAGCTTCCTTTCCCGACAATTCCTACCCAAAAAGGATCACGCATTCCCCAAAAGGAATACGTTTTATAATAATATAAAATTATGTCTAATGCATTATAATGAAAAATGCTTTAACATAATATTAATGAATATTAAAAAAAACATTTAACTTGGAGGAAAAAAAACATTCGTATCGCAGAAACAAAGTTGTTCCTTTCGCAAAAGGAATGCTCCTTCTGAGAAGTGAACGTTCTGTCCTTCATCTAACACCAAACATATCAATTTTACATCCCACAACATCAAATTATACATAAACATATGCAATACACTGATTTAAATGTAAGCATTAGTTTAGTTGAACTAAAATTGATTTAAACTACATGTACATCAAAACATTCCTTTCGTAGAACAATCTTCCTTTCGCGAAGTTCCTTTCGCGAAAGGAAGATTGTTCTACGAAAGGAAGGTTTTAAACCCGTTTTAAACATATACATATTACATCCCATAATATCAAATCATACATAAACATATGAAATACACTTATTTAACTGTAAGTATTAGTTTAGTTGAACTAAAATTGATTTAAACTACATGTACATCAAAACATTCCTTTCGTAGAACGATCTTCCTTTCGCGAAAGGAAGATTGTTCTACGAAAGGAAGGTTTTAAACCCGTTTTAAACATATACATTTTACATCCCATAATATCAAATCATACATAAACATATGAAATACACTTATTTAACTGTAAGTATTAGTTTAGTTGAACTAAAATTGATTTAAAATACATCAAAACCTTCCTTTCGTAGAAAATCTTCCTTTTCGCTTCGCGAAAGGAAGGTTCCTTTCGCTGTTTAGCTGTTTCGAGTTATAGACGTCACTAACTCGTTACGTTACCCAGTCTAATGGGTTTCGGAATGATTTGGTTACTCCAGTATTACTCCCAGGTACCAGACCCGATGCCGTCAAAATCATGCATACTCGTACTGCAGATGTTATTCAACATATCAAATCGCCTTAAACATGTTAAACACCCCCAAATCGCGACGTTACTCGCGGACGTCCCGATCTCGGTGGGTCGGCAACCCTTCAGTTCTCTCTCAGACGACGGACAAGACGTTCTATGGTGGAAACATTCACACCGAACTGCTGTTGCGTTTGACCTTGCATTAGCAATTCAATAGCCTGACCGCTCTGAACTTCCGTCAGACGTACCATGATTGTGAGAGCTATACATTCAGTGTAAATAGCGGAAAACGATGTGTATACCTCAAGCGTAGCAAGTGGTATGACAACATGTTTTATGTGGTACGGTGCATTACACGGTTGAGTAACTTTAGGCACCGGTTTGGGTGCACAGTGACCAAGATAGTCGCCTGACCGGTTTTTATAATTTTAGGCCAATCATTTAAATAATTATTTCGTATATTGTTACCCTGCGTTTCTTTATCCTTTCAGTATATATAATTTAATCATTTGTGAAGGCTTCAAACAACTAAATTATAGTCGCTAAATCAAATTTAAATTCAGATGCATAATGTTAAATGGCATAAAAATGATGTATTTTAGAGCAAAATGTATCAATTGACCCCCAAACATATTGGGTCACGTGACTAGTGATACGTCACGCCGACTTCCAGAATTGTGCTGATTGACTGGCGTGGTCAAAACTCAACTGTCATTTCCCTACACAGCGAGCAGAGAATGTACACGGACAATTCTAGGTAGGTTTTAGCTATGTTATTCCTACTGTACACTTGTGTACATGCTACCCCGTGTTGTTTCAGGCTCACTGTCCAGATAATTATCCCCGCTGCGTAACCAGTGCCCATTTACCCGTTCACCGTGCGAGCCATTCTGACCCTACGACCGTACCCAAAGGATTCAAGGTGTTCCTGAATACCTCTGGCTATATACAGGTACCGTGCTCGTACAGTGTAGTCCGGAAAAACACCTTAGAAAATTTGAATTTGTAGTGTGTTATCTTTTTTGGACAATTTCGCGATTGCCACACAGATATAATCATTTAGTAATATATATATATTACTGATAGTGACTGGCGGTGGTATCGGGCTATTTTCATATGTTTCAAATGTTTTTATTTGATGAAATTCAATTAAATATTGATTTTATTGTGACAAAACGATTTTCCTATGGCATTTTAACGGGTATACGGATCAAAATCTCTCCCCCTCCCCCCCCCCCCACACCGGACATAATCCCCCCCCCCCATGATTTTTGTTGACACAGGAGGAAAAAATCCCCTCTTGTCTAAAATGCAGGTAGGACAAAATCCCTCCAGTCCAAAATCACAGGTATCCTGGACTGCTCATAATTCGAGACTAACAATATTAAACAACATGCGTAATAAATAATAGAGTATAAACCTTTTTTATTAGTTACATGCAAATATAATCCAATTATCTGTATGTATATTGCGTTTACTGGCTTTAAAAGCACGGAGAAATGCAAATGTTTACTTTCAAAACACGCTCGTCTACAAATGGCCGCCTCCAGCGTCCCGTGAAAGGTCGCGACCTCTGACCTTATGACGTCATATGCTCTTCCGGTGCAGGTGCCCGGTTGGAAAACGCCACAAATTGTGTCTGCATTATGTACCATTGCGTTCAGGGGTCACGATACATATCGTTTCCAACTTAAATGATCAGACAAACGAGTGCCAACTTGGAAAATATAATTTGCTAGATTAAACAAATTAAACAATATGAATTTTCAACTTGTTGGTTTTAATACTTTTTTAAAGTGGTAATGTCTATTTTTGGAGTAAGACATTTCAATCCCTTCTGCATGTGGTACTCATCCACAATGGGAATAACAAAAACAGAGGCCAGATTGCATATATCTGCTGATAAAAGGAGGTATTGGACTGATGTGGACGAACTTAAAAGTGACAATTTAAAAAAAAATAGGATATGGTTGTGACTGAATGAAAATCTGTATTCCTACATTATTAGTGCCTTTCTACCTACAAATATTACGTGACCTCCATTGATAAACATGTAAACAACATACGGGTTCAAGCTGACTCATTTATGTGTAAGTCTTCCTATCGAAATCCGGATTTTAATGGAGGGGGTTAATGGGATTAGTGGAAAACACAACATTTAGGTGTGTTGTGTTGTTTTGGTAATGTATTCGTCCTGTTTAAATCACATTTTCTAAGTTGGCAGTTGTGACCTTTTATCTGGCTTCGGTTTAACACACACAAGTATAATGGAAGAGATGTAACCCGTAAATCTCGCGATGGAACGAGAAAATAAAAATGGCCTCGAATCTGTGCGGCTATCGAAGTTAGAGGATCATATGATAATATGATGTCAGCTAATTCTTCGCAGCTAAGGCTTTCCAAACAAATGTATATGGTATTGCCATCTCCATATTCAGTCAAACTTTCATAATGTTCTGACGTCAGTAAGTGACATAAATTGTGTTATGTATGACATCACATGCGTGTTTGCAACGTCACATTTGTTTCGGCTAATGCTGCGCATCTGGTATCGTCAATTAATGCAAAATGGAACACAATGTGTTTAGGAACACCACCAGATATAACACATAGCGCGCTTGATTTCATGATTTGTACCGCAGCAATTTTCGATGGAGTAACTCTGGAAAACACAGAAGTTCATTCACCACAGAAAAAACGTGGAAAATCAACATCCAAAATGTGATTTATCCTTTGTTTTTGTTCATGGGGGTTAAATATGTCCAAAAAACTTATTACCTCATCAACCTTATAGGGTCAGCTAAACTACCTTTTATCGCATTAAAACTGTTTTCACAGCTGTAAATTTGTCTGAATAATATATGCAATATACAACTGATAATGTAAGAAACAATGTGACAAACACTTGTAGTCAGCACTAACTAAAAAGAGGAACGTGTATCAGCCGTATTCACATACCAGCATGACCAGGGCAGACACGAATGTAATGAGCAAAGGAATGGATGCAAATAATTATAGAAACATATTTAAGAATACACTGTTATATTTAAATACATCCATTAACATGTTTACGGCTATTTGATATGTTGAATAACATCTGCAGTACGAGTATGCATGATTTCGACGACATCGGGTCTGGTACCCGGGAGTAGTACTGGAGTAGCCAAATCGTTCCGAAACCCATTATACTGCGTAACGTGACGAGTTAGTGACGTCCATAACTTGAGCGTATGGAAAAAACAGTAAATAATCGGAAATTTGTAATTCCTATGGAAAGTTTTTGTCGCGCCTGCTTTAGCAGAGGCGCGACTAGAGTCGTTGCTTTTTCCGTCGTCATCCGCATCGTCCGCTTTTTTTGTAAAGCAAATGCGTTAAAGTTATTGGTTTTTCACAATATCTCTTTAACCCCTTGCCAGACTTTGATAATATTTCACATCAATGTTTGTCTATGAATGATGCTTCACTACGCACACCCCCACATCCAAATTCTCAAGGTCAAGGTCATTTATTTACTTGTAAGGCAAATGCGTTAAAGTTAATGTTTTTTCACAATATCTCTTTAACCCCTTGCCAGACTTTGATAATATTTCACATCAATGTTTGTCTAGGGATGATGCTTCATTACAAACACCCCCACATCCAAATTCTTACGGTCAAGGTCATTTATTTACTTGTAATGTTGACGGTCAAATTCATCGGCAGGCGCGATACCGCTTCCGTGGCGGAATTCTTGTTATCTTAATTGAATAGTTTTCCTTCTTTATTGATTTATTTTGCTGTTCCACTGAATGAAGGAAGCACGTGTCGTTAGGTGTTCTGAAACTAATTGATCGAGGCTAGTGTAAACAAAATGGCGAGCAGCATAATGGATCAGCATAGCAAAATTGCTATTAAACTTCAGAAGAACTATCCAGTGACACCATGGCAGGTTAGTTTCTTCGTTTAACAATTAATTTAGTAAAGACATCTATTCCATCAGCAGGGTCTGAGGATTTTACACATTTTGACTATATCCGGAATAACTTTTTACCAAACTGTCGGAATGTGATAAAATTGTGTCGCAGTGTAGCAATTAATCAGCTTGTTTATTCCAAAATCGACATATTTTATTATGACGTACGCAAGGCTAAATTTGACGTGAATTGCGCATTAGCCGATGCTAATAAAAAATATTTTTGACAGATTATAAAGTATGATCATTGCACATCAAAAAATAAATACAGTGACTAAATAATAATGTCCGTTAACATTTTAAGGAAACACGGTTATCACCCCTGATGTCAGTGTGGAAATTTCCGTCTGATTAAAATATATAATAATGCCAATCAATACATGGGATAGTGGAGAATGAATGTTTATTTTGCCAGAAAATGTCCGAGATGATTTCTCTGATATAGAGAACATTTTGTGTCTACTGCGTGGGCATGTACCTTTAATACTGTACTTATGATTTCAATGTGTAGACGTTATAAGACTAGTATACGTTTGTCATAATAACTGCAGGGCTGTACAAATTGGGACGCCCGACGCACGGGACAAGTCGGTTTTGATCTCGGGCAAATGCCTCTATGCTGGATTTTAGTCCCGGACAAGTCACTATTTTCTGTTGGAGCGTCCCACCACAAGCCCGTTTTTTGCACTGGACTGTCATAAACTTAATCCCAAAACTGACCACTTTATCGATCGATAACGCCGCGGGCATCCACCTGGCGATTCACAGCTACTATACACAGTACCTATAGCAATCTACTGTGACCCTAATTATATTAATTTAATCGAATTTGAAAGTAATTAGCAGATTTTTCCAACAACAAAAGCGTGAAATTTCAAAAGGCAATGTACATGGATTTATATGTTGGCGAACATAAACATTGTAGATAGAGACGCGATTTTATAAATAAAAATGCCGACCTAGATAGATCGTAGTTATTCTGTAAACAAACAAACAATTAATTAACTGTGTGCCATGGTCACAGGTGTTAACGGTAGCGGATTAAGCAAGTAGCCAGACGTTCCGGCTGTTAATATTACGTAATTACTGCTAAATATTTACAGGTAGATTCTTGTCAAATGTCAAAATAATTCAACAAAAACAAATAAAAAATGATCTAAAACACCAAACTTGCTGAATACACGGGCATTGCGGAATGCAAACAGAATTCCTGCGCATATGAACAATTTATTTAGTATGATGTACAAACAAAATAAAAACATGCAAACATTGCAAAAACAACATTATATATTGAAATGATTTAAAACAACACTATATACTGAAATGATTTAAAAATGCAACAAGGAGTTCAACATATTATTTATTAACCTATTACATAATTTAGCAAAACATTTTACTGAGGAAATTTTTTATTAGATATCAAAATAATCCGGGATCGATACATGAAAGTCACGTGATGCACTGCGTGGCTGATCATACATTGGTGTTCAATAACATGTCCACCTTCTTGTTGCGTGTTTACATCGTTTCAGAATATTTCTCACCATAAATACGTAAACAAATTCATCTTTTTAAAACATTGTTTTAAAATTACGTGTCCGTGGATATCGATAAATGAAAAAACAACACAAAAACAACAACAATTTCATTGGCAAATGAATACTTGAATTCCCATATTTCGATGTTCAGTGTTTGCAAGTAACTGGAAAATAAGCATTGTCACACTAACATGTCATAACCATTTTTAGCTCACCTGAGCGAAGCTCATGTGAGCTATTGTTACCGCAATGTGTCCGTCGTCGTCGTCTTCCGTCGTCCGTGAACATTTTCAAACGTCTTCTCCTCGGTAACCATTGGACCTATAGTCACCAAACTTCATGGTCATGGTCCTTAGGTAGGGGATTACAAAATTGTTAAAATGACGACATTACGTAATCTAAGATGGCCGCCGTCTTAAAAAATAGCACAAATTCTTGAAAAATCTTCTCAAGAACCGCCAACCGGATTTCGACAAAACTTGGTAGGAATGATCGATGTTCAGATTTGTTAAAATGGAGGTCATCGCTAATCCAAGATGGCCGCCGTCTAAAAATAGCATAAATTCTTAAAAAATCTTCTCATGCACCGCTAGCCGGATTTCGACGAAACTTAGTAGGAATGATCCATGTACAATGCTCTTTCAAAGCTGTAAAATTGTGACCCCGGGGTCAAAAATGGGCGTGGCCCGTGGGGTCAAAGTGGGGTCAAATTTTATTTTTGACCGAATTTGGTCATGTTACATATCAAATCGAAGGTAATGGAAGGTTATTTCATCCAAGATGGCCGCCGAAATGTTAAAAGGTCGTTCTTTTATTAGAGATTTCAAAATTCTTCTTCACATGAACCGCTTGGCCCATGGTAGCCAAACATAAAAGTTATGGTCCATGGGTGAAGCCTTTTCAGATTTGTTAAAATTGAGGTCATCGATAATCCAAGATGGCCGCCGTCTAAAAATAGCACAAATTCTTAAATCTACTTCGCATGAACCGCTAGCCTGATTTCGACGAAACTTGGTAGGAATGATCAATGTACAATGCTCTTTCAAAGTTGTTAAAATGGTGACCCCGGGGTCAAAAATGGGCGTGGCCCTTGGGGTCAGATTTTATTTTTGCCCGAATATGGTCATGTTATATATCAAATCGAAGGTGTCAATGAGGCGATCACTCTGGTGCATTTTTTGTCGAAATCGGAGTGTTATATCATCCAAGATGGCCGCCGAAATGTCAAAGTTTGTTCTTTTATTAGAGATTTCAAAATTCTTCTTCAAATGAACCGCTTGGCCCATGGTAGCCAAACTTAAAAGTTATGGTCCATGGGTGAAGACTTTTCAGATTTGTTAAAATGGAGGTCATCGCTAATCCAAGATGGCCACCGTCTGAAAATAGCATAAATTCTTAAAAAATCTTCTCATGAACCGCCTGCTGGATTTCGACGAAACTTGGTAGGAATGATCGACGTACAATGTTGTTTCAAAGTTGTTAAAATGGTGACCCCGGGGTCAAAAATGGGCGTTGGCCGTGGGATCAAATTGGGGTCAAATTTTATTTTTGCCCGAATATGGTCATGTCTATATCAAATCGAAGGTATCAAAGAGGCGATCGCTCTGGTACATTTTTTTGTCGGAATTGGATGGTCATGTCATCCAAGATGGCCGCCGAAAGGTCAAAAGGTTGTTCTTTTATTAGAGATTTCAAAATTCTTCTTCACACGAACCGCTTGGCCCATGGTGGCCAAACTTAACAGTTATGGTCCATGGGTGAAGCCTTTTCATATTTGTTAAAGAGGTCGTCGCTAATCCAAGAATGCCGCCGTCTAAAAATAGCACAAATTCTTAAAAAATCTTCTCATGAACCGCCAGCCGGATTTCGACGAAACTTGGTAGGTATGATTGATGTTCAATGCTCTTTCAAATTTGTTAAATTGGTGACCCCAGGGTCAAAAATGGGCGTGGCCTGTGTGGTCAAATTTTATTTTTGACCGAATATGGTCATGTCTATATCAAATCGAAGGTATGAAAGAGGCGATCGCTCTGGTACATTTTTTGTCGAAATTAGATTGTCATGTCATCCAAGATGGCCGCCGAAAGGTCAAAAGGTCGTTCTTTTATTAGAGATTTCCAAATTCTTCTTCACACGAACCGCTTGGCCCATGGTGGCCAAACTTCAAAGTTATGGTCCATGGGTGAAGCCTTTTCAGATTTGTTAAAACGGAGATCGTCGCTAATCCAACATGGCCGCCGTCTAAAAATAGCACAAATTCTTAAAAAATCTTCTTCTCATGAACCGCCAGCCGGATTTCGACCTAACTTGGTAGGAATGATCGACGTAGAATGCTCTAAAATGGTGACCCCGGGGTCAAAATGGGCGTAGCCCGTGAGGTCAAATTTTATTTTTGACCAGATATGCTCATGTCATATATCAAATTGAAGGTATCGATGAGGCGATTGCTCTGGTGCAATATATGTCGGAATCGGATGATTATGGCATCCATGATGGCATCCAAAATGTCCATATATTCGAAATTTTGAACGTCATTTTCTCATGAACCACATGGCCGATGCTGGCCAAACTTCATAGTAAGTTAAGATCCTTGGGTAAAGCATTTTCAGACTTGGTAAAATGAGAGTCATCGCTTAATCCAAGATGACCGCCATCTAAAAATAGCACAATTAAAACACATGTCATGACTAGATGTCACATTCTCCTCTGGTGTTCATGGAGTCAGGTGAGCGAATTAGGGCCATCATGGCCCTCTTGTTTGATTTAGAATTGTTGGGGTTAGGGTTACGGGTTTGCCTTGCAACTCGTAAACCTTTTAAACCGTATGGTAATAGCTAGAGGCTTGATACTTTGTATGTAGATTCCTTATGTAGTGGAGATAAGTACACTTTTTTTCAATGATTTTTTATTTGATATCGGTATCATGGATTATCTCCCCGTTTTGTACGTTTCGATGTTGCTTCCATGAAATACCTCGGCATGCGTGATATGCTGGCCGCAGCCATCTAGTTTTAACTCTGTAAACAGTAATTCTTGTGCGTGGTAGGTTATTGTTGATATTCCACTCATAACATGTATTTTATACACAGGAGATAGTGACCGTACGGGTTGTTCGACTCTGGGTTACAGACTGCACAGATTGTCTTCGGCCCGGCTGTGTGCCCACAGCAGGTAATTGTTACTTACTGTCCTATGGTTCTCACGTACTGTGACCCAGATCTCCTTGTACATCTGCACAATCAGATCAGGGTCTACACTGTTTGGGAATTGGCATTTCCCCCAGTTTTGAAAATTAAAATATGACCTGTCCTGCGCGATCAGGGTCTACAAATTGTAATTCAAATGATTCAAATAACCTCTATATATCTCGTAAAACGTGAGCTTTTAACCGGATTATTTGGATACATAATCAAATAGCTATTTTTTCTCAGTAAAATGCTTTGCCAAATTATGTAATGGGTGAATAATTATCATGTTGACCCTTAGACAGCTACTCACAACAATTGTTGTCTGCTGTTGATTTTATATCTTGCATTATTTCTAAAAAAAATCATGCTTTGACAGCACTTCAGAATCATTTCCAATGAAAGTGATTCTGAAGTGCTGTCAAAGCATGTTGCAAATTATTCTAAAGTGTCTCACCTCACCTGTACAAACCGTAGCGTGTTTTCGCGAAACACCGTATCACTCCTTTTATGCAATATGATGATGAAGAAGCTGGTACAAACTTTCTGACGTAAAAAATGGCTAAGTGTTTTCACAAAAATGTGAAGGTAAAACAGGTCAAGGTCATGTTAATGGCGGCATGGGTGTGTTCCAAAATGCAAAGGTGCGATTGATTTATATACATGTATACCATTTGAAGCAGAAACCCACATATTGGATAATTCAGACATCAGAGTCGCGAAAATTATTGGCGGGAAGGGGGGGGGGGGGGGCAGTATTGATGGCCCAAAGGGCCTGATGTTGCTAGGGGGGTCTGCTGGGGTCAATCTCCACCCTGAAATCTGAGAGGCGTGGCATGCCATTTTCTGCATTCTCAGGGCCCAAAGGGCCCGTTGTTGCTAGGGGTCCGGGGGCATACTCCCCTGAACCTTTTGACGCGAGGGGGGGGGGGGGGAGGGGCAGGAAATGTCTCTGATATAAAGAACACTTTGTGCTCACAGCGCCCGGGTGTAAATATAATAGTACTTAGAAAGGTACAAAACTCCCCATTCGCCACCATTGAAACAAAACCCCACGCGATGTGGACAATTGGAACTCGCCTATACAGTACAGCTTAGACGGAAAGAGCAAATGTCGTTTTCCGCTAGCGGAATTCCGTTTTTATTCGGCACGAATGTCCGTCACGAATGAAAACGGACAGAGATTGACGAAAACGGACAAAGACGGACCACGTACATGCCTGGGGCAAAGTACTCCTGCAGCTCAGCAGGCGGTCTTACGCGCCCGATAGTTTAATGTTCGTGGCGATCCGTGCCGACTGGAGAATATTCGAGAGGATATTGTCTAAAATGGATATATCTTTTACATCTGTATCGTAACATCGGCCTATGCACATGCATCACGTCACGTTTATATATATAATATTATAGTTTCCCGATCGAAATTTGCAGACATCGTAAATACGGTATAATTATCCATTGCCAACTGCGATAAATGGAAAGTGCGAGTATTACTTTAGAGGTAATTAGAAATGGTATCGCTCCCGTTATTATTCGCTGATTTTACGACCGACCTCCGTTTCGCCCTTCGACCAACTCGTCCGTCAGCCAACTCAAAATAATACACAATACCGACATGTTCAATGTCCATCAGCCGACAGTCGACAGGTTGAAAATACGTTTTGCTCTAACCCGATTTTTCTGTCTGTAACTTTGGGTGACTATCTCGACGTTACAGCAGAAAATTCGGGTTTTTTTTTTGCTCATGCATGATTATGCATGTGTCGAAAGCATGCATGTTGAAATTACGCTTTGCGCATGCGTGTCGGTAGACTGTACTTCCAACACGCATGCGAGATCGAGAAGCAAAAACGGGAGATAGCGCGGCGAGGTTGCGAAAATGCGAGATAAAATATGATTTCGCGATCTCGACCTATGCGAGAAATCGCGAAAACGCGAGGTTGTCACATGTCCCTAACAGGACACCATACACATTGTCTTAGGAGACGATTCTCATGTGCTGCCAAAACATATTTTTATTAAGAAATAGAACAAATGTGGACAACAAAAAACATAATTTGACAAAACATGTTAATCGTCTTTGGAGACGATTCTAATGTACTGCCAATACATCTTTATTGGAGAAAAAAACATATTTCGATACGTATTGGTTACTGCATCGCATCGTCGATATATACTCAAGGTCGCGAAAACGCGAGACCAAATCGCGAGGCGAAAACGTGATATTCTATTGTATTCAATATCGCGTTTTCGCGACTGCAATTTCGGCATTTTTGCCTCGGCTTTTTCACGATGTGTTGAAATTGAGCTTTTGTGCACACACAGACCAAGATACCCTATTTTGTCAAAACTACGAACGCGATACCTTTAATCGATACATGTACTATGATATAATATTGTACTATCGCTATCGTCATCGTGATATCGCCTTCCGGATGGACATGCACGATGACGATATGATGACTATAGTACACAGCTCGCGCGCAAGGTATGTATGCGGATGTGATAAATGAGTTAGATCACGTTTGTCCGCATGTAGAGTGATATTCCGCTTGTTAAATCTCGCGGAGTATCTCCTCGTACATGCGGATGAACCGTGATCTAACTTACACGTCATCGTGATATCGCATCATCGTGGCTTCGTGTTATGGCCATATCGTAGTATCGTACATGTAATATCGTAGTATCATACATGTAATATCGTAGTATCATACATGTAATATCGTAGTATCGACTCCATAGCGATATTATTATGGCCTAAATGGAACACCGTAGTGGAGGGTAGAAGATTGGGTGTGTCAATGCCTACGCTGTGATACAGCTTACAAATATATCTAAAATCCATTGTCGGAACCCGAGACAATGTCGCTGTCCTTGGCATGCAGTGGGCCTCACTATCGTTGGAACAAGCTGTACCAGAGAGTCGTCCGCCGCCCATACTGCGTGGATACATAATACTCCCGTTTTCAAAAGGGCGTATACAAAATATGACGCCGTACCCACCCATCCCCACCTAGCACATTTGCGATATATCATGTTCGGTCTAGCTGCACACCTGATGGTGTTTACAATCATCAGTCGGTAATCCAATTTCACGTGCAAAGTGTGACCGACATTTAGAGTTCGGCGGAAACAATTGTCAAAATATGTTTTTGTAATGAAATATCAATATAATCATGTTTTCTTTTCACATTTGTTGATTTCTTAATAAAATAGGTTTGTCAACACATGATAATCGTCTCCTTGTTTGATTTCTTGATAAATCAAGAATTGGCAGCACATGAGAATCGTCTCCTAAGACAATTCTCCTATTTTGTCAAAATATGTCTTGTAAAGAAATACCAATATAATCATGTTTCCTTTTCACATTTATTGATTTCTTAATAAAATAGGTTTGGCAACACATGAGAATAGTCTCCTTAGACGATTCTAATATTTTGTCCAAAAAAAAATATTGATGCTTTTTGTCACATTGAATTTGATTTATTTCTTAATAATAACACAGTTTTGGCAGCACATTAAAATAGGAATGGAATGGTGCTTAACGGCCCATCAACACAAAAGAGTATCATTTAGGGCCAAGCAATGTAGATGAAGAATGGATACACATTAGAATAGTCTCCTAAGACAACACCATTTATACTTTGTACGAATAATAGCATTATTGTTGAGCCCGCTTGCGGTAAGCGAAACATAGTGATCACAATGGCGTCCGTCCGTATTTTTAGCTATTGTTACCGCAATGTGTCCGCCGTCGTCCGTGAACATTTTCAAACGTCTTCTCCCCGGTGACCATTGTGCCTATAGTCACCAAACTGCATGGTCATGTTCCTTATGTAGGGGATTACAAAATTGTTAAAATGACGTCATTACGTAATCCAAGATGGCCACTGTCTAAAAATAGCACAAATTCTTCAAACATCTTCTTCTCAAGAACCGTCAACCGGATTTCGACAAAACTTGGTAGGAATGATCGATGTACACTGCTGTTTCAAAGTTGTTAAAATGGTGACCCCAGGGTCAAAAATGGCCGCCGAAAGGTCAAAAGGTCGTTCTTTTATTAGAGATTTCAAAATTCTTCTTCACATGAACCGCTTGGCCCATGGTTATGGTCCATGGGTGAAGCCTTTTCAGATTTGTTAAAATGTAGGTCATCGTTAATCCAAGATGGCCGCCGTCTAAAAATAGCACAAATTCTTAAAAAATCTTCTTATGAACCGCCAGCCGGATTTCGACGAAACTTGGTAGAAATGATTGTTGTACAATGCTCTTTCAAAGTTGTTAAAATGGTGACCCCGGGGTAAAAAATGGGCGTGACCCGTGGGATCAAATTGGGGTCAAATTTTATTTTTGACCGAATATGGTCTATATCAAATCGAAGGTATCAAAAACGCGATCGCTCTGGTATATTTTTTGTCGAAATTGGATGGTCATGTCATCCAAGATGGCCACCGAAAGGTCGTTCTTTTATTAGAGATTTCAAAATTCTTCTTCACACGAACCGCTTGGCCCATGGTGGCCAAACTTCACAGTTATGGTCCATGGGTGAAGCCATGGGTCGTCGCTAATCCAAGATGGCCGCCGTCTAAAAATAGCACAAATTCTTAAAAAATCTTCTTCTCATGAACCGCCAGCCGGATTTCGACGGAACTTGGTAGGAATGATCAACGTAGAATGCTCTTTCAAAGGCGTTAAAATGGTGACCCCGGGGTCAAAAATGGGCGTGGCCCGTGGGGTCAAATTTGATTTTTGACCAAATATGCTCATGTCATATATCAAATTGAGTGTATCGATGAGGCGATTGCTCTGGTGCAATATTTGTCGGAATCGGATGATTATGTCATCCATGATGGCCTCCAAAAGGTCCATTTATTCAAGATTGTTAACGTCTTTTTCTCAGGAACCACATGGCCGATGCTGTCCAAACTTCATAGTAAGTTAAGATCCTTGGGTGAAGCATTTTCAGATTTGGTGAAATGAGTCATTGCTTAATCGAAGATGACCGCCATTTAAAAATAGCACAATTTGTTTAAAACACATATGAACTCAATGTCACATTCTCCTCTGGTGTTCATGGAGTCAGGTGAGCGAATTAGGGCCATCATGGCCCTCTTGTTAATTGTTGACAGTATTATCACCGAAAACCGGCGATGCGACATGAAATGAAATGTCGAACTTAGCCCATGGTCATTGGGGAAACTGTTAGCTCGGGTAAACAATTGACACATTCAGAAATAAACGATTTAATTTGTGTTTCTCGAGTCGGGTTCCATATGGTGGAGAGGAAATACGATCGATTACACACCGTGAAAACCTTGTTGGAACGTAAATGTAATTTGTCACGTACACCATTTCAGCTTACCGCCGTTACGTCAGCTCTAAGTATGTATAGTTAGGGGCATTTCTTTCCTTCATTTATAAGTGATGGGTTGTGGCTAGGGGTTAGAACATCTGACTTACAATCTGGAGGTTGTGGGTTCAAACATCGTCATATGCATAAAAACTACTTTCATAGACTAATAGCAACTTTCACGAGGAGGTCCGTGACCGTCCAAAGGAAATAATGAAAGGTCCGAAGATCTATCATATGTATAAAATTCTGAAGTGTAAAGGTCCGACATTGAAAATGGAAGACCTTGGACTCGCCCTATTTTCAGACTATATATTCATAGTAGTTCCGTCTCACTGGTCTGTAGGATGAGACTAACTGTGTTCCTGTCCCTATATGAGACAAGAACATAGTTACTTCGTTTATATGCGTAGAAACTATAATTAATAACCTTAACTTTCGTGAATTTATTCCTCTAAATATTTGTTTCCTTGCTTGCCGACGCGAGTTGAACATAGTTTTCTAAAATACGTCAGAACGCGGGAAATGCGACGTAGATTTGCAAAACAAAATCGTGTGGAGTGTGGATGCGCAGGAACCCCATACCACGCTCCGCTACGTCGACAAGGACCAATGTTATTGCCTCGCTGTTTTAGAGGCTCTGGCTACGCCACTGCACAGAGATTCGTCGCATATTGCTGAGTCATTTTGTCGATGTATAAAGTAGTAACAGTGATAGAATTCGCACTATTTTATATCTTTCTCAATAAAAACATAAATCAACTGTACTTAAGTCTTTAGAAGCATTTTCATTAGAAATGATTCTAAACTATGAGAACAATGGAAAATAAAAAATAATCGGCAGACGACAAAGTTGAATTCAGCATTGTGAGGGTTAAATGACGATCGGAAAATGACCACTGTACATGTATTCTTCCGTTCCGGGTCGGCACGAACGCGCTATAAACATTCGTGACGATCCGTGGCGGACGTATTAGATTGTCCGTCGCGAACCAACAATCCTGTCCGCCACGAATGTCAGAAATTTCGTCACGACGCGGTGAAAATAGCAATTCCGTCTTCAGTACCGATAGCAGGACGCGCGGATTTTGATTTCTTCGCCAGAGCTGTGCTGTACAACGCATTACAGCGTGTCGAAACCGCTGCTTGTGGTGGGTTTTCGGCATAGAGTTTACAGTTGCCAATCTACTAACATACATCTCAAAGATTTCGAGTGTAAACTGCACTAAAACGCGTCTCACTAACGTAAATTCGCTTTTTAAAATCAAACACGTTCATTTCCTGATTAAAATGAATGGTAGCCGCCATCTTTAAAACTATCGAATCACGTGACACGCGAGTTCCTGGGGGGCCGTTTCACTAAACTTCGTATGACTAAAATGTTTGTAAGTGCAAAATTATGATAGTCTGTACATTTCACATTAACAATGTTTTCTTGTAAATAATTATTGGATTTACATTTATTGAGCATAGGCTGCATATGCCTCTGTAAATCCATAAATTGACATTTACAGACGATCTTAAATTTGTACTTATGAACGTTTTAGTCGTAAGAAGTTTAGTGAAACGGGCCCCATATGTCTACATCGCGCGGAGTTTTGTTTCAATAGTGGCGAATGGGAGTTTTGTACCTGTCCAAGTACTATTATATTTACACCCGGGCGCATTTAATTTGTTTTGTACATTGTTTAGAAAAATGTTTCATGTATATATACAAACAATAATCGACCGTCCAAGACACGCTATAATCACCTGTGTTTGTGCTTACTGAGTGGGCATGCACCTTTAAAACTGAAATCAAATATCGTCCTAATTGTTGAACTATGTGTCACGCGAGTCCCTGTACATTTCACGAGAAAACGGTCTTCGTTGTCTTTGCAGTCTGATCAGGACCCATCTATATAGACAAGAGGACGTGGCGGCGAGTCAGGCGGCGACTCAGTCGAGGACAATTATCGGCAAATAAAATGTGAGTACATGTATTCTGTTATTTTAATCGAAATTAGAAAATAATGACTGGTGGATGCTGAGCTGAGCACAGCTCAGCCTCGGCACACACGAAATAATACGAATTTGGAGAATGTTCTGTGAAAAATGTATGGCGCCCGCGCCTAGATGACTATCAGAACAGCGAATACTGTGGACACTGAACAGACTGTAGGCCCGTAGCCAGGGGGGTCGGAGCGGTCGGACGACCCCCCCCCTCTCCCCCCCCCCCCCCCACCGCCGAGCATTGAGGTCCACTATTTTAGCAAAAAAGCATGCCCCTGGACCCCCCTAGATACATCAGGCCACTTTGGCTACGGGCATGGACTGCGCAGATGTGCAGGCCGGTTTGGGTAAGCAGAGATTGTAAGTGGAGTAAGCCGGTTTTGTCGTGTCGTGAACCAACACGTGATCGCGAGACATTGAGCGCATGCAGCCGGACTGTGAACTATAGCGGGGTAACCAAGGGGAGTTTCTGGAATTAAATGTTATTTGTAATAGTTAGATCATAAAAGTGCAAGTGTATTTGATTTAAACGAGGCCGTAGGGCCGAGGTTAAATCAAATGCACGTGCAATTTTATGAGCTAACTGATTTGTATCATTTGCCAAATATGGAAAATTGGCACATGCGCAATTCTATGTGGGCGCGGCTCATTAATGACAGGAGCCGTTTTTGATCGCTCGACCTGCCACGGAATTGACACGGTCCAATTAGAATTCTAGTGCCAGGTGGGGTGAAGTCCCTTCACCTGCCATGTTTACGTCGTCATATACGCGTTGTCTGGCTCATTTCCTGTTGACATCATTCGGTGATTTCACTTCATGGAACAAAGTTGTAGGCTGTGTTTGTTACATGTGAACTACAATGGAATCGGACGACGACATTTTATCGCAAATAGCGATAGGGTTGGAAAATGAATAAATTACAGAAATTTTGAAATTAATGCTATTAAAAGTACATTTGTTTAATTGAATAAAGTTTCTCAAATCTTCCTCATTTTGAGTCAATGCTGCCAGGTGGGCCCGAATTCAGAGGAGGGTTCAAATGAGTGGTCATAACCTACCTTCATTGAGAGGAACAGCTGTGCAATAATTGCCGTGCGTATAAGTGCCCATACGTTTCAGATATACGAACGGCAATTATTGCACGGCATCTCATTAAATTAGGCTCAACCCCTTTAGTTACGCCACATTCTAAGCTCCACCCCTTTAGATGCACAGAACAACAACTTGGTATTGTAAATTTATAGCAGGTGCGTGTATAATGCTGAAGGTCTTTGGGCTATGATACAATATTTGTATATATCATATTTATCTCAGATTTCCGTCATATCCGTGCACTAAATTAGTTAGATAATGCCTTCTCGTTGAATATGGTTAGTTAACAGCCCGTGGGGAGATTTTAGACGGCCGAAATACGCCTGGACGATTTCCAGCCCCCTAAATGTCCCTCAGCACTGCTTACTAACCGCAATTATCGAACCATATTGGACTCACAAGTTGAAGTAACTTACCAATGTCTATTCGTACATTAAATATGCATACAAACACCAATAACTGAGATAAACAAATACGCTAACATTTGTTTACTCCATCTTATAAGACATTAATGAGTAAATCATGTGTTTAGCTTATTTTGTTACCACTTATTGATGCTTTTATGTATATTTCATGTATTTATGAACCTTGGTTGGTTACTTCAACCTGTGATTCTACTGAAATGTTTTATCTCTTAACTTATACTTGCAGCTGAGCAGCAACACAGACACAACTGTGGAGTGCAGGGTATCCTGGATTATAATACTTACACACAGCTTTATACGCGGTGAATATATTGGAAAACGTACCAAAACATCGTCGTTGTGAATTATGGAAGTATCTGGAAGGAGCGCAGAAGGTGGTACAGTTGATGGAGGGAAGGAGACAGGTGGCCACAGTAATGACCAGAAGTCAAGGACGGACGAACATCGCTGCCAGCCGTGTCACGATGATGGCAAACATAGAGAGGCACAAGGTTATTGTAGAGACTGTGACGAATACCTGTGTCGGGAATGTTTCCAAATCCACCCCAGAGTGAAACTCACCAGGAATCACGTCCTGCTGAATAAAGCAGATATGGCACAAGCGATGACCACGCCAACTAAGGCCGGTGACGTAGACAGCGGGGAGGATAAGCTGACGACCCCGTGCCCCACCCACCCCGACAAGGTCACGGAGTACTACTGCAGGTCACATAATAAAACTGCATGTAGCGCGTGTATTATGGTGAACCACAGAGTGTGTGAAGGGGTCGAGTACATTCCCGGAATTTCTAAAGGGGTCACCGGCTCCACGGAATACAGCGACATAGAGCAGACGTTTACGGCGCTACTGGATACGATGAACAACGCTGGTATGCAGGCGTCCAACTCCCGTGACCACTTGATTCAATCGGGCGCTGAATACTTCCGTGATCTGAAGGCGTGTCGCCATGAAGTAATGGCCATCATTGACCGACTCGTGGACGACGCCGAGAAGAAGTATATGGAGTACGTGGACGCCTTGACCCACCGACTGAATGACGTCAGCAAGTTAAGTCAGGACTTCAGTGATCGTATCACGTCCGTACAGATGGACATCCGCGACACAGCAAGGAAAGGCCGCGAGAATAATCTCTTTCTCTTGTTGAAGGAGGCGGAAACATTGATAGCCGAATGCAAAACCTCTACTTCAGGTATTCAACAGAAATGCAGCGTGAAGTCGTGCGTATTTGTAGAAAATAAAAGATTATTGGATCATTTACACAGTGTTGGTGATATTGGAGAATTAGTGACGGAAAGTGTTGGTGATATTGGAGAATTAGTGACGGAAACCTTCCCATGTCTGCGTGATGACATCAATATTCGTGGACCTACAGACGGCAGCACGTGTCACGTCACATGTTTACTCGTGCTCGCCGACGGCCGACTACTACTGTCTGACTGTCACAATAAGAAGATAAAGCTGTTTGACGACAACCATAAACTCGTGTCCCACCTTCCACTACAATCCCGTCCCTGGGACATTGCGGAGACAGCCGGCGGGCAGGTAGCTGTATGTATGCCAAGCAACAACATGATCCAGTTAGTGTCGGTGTCGGACACACTGACCCCCTGGCGGATCATCCAGACCGCAGTGAAATGCAGCAGTGTGACCAGATGTGGTGACAACCTGGCGGCGGTACATTCTACATCACGAGACATTGTGGAGATTGACATGAGGGGTAGGAAGGTGACAAC
Source organism: Conchocele bisecta (assembly GCA_029237695.1). Classification (NCBI taxonomy): domain Eukaryota; kingdom Metazoa; phylum Mollusca; class Bivalvia; order Lucinida; family Thyasiridae; genus Conchocele; species Conchocele bisecta. The sequence goes on from CM055275.1 coordinate 1,859,575, forward strand.
TGTATGGACATGTCCTGATGGCAACCTCAAGTATATAAGACACAACACCCGCGGGGAGTTGATCACGACAGACAGCGGCCGCGGGGTAACACGTGTCACCCGGGATGGCGTCGTGCTGGCCCGATACAAGGGAGACAACTTGGTGTATCCACGCGGACTCATCGTCCACCCAGACGGAAGTATCTATGTCTGCGGCAGGAAGTCTGGCAACATCCACCACATAACGGCGGATTGTACCTGTATTGAAGTCTTCGGGGACGGACGGGTATCGGGGCCTTACAACATCTGTTACAACCAACACAACAATTGCCTTTATGTATCCCAGTTAGATAATGACTGTATAAAAGTAATTTGTCTCGGGTATTAAAGTCACCGGGTCTCAGATATTCAGACATGGATGAACAGATCAGGAAAACATGGCTTCATTGTAGATTTCTAGTCGTCTGCAACAAATCTGATTGTGAAAAATGGAATTTGTGAAAATAATATTTTGTTATAATGTTTATAATACTGGAAAATAACTAGCGTTTTCAACGCTAGTTATTTTCCAGTATTATAAACATGTTTTATTACAAATTTCTTGTATTTAACCCTTAGACCGCTACTCACAACAATTGTCGTCTGCTGTTGTTTTTATATCTTGCTTCCACAGCACTTTCCATTGGAAATGATTCTGAAGTGCTGTCGAGGCATGTTGATAAAATGGAAAATAGAAAATAAACAGCAGACGACAAAATAGTTGTGACTTCATGACTGTCTGGATATCAAAGTGACATTTTCCTATCAAATTTACATATTTTTAAATTAAATAACTTCTGGGTTATTTCAGTTTGCATGTAAATAGTTGTTGTTAAATATTTTAAGCTTTTATTGTTCATAGAAATAAAAAAAAAATTATTGACAAAATTCGTGAATATTTTCTTCTTTTTTGTTCTTTTTTTTTCTTTTTTTTTTTGGGTAAAACATTGTATTGAAATTAACAATCTAATTCTGGTGGTGTATGTTTGTAAATGTAGTAAACTAGGGTTCAATCAAGTGTTTATACAGTTAGATGCTGTATATGTTCAGTTTTATTGAAAAATATAAAATGCCAATAAACAAATGGCAGCCATCACGACCCAATTTGGGTCGGTGATGTTCTGGACTAACGACAAAAAATTAAGATAGCGGTGTAAGGGTTAAATTAATTTTTCTAGAAACTATACTATATCTTGAGGTAAAGTATGACAAAATGAATTTTGTTTCATGAATAATTATTTATTTTAGTATATAATTTGAAATATTTTCACATAGAAGGCAATATGTTGATACTATCATTAAATGCTGTCTCAGCAGCTCTGTAATTTCAAAATTTTGATTGACATGAGATATGCCATGTGATTTTGTACCTAAGAACATGTACAATTTTCTATGAAAAATATTTACGATATTTTCCATATTAGACGTCGAATGTTGCTGATTCCGCATTTGCTATGAATTTTTTTTCTTTCGACGTCATTTACAGAAATATTTTCCTCAGCACAGTCGCGTTATTAAACATGTTTTTTTTTAACTTTATTGTATTTAAATTAATTTCACTAGCGATTATAATGGAAAATTATTTCTGACTGGTATATAGTACATGATCATTTCACAACAAAAAATAAAGAGATTTAACAATTTTTCCTTTAATACTGGAACATCAAAAATGCAAAATTATCTGCCCTGTTTATCATAGTTTCTGGTAGTATTATGGAATATAACCCATGTTTTTGGAAAGTTCATCAAATAAAATTGTGTGATTGATTGATTGACATATGACACGTCATGTGATTTTGTACCTAAGAACATGTGCGATTTTCCATGAAAAATATTTACGATATTTTCTGTATTAGACGTCGAATGTTGGTGATTCCGCACTTGCTATGAATTTTTTTTCATCTTTCGACGCCATTGACAGAAAATATCACAGTTTATGTAAATATATTTCATGAACAATCGCACATGTTCTTATGTACAAAATCACACGGCGTGTGTCATCTGTGACTGGAGAAATGGGCTTTATGGGATTTGTGACCAGTGTAACTCATGATCACACTCTTGACCAGACTGTGGGTGACGGGCTGATCTTGATCAACACTGGTCGCAAAACCCATGAGCAACATTTCTCCAGTTGCAGCCATATGTCATTTACATTGCATGATGCAAACATTTATTTATTGTATATCTGACACAGTCCCTTTAGTACAAATTCAAATGACATTGTTCAGTATATAGTTCACAAATTGAATTTTTATACGACCGTTTTTTAAAAAACTGTACGTATTATGTTGTACCGCGGGGAGGGCGGGCGGTGACAGAAAAAGTGCATAGTTTGTGTACACAACTCCTCCGAAACCGTTCAGTCGATTGATCTGAAAACTATACACATGTCTTCTACACATATTGAAGATGTGCACCTTGGTGTTTTTATGCCTAAACAATATTCTACACATATTCAAGATGTGCACCTTGGTGTTTTTATGCCGAAAAAATATTTTTGTCGCGCCCGCTTGCGGAAAGCGCGATATAGTCGGCACTTTGGCGTACGTACGTGTGTCCGGCTAAAGTTTTTGGTTAAGTTGTCTGGTTAAGTTTTTTGGTTAAAGTTTTTGGTTAAGTTCTTTGGTTAAAGTTTTTGGTTAAGTTGTTTGGTTAAGTTTTTTGGTTAAAGTTTTTCGTTACACTATATCTCTGCAACTGCTTTGCCCATTACCTTGAAACTTCACATGGGTGTTTATCATCATCTATATTTTCATTCTACCCCCCCCCCCCCTCCCGTGCGGCCCCTGTGCCCAGTGTCAAGGTCAAATTACTTTGAAGTTTTTGGTTAAGTTCTTTGGTTAAAGTTTTTGGTTAAGTTTTTTGGTTAAAGTTTTTCGTTATACTATATCTTTTTTGTTAGTGTCCATGCCTCGTTACAAGGCGCGACATGCAGGCCGCGGCCATCTAGTTTAACAAAAATATCGCCTTTTTCACTTAGCCAAAAAACGGTTCATTCGATCGATCTGTAACTGTACACTCGTCATCTACACATATTGAAGATGTGCACCTTGGTGTTTTTATGCCGAAAAGATATCGTGACACAATGATACACTTCTTTAATTCCTTTAAAGAACACTTTGTGCCTACTGAGTGGGCATGTTACATACCTTTAATGCAGTCCAAGGTCTGTAAATTGTTCATCTACATATTGTGATCTAAGATATGTTATTCCTGCCGTTGCCTAACTCAAATTTTCTGTCTGTAACGCTGGGCGACTTGTACCTGTGTTACAGACAGAAAATTCGGGTTAGCCGTTCCCTTGTATATAATTATGTTCGTGTTTAAATTTTTGACATTCTTGTGAATCTTGTTGTGTTATACACAATTTTACCATTGTCTGCAATTAATTGCAAAATTTGTCTACACAATTTATCTAATGCATAAGCACAACACTATCAAAATTCCCAAAAATTCCTACTTTTTCATTTGAAAAGCTAAAATAAATTAAAAACTATGCTATTCTGATCTGTTATGAGATTTATTTACAGAAAAAAGCTGTGCATGTTATATAGAGTGCTCTCGGGTGTCTTCTTCTTGTGGCCTTGATGTTTGTGATACCTCAGATGCCTGCCAGTTCGGAACAGCATACAGTATTCTCAGGTGAGTGTTGTAATATACTCTTGGATGTACACTGCCCATAAACATTGATAATATTTTATCCGATGATGTTCTGACTGAGGGTACTTGGGTTGTCATCAATTGTCAATTGTCGCTGTGTGATAAACAGAAAGCAAAACAAAGAAGACTTATACTTATCAGGCCTTGGCAATTTTTTTAATTTGCTGCCCGTGCAGATTGGATTTCAATACACATTTCCAAATGTGTTAATGTTCATGCTGCATTTCCTGTTCAAATTGTCACTCGTCCAGGTTGGATTTCAATCCACACTTCCCCATATATGTTAATGTTCATGCTGCATTGCCTGTTCAAATTATCACTCGTCCAGATAGAAAATTCACTCACCAATACGAGCGGACTAGTGGATTTGTAGAGGCCTGCTAATCCAATAGTTGCTGCACATCATTTTTATTTGTGTCTCGTGACCCCGTCTACTTTAGAACTGTCTCTCATCCCAAGAATATGTCCTGGGTAGCAGTGATGATACACATCTAAAACATGCATATATAGCTATAGTCTAACACCATATATGGGTAGATTTACTAAGACAAAGTACCAACGCAACACCTGTATTTCCTTCAGAGTACATGTACAATGCAATGTCAGTTTGCATTTTGTTACTGGTCTACTCTTGTGTGCCAAATAATCATACATGTACGAGTATTAATATTTCATAAAAAATACACCCTGTATGGTCCTTATTCTGACCTGTATGATTATTAAAAGTTACATTTTTTGCAAGCAACCAACTCCACAAACTCTGTAAAAATGAAAAAGCCGTAGATATTCCCCCAAGGTATGCGATAAGAAAAGAAAGGTTGTCACTCATAAGCCTACCGACATATTAAAGTTCTATGTTCCCCCGGAGTCAGTGTAGTGAGAAAGCTCCTTCGCACCTGCTCTGGGACTTCTGCCAACCTACGACGTCACTTGCACACATTCTATACAAATACAGTGACGCATGCCGCCGCAGGCTACTTATAACGCTCGACACTGCCAACTTCAGACAATGGTTATACTATGTTGATACATCTTTAAACGATTTCACTCTTTGACTATTTATGTATATAGCGAAAAACATTGTACAGTCGAACCTGTGAACAACGACCGGCAAAGGGAAGTGGCCAAAGTTGTCGTTGTTGACAGGTGGTCGTTGTTCCAAGGGTCGAACATTTTCCCGGTCTCACAACAAAGTCGGCCATGTAGCATTATATTGTAATATATATGCATGCATAGAAAACGTCTTGGCTGTATACACTTCCACCTGACAATTCGCTATTGCACTATCGTGGAGTGTATCTGCTTTTCATCAATTAAAAATGGCTAAAATAGTCAATTTATTTTGTTTTGTTATCTTGTTGTTAGTGTTCTGAACCCAGCCTCGCTTTGGAAATTATATACAAAGGGGAGTAATTATCATCACGATAAGTATATCCCGCGGCTTGCTTTGGTGCACCATTTAATAGCTTGTCGTAATTACATGTAAGTGGTTTAATTTAGCATGACCATTAGTATTTGATTTCACACCACCAGTTAAAATTAATAACGGTCATATAGTCTGTATTAAAACGATAGCCTATGTGGCGCGGCCTGTGAAAACCGCGAGTTCTTTTGTAACAAAAATATTTCATTGAATGTACATGTTTAATGCTAATAAATAATATTGTATATTGTATTGTATACTTTCTAATTAGGAATTAAAGTCTGTGTGTAAAAGGTAAACACTGTGATGTTTATATGAGTCAATTTTGATTCAGTATATTGAGGAACAAATTATATTTCGTGCATGTATTTCAAACTGCTGCTGTTTTACATTGAAGTTTTCTGAAGTAGTTTATAATATGCACATGTTTGAACTTGATGTTGGCATTTTGCGTCACTTTTCATATGACATCGCCATTGACATCGATTGAAAATTCATGTTTAGGGACTGGCACATCTCATGAATGGATGAGTCGAACAAGACGAGATAGCTCAAATTATTCAGCAGTTGCAACTACATTTCTGAAGCTACCTTGCACAGTCCCCTTGGTATAAATGAAAAACAAAATATGAAAATACATGATAGTCTATGGGAAATGTATTTTGTCCTTTAAATACACAGCACATTGACAGATTTCTAGTCTTCATAGGCTACACATTAGTATATTAAATAAATTGGGCCATCAACTGAGAAAATGGACCTTATAACTTTTCCATCCAGCTGAGCATACTCATGTGTAGTTTGATCAGACTCAACACTGCTTGCCAGACCCATATCTTAGCGCCGTGTAATGGCATGCCAAACAGTGTACACTGAGATCAGACCTCATAACCTCATACATGCTGATATGCTGGTTGAAAACCATAAAAGGCATGCTCTTAGTTGGTGTCAATATTGCTGTAAAATGTTATTTCAAAGAATAAAAAAAACAATTTCAGACTGGCAGCATCCGTAATGTTGAAGACACAAGGCCACAACAAGAAGACATCACTGAAACACCATGTTCCGAGAAACCGTGAGTACAAGAAATGTTCAAAGTAAAAGTAAAAGGTAAGAAAATATGAACAAATGTTCCTCCTTTTTTATCATAAATACCTACTTTTTTTCCTACTTTTTCACAAAAGGTCACCAGAGAGCCTGCAGGGGCAATAACCGTGTTTTCTTAAAATGTTAACGGATATTTATACCCTGTATTTATTTTTTGATGTGCAATGATCACAATCTGTCGAAAATATAACTTTTTCACGTGCACATTTAATTAGTATAATTTCATTTGCACATTAAAATAGCCTGATACCACCGCGCGTCACTATCAGAAAAATAAATATATTAACGGTGGGGTTCCTCCATATAGGAATCACGATTTGCCTAGTTTGGCCCTCAGGTACGTTTTTATGCGCCCTTTTATATATTGTATATTCATCTTGTGCGGGCGGCGGGCAGGTGTTCTCGGCTTGTCCACGCAATAACTAGAGTTCTACTTCACCGCTCGTAACCAAATTTGGTCTACATGTTTATCATGGCAAGTGTGAAGAAGCTTATTGATTGTTGAAAATTTTCCAATAACTTATCTCCCCTTGGCGGCCATTTTTATTTTTCGCACTGTATCCTTGTCCACGCAATAACTCAAGTTCTACTTCACCGATGTTTAACACGGCAAGACGAAGAAGCCTATTGGTATTGAAAATTATATCCCCTTGGCGGACATTTTTTATTTTCGGACTCTGAATCTTTGTCCACGCAATAACTACTGGACTGATCGTAACTAAATTGTGTATACATGTTTAATCACGTTAGATGAAGAACCCTATTGGTTTACTGTGAGTTATCTCCTCTTGTTGACTGGCCTTGCCTCGATGGGCATATATTGTGACCTTCGGCACTCTTGTTATCTTTTGCTCTTTTTGTTACCTGGGAGTTGAATTGGGTTATTGCCCATTATAAAAGTAGTAAGATTATTACTTCATGGCCATGGTCCTTAGGTAGGGGGATTATAAAATTGTTAAAATGACGTCATTACGTATTCCAAGATGGCCGCTACCTAAAAATAGCACAAATTCTTCAGAAATCAAGATTTCGACAAACTTGGTAGGAATGATTGATGTACAATGCTCTTTCAAAGTTGTTAAACCGGGGTCAAAAATGGGCATGGCCATTGGGGTCAAATTTTATTTTTGACCGAATATGGTCGTCATATATCAAATCGAAGGTATCAACGAGGCGATCACTGTGGTGCATTTTTTGTCGAAATCGGATGGTTATGTCATCCAATATGGCCGCCGAAATGTCAAAAGGTCGTTCTTTTATTAGAGATTTCAAAATTCTTCTTCACATGAACCGCTTGCGCCATGGTTGAAAAACTTAAAAGTTATCGTCCATGGGTGAAGCCTTTTCAGATTTGTTAAAATAGAGGTCATCGCTAAACCAAGATGGCCGCCGTCTAAAAATAGCACAAATTCTTCAAAAATCTTCTTCTCAAGAACTGCCAACCAGATTTCGACAAAACTTGGTAGGAATGATCGATGTACAATGCTCTGTCAAAGTTGTTAAAATGGTGACCACGGGGTCAAGAATGGGCGTGGGCTCAAATTGGGGTCAAATTTTATTTTTGTCCGAATATGGTCATGTCATATATCAAATCGAAGGTATCAACCAGGCGATTGCTCTGGTGCATTTTTTGTCGAAATCGGATGGTCAAAATTATTCTTCACATGAACCGCTTGGCCCATGGTAGCCAAACTTAAAAGTTATGGTCCATGGGTGAAGCCTTTTCAGATTTGTTAAAATGGAGGTCATCACTAATCCAAGATGGCCGCCGTCTATAAATACCATAAATTCTTAAAAAATCTTCTCACAAACCACCAGACCGATTTCGATGAAACTTGACAGGAATGATCGATGTACAACGCTTTTTTAAAGCTGTTAAAATGGTGACCACTGGGTCAAAAATGGGCATGGCCCGGGGGGTCAAATAAGGGTCAGCTTTTTTACGGACTATGGTTTTATAATAGTTAAAATCCAAGGATTGCAATAAAAAGTAGGCTTGAAGCATCCTGTTGTGGTCTCCAAACCTCTCATAGTTGTGCAAGATATATCTGTAAATATCGCGAGACAACTCGTACCCTGGTGACTACTCAAGTGTTTCGCATTGACATATTGTGCCTGTCATGGGCTTATTTTGATGTATATGTAGTGACAACTTTACATACCAGTATTTGCTAAATTTTTGTGACATTGCACCACAGGTGAGCGATATAGGGCTATCATGGCCCTCTTGTTATCTTTGGCTCTTTTGATACCTAGCTGGAGTTGTATTTGGTTGTTGCCCATTATAAAAGTAGTAAGATTATTACTGATCCTACTGCTTTTGGGAGGGGCCAAGTGATTCTGGTGTGGCGAGGACCTGGCATCAGATCAGGTTTATTCTGATTTCAGGGCTGAATATATAGTTTTGTTATTGTAAATATTCAGTTCTGATTTTGGGATTTTCCCCCCAGTTGTACATGTACATGTACTTGTACAGGTAATGTATGGGATTTAGTACTAAACTCATTGACCCGGAATTAAATGACCTTAGCTGTTGATAGGCCGTTAAACCCCAACAAACAAACAAAATATTAAAAAATGATTATATCTGTATAGCGGACACTCGTAATTTTTAGAACTGGTGGAATAGTGACAATTATAATTCCCACAAAGAACATTTTGTGTACACTTCGTTGGCATGTACCTTTAATGAATGCATCAACCTAATTGATATGACACCACGGACACAAATGACAGCACATTGATTAAAATGACATAAGATACACACAACAATACTTAAACTAACACGCATATTATGTTGCTAGTAAAACGACATAACCAAAATCATCTTATCATTAGAATATACATTGTATAGCTAATAATATTTCATTTCAAATTATAACTAATGGATGTTAGATACTTAATTCTTTCAAAATGTGGTATATTCAGCCAGATTACATGCTTTTCACCATTTGTCACATTTTTATGCCCCACCACGATAGTGCAGGGGGCATTTAGTTTACTCTTGTCTGTCTGTCCGTCCTTCTGTCCGTCCGTTACCAACCTTGTATGTCATAGATTCGGTCCCTGTGTCATGGATTACATTGTATCTCCCCCCCCCCTTTTCGACTTAGAATTTGGGTATTTTGCCTTGTAAGTCGTAAAACCTTTAAACCATACTAGCTACAGAAGCGAAACTTGGTGTGTAGCTTCCTTATGATGAGTAGATGTGCAAAGTTTATTTAGATTTTTTATTTGAGTCATGGATTATCCCCCTTTTAGACTTAGAATTTTCCAATTTTGCCTTGGAACTTGTAAAATATGTAAACCCTAATAGCTACACACCTGAAACTTGATATGTCGTTTCCTTACGATGAGTAGATGCTCAAAGTTTATTTCAATGTTTTATTCGACCCCCAGGCTCATGGATTATCTCCTCCTTTTTGTTACCGCAATGTGTCCGTCGTCCGTCGTCGTCGTCATCCGTGAACATTTTCAAACGTCTTCTGCTCGTTAACCATTGGGCCTATAGTCACCAAACTTCATGGTCATGGTCCTTAGGTAGGGGGATTACAAAATTGTTAAAATGACGTCATTAAGTAATCCACGATGGCCGCCGTCTAAAAATAGCACAAATTCTTCAAAAATCTTCTTCACAAGAACCACTAAGCGGATCTCGACAAAACTTGGTAGGAATGACCGATGTACAATGCTCTTTCAAATTTGTGAAAATGGTGACCCCAGGTTCAAAAATGGGCGTGGCCCGTGGGGTAAAATTTTAATTTTTTGACCGAATATGGTCATGTCATGTATCAAATCGAAGGTATCAACGAGGCGATCACTCTGGTGCATTTTGTGTCGAAATTGGATGGTTACGTCATCCCAGATGGCCGCCGAAATTTCAAAAGGTCGTTCTTTTATTAGAGATTTCAAAATTCTTCTTCACATGAACTGCTTGACGCATGGTAGCCAAGCTTAAAAGTTATGGTCCATGGGTGAAGCCTTTTCAGATTTGTTAAAATGGAGGTCATCGCTAATCCAAGATAGCCGCCGTCTAAAAATAGCATAAATTCTTAAACAAAATTCTTCTCATGAACCGCTAGCTGGATTTTAACGAAACTTACTAGGAATTATCGATCTACAATGCTCTTTCAAAGTTGTTAAAATGATGACCCCGGGGTCAAAAATGGGCGTGGCCCGTGGGGTCAAATTTGGGTCAAATTTTATTTTTGACCGAATATGGTCATGTCATATATCAAATCGAAGGTATCAACGAGGCGATCACTCTGGTGCATTTTGTGTCGAAATCGGATGGTTATGTCATCCAAGATGGCCACCGAAATGTCAAAAGGTCGTTCTTTTATTAGAGATTTCAAAATTTTTCTTCACATGAACCACTTGGCCCATGGTAGCCAAACTTAAAAGTGATCGTCCATGGGTGAAGCCTTTTCAGATTTGTTAAAATGGAGGTCATCGCTAATCCAATATGGCCGCCGTCTAAAAATAGCACTAATTCTTAAAAAATCTTCTTCTCCCAAGGCGCGACATGCAGGCCGCGGCCATCTAGTTTCTTTACTGGTGCATGTATATCGAAAATGCATAATTATCTACCCTGTTTATTACAGTTTCTGGTAGTATGTATGTACTTGAATATAACGCACGTTTTTGGAAAGTTCATCAAATAAAATGGTGCGATTGATTGACATATGAGACACGCCATGTGATTTTGTACCTAAGAACATAGTGCGATTTTTCATGAAAAAATATTTACAAAATGTATATTTCCGTACTTTAGACTTCAAAAGTTGAGAAAACTTTCATAGCAAATGTGGAATCGCATTTGCCATGAAAATTACTTCATCTTTCGACGTCACTTACAGAAAATATCACAGTTTATGTAAATATATTTTATGAACAATCGCACATATTCTTTTGTACAACAATTGGGTGGGTGGCAGGCGGGAGCATGCGATGGGTAATTTAACGATCGGGGTTCATCCTTACCGGAATTCCGACTGGAGACCTGGTTTGGCCCTCACATACGTCTTTGGAATTTTGTATGTGACAGTTGAATCTGGTTATACCCTTTATGTGAGTATTACGATATTCGTAATCCTATTTTAGGGGAAGGGGCCAAGTGACTAGGTGTGGTATAGACCTGGCACCAGGTCAGGTTATTCTAATTTTAGGGCTGAATATATTTGTTCTCGATGTAAATATTCCGTTCTGATTTTGGGATCTTCCCCACAATGCAGCAGGTTAAAATGGGATCGAACCCGTTTGAACCGGCCTTACATGATCTTAGCTGTTGATAGGCCGTTAAACTCTAATAAACAAACAAACACACGTATGTACAAAATCACACGGCGTGTCTCGTATGTGGCTGTGACTGGAGAAATGGGGCTTATGGGATTTGTGACCAGTGTAACTCCTGATCACACTCTTGTAACCTGATAACGATCTATATTGCTTGTTTGAGACTTGCTGGGTGTTTCATTGATGGAATGGTGAACAGTTCAGATCTTGACCAGACTGCAGGTGACGGGCTGATCTTGGTCGACACTATAAGCCGCATTTCTCCAGTTACAGCAACATGTCATTTACATTGCATGATGCGAACATTTATATATTGTATATCTGAGGCACAGTCCGTCCCTTTACTACAAATTCAAATGACATTGTTCAGTATGAACTTGATGATTTATTATGAAATATTAGGGAAAGTGTGAAACAGAAAATGTATATACATACATGTATATATTATTCCCCACCACAATAGTGGAGGGTGCATTTAGTGTTACCCTTGTCCGTCCGTCCGTCCCGTCCGTCCGTCAAACCATACTAGCTACAGACATGAAACTTGGTATGTAGCTTCTTTGTGATGAGTAGATGTGCAAAGTTTATTTCGATTTTTGATTTGACCCCCCGGATTATCTCTCCCATTTCGACGTAAAATTTGGCAATTTTGCCTTATAGGTCGTAAAACTTTTAAACCGTACTAGCTACACACCTGAAACTTGGTGTGTAGCTTCCTTATCATGAGTAGATGCGCAAAGTTGCCTTTGATTTTTTATTAGAGTCCGGGGTCATGGATTATCTCCCCTTCTGTTCGACTTAGAATTTTCCAATTTTGGCTTGTAAGTCGTAAAACCTTTAAACCGTAATAGCTACAGACCTGAAACTTGGTATGTTACTTCCCCGTGATGGGTAGATGTGGAAAGTTTATTTCAAGTTTTGATTCGACCTCCGGGTCATGGATTATCTCCCCCTTTTGGACTTGGAATTTTGCCTCGTTTATTATCAAATCTTTATGTGGGGCATCCGTGTTTTAGTTTTATTTTCATTAAAACTTAATTTTATAGGCCGATATCTGTAAATTATTCGTCTATATCCTGTGATCTAAGATATTCATTATTGTATTCCTCAACTTAGTCACAATGTTTCAAGCAATGTACAGCTATTTAAATTGTGGATTATATTCCTGCCGTTGCCTAACCCAAATTTTCTGTCTGTAACACAAGGCGACTTATACTGTACTTGAACATGTACATTTACTTGTACAGGTAATACATGTGATTTAGTACTAAACCTATTGACACGGCCTTAAATGACCTTAGCTATTGATAGGCCGTTAAACCCAAACAAACGAACACAACCTGAGTTACAGACAGAAAATTCGGGTTAACCATTCCCTTGTATATAATTATGTTCGTGTTTAAATGTCTGACATTCTTGTGAATCTTGTTGGCATGTCAAACCTACGGAAGCATGGAGGGGACATGTGTTTTTGTTATTCAGAACAGAACAAACATTTATTGGATTAAATACATCTCTGGCCATAACGTGGTGGCATACAGGATGATGCACAAATATGGCGTGACGTACAAGTATGGAGAGCATGGTGATTGCTAAATATATAAGATATATCTGTTCCAGTGATCAATGATAAGTGATGACAAATGCAGTATTCTTGTGGTTAACATAGTTGTAATAACTTTAATTGGTAAGCAGAGCCTAGCTGTACAAAACAAAGTAATAAAGTCTATACTTGCCGGTACCCAGTGGGTGGTAGTGGGGCGAATGTGACGGCGTAAATTAACGGTAGGGGTTCCTCCATATCTGCTTATAGGAATCACGATTTGCCTGGTTTGGCCCTCATGTACGTTTTTATCTTTGGCTCTCAGCTTTTGTTACCTGGGAGTTGAATTGGGTTATTGCCCATTATAAAAGTAGTACGAGTATTACTGATCCTACTGCTTTTGGGTGGGGCCAAGTGATTCTGGTGTGGCGAGGACCTGGCATCAGATCATGATTATTCTGATTTCAGGGCTGAATATATAGTTTTGTTATTGTAAATATTCAGATAATTTAGGCGTGTTTTTCTTTTATTTATGCCGTGGCCACGAACTAATTTACGCATGTTTTTCTTTTATTTATGTCGTGGTCAAGAGATAAATAAAAAAAAAACACCTGATTTATGTCGTGGCCACGAGATATTTATCCGTGTCCCCTCCAGCTTCCGTACAAACCTACTGGTTTGGTGTTTTCGGCCATGTTGAAGGCTCTCTCTACATACAGTGAAATCGCGATGGCTCGAAATGCCACGGGACCGCACATTTTGTTCGAGTGATCGCATCTTTCGAGCCATCGCATCTTTCAATTTTGTTATATTTGCCGACTACTGTACCCGTCGGATTTAGGAAATAAAGAAAGCACAATAGAATGTATCCATGTTTTAGATGATTATAATATTTATTCGCAGATTAGTTATCATGCGAAATTAAATAAACTACATGTGTTTACAAAACTGTCTTTATTTCAATTAATTATTATCATAGTCGAAAAGGAGAAAAGGTCCAGTATTCACTATAAATAGCGGCGCACATAATTAATGCAGCAGTGGTATGACGTCACTCGAAACAGTGGTATTTTTTCAATGGGCGTTTTTCGTTGTAACTCCCAGGTAGCCTCTCGAATCACACGGGAGTTGAAACGAAAAACGACCAACGACTTACGACAGACTCATTAAATTAAATACTCCGAGTGGACGAAACCCAGAATGTTATGGGACACAAAACAACAACAGCAAATTAAGAATACAATAACTTTTATTTCACAAATAATTTACAAGCATAACAATAAATAGAGTTTCCACAAATTATGTTGAAAGTTTCCGAATAATCTAATATAGAATTCACAAAATGATCGCCATCAACAACGTTAACCCTAAACTACGCTAGTGAAATATGGGTTTTTTCTAAATCAAAGGAAATTGAACGAATTCATTTAAAAATGTGTAAATCTTTGCTAAGTGTGAAGACATCAACATGCAATATGGCTGTTTATGGAGAACTGGGTAGATACCCGCTTTACATAAACAGACATTATCGCATAATAAAGTATTGGTCCAGAGTCGTAAATTCTAACAATATTATTGTGCAACACCTATATAATTCCATGAAACAAGATTGTAATATAGGAACCATAAATTGGGCTTCTAAAGTCAAAGACTTGTTGGAACGGTATGGATTTGGCTATATCTGGAATAATACTGAACATGTTGAATGGAAGCCATTTTGTATGCAATTCAAGCAGAGGTTGATTGATGAATTTGCTCAGTCTTGGACGGCAAGTATAGGCAATAGTGGAACTTTGTGTACATATAGTTTGTTTAAATGCTCATTTGGATACGAGCCATATTTGGATAAGCTATCTAGAACTTACAGGCATGCACTTACACGGTTAAGGCTTTCATCGCACCAATTGCGTATTGAATCTGGTCGATATGGTAACAATAGAACTGAACGTAATCAACGATACTGTACATTTTGTGACATGCTAGACTTAGAAGACGAGTACCATTTTATCCTTGCATGCCCGATGTATAATGATCTACGTTGTAGTTTTTTAAAAAGATTCTATTATGTTCGACCAAGCATGTTCAAGTTTATAGAATTAATGGAATGTCAGCAATATAGAGTTCTGTTAAACCTGGGCAAGTTCATCTATCAAGCTCTGCAAATTCGTCAATCAAGAATTGTGGCTATAGTCGGCCAATGATTTGTTTTCATTTGCACCACCTTTATATTAAACTTCCTTGTAACAGTCCAACAAGTATATATTGTCACTGTATACATGCATTTGTTTTGGTTGAGATGTCATTTTTTACCCCCTCTTAACTGTATCAGGAACATGTGGTACATGTAATAACAATGACAACAATTCCAAATCAAATGGCGTTTGTGCCTCCCATGCGAATCGTCCAGGCAAGATGAATCGGATGGAGTATTGCAATATGTGCTCTCGAAAAAGCAACGAATTATAATTTTTAGTGAGACTTGTTGAGAAAATATATATTAATCCTTACTACCCTGAATATGATCGTGTCATCTGCTGTTATTTTTCTGTTATCTTTTTTGTGTTTTTGTTCTTTTATCAAGCCTAACATAGCATTTTTGGCTGCACACGAGAAACATCTGCATTGGAGAATGTTCTCATGTGCTGCCAAAATATGTTTCCATAAAACATGATAAATAATATGATGATAATAAAAGAAAGCAGAGGTCAAGTTCATGTTCCTGCTCTGTGGGGGTTAAAGACTATTATTAGAGAAGATAAGCCTTAAAAGTTACATATATTTGTTTATCTTTAGTACGTATACTGCTCTACAAAATTTGCAATTGTTCCGATACAGTATGGATACATTTGTTCTGATACTGTACTGTACAACGGGGAATGTCAATAGTACCTCTGTGCATGAGTAATATCTATGTATTTAATGGTTGGAGCTGTCTCCCATTCTCGTGTAGACAGCCTGTCAGCTAGTTCAAGCCGGCTGCTGCACGAGTGCGACGATACAAAGCCAAGCATCGCTCACGACATATAAATTCGAGTGAAAATGTATATATGAAAGTAAAACTGTTGACATGTCCTTGTGTACACGCAGGTAGAACACAATAATTTAAACCCACCATCATAACACACTGTATTTCAACTAAATAATGTTTTGTTTAGGTAGGTCTCGACTCATATAGCTTGCTGGCACTCGACTTGGCATCGCTTACTTGGCTAAAAACGGTTGCCTATTTTTAATGAAAAGTAACCATAGATTGGCTGGGATGGAGTTATGATGAGCCATGTGCCAGACTTGCCCTATCTGTCCGGGCCTGTTTTTCCTACAATGTTATTCTTAGTTTGAGATTAGTTACGCTAAATATTGATCATATGGTAATTGCTTGTGTGTGTTGGGGGGGGGGGGGGTGGGGGGGGTACTTTTGGCTCGAGGAATCCGTGTGTCTCTTTGTGGCAGGCGGGTTCCTGCGAGCGAAAACCATCTCCTGCCCTATACATGCAGCAATACATTTAATGGTATCGTATCTGCACTTGTATGATATTTGTGATATAACTTTTGTATGTAACTAGGAACATGTAATGTTCACGTTACGAAAAAAATAAAAATCTTGAATCTTGAATCTTGTTAACAATCAAATTGCGCCACTTTAGGCTATTAACTGCACTCGAAAAGAAATCACCTTTCACAGACAGGTAGAGCGCGGCTCGGCCTTTGATCGTAATAAGTCGGACGCGGAGGTGTGAAAATTAGCCAAACACAAACTTCGACATCAATTTCGAGTCATGGTATAGCAAAATAGAGAGAAATGTGTACGCGGGACTTGACAATTGTTTCGAGCGATCGCATTTTTCGAGAAGTTGCATTTCGATCCATCGCATGTAAAATACATTAAACATATAGAGAAAATTATCGGGACCGCGACGCAATTTCGAGCGAGCCCGACATTACGAGCCATCGCATTTCGAGCCATCGCGATTTCACTGTATGTATAAACTGTGATTGCTCTCTCTATGCATGTGATTTGAAGGCTCTGTTTTGTTTAAATATAGTATATCTGTGCAACTATAAATCATATTAACTTGAACCTTGCTATGCTTGTTTATCATCCTCCATACTCTTGAATGGTGTCCAGCACATGCCGCCCGCATGTCCAAGGTCAAAGAACCGGAAGGTTGATTAGCTTAATTAGACCGGCTAACTATGTATACTTTACTAATCTGCAGCGGATTTCTCAAATCTATTCCAGCTAAGTGCACTTTGAGGGAGTAATTACTTATTAGTGTATTTAATACATGATCACAGCTATTGTTTTGATTAAAACTAGTTTATTTCATTACATAAAATAATAGTACTGTATGAATACGTTGAAAATGATCCCTATCAAATTGCTATTACCTAGATTAGAGATTTTGATGAAATCCGCTACAGATATGTTCACGAGAGACAAAAGGAATGGACCCACATCACAATAGTGACCGGTGTAGACCCTAAACAAAGCACAGTAGCAGTGACTTCCGATACAGACAAATGTTTAGACATTGTGTTCACAACCAGTCAATCAATCACCCATCCAGTCAATCAATCAATACACCAATCAATCACCCAGTCAATAAATCAATCGGTAAGTCATATGACCAGTGTAGATCCTGATCATGCAGGTGCGCTGTTGGCCCTCAGGTACGTTTTTATCTTTGGCTTTTTTTTGTTACCTGGGAGTTGAATTGGGTTATTGCCCATTATAAAAGTAATACGTTTATTACTGATCCAACTGCTTTTGGGACGGGCCAAGTGATTCTGGTGTGGCGAGGACCTGGCATCAGATCAGGATTATTCTGATTTCAGGGCTGAATATATAGTTTTGTTATTGTAAAAAGTCAGTTCTGATTTTGGGATGTTCCTCCCATTTGTACATGTACATATACTTGTACAGGCAATATATCAGATGGAGTACTAAACCCATTGACCAGGCCTTAAATGACCTTAGCAGTTGATAGGCCGTTAAACCCCAACAAACAAACAAACTGATCATGCAGAACACTCCTGCTGGCCGATAGTATTATCCTCATTGTTCGCTCGATGACCAATGGATGGCTCTCTAATTGAATGATCAACACTGTACACCCTGATCAGACTGCGCGATTTGGTTTGTCAGTTTGGTCAACACAGTTTAAACTGTCCAATCGATAGTGAAGGTGACCGACTTGATAAGTCATTTCAGCCCGGTTTTGGGAGGGGCCAAGTGATTCTGGTGTGGCGAGGACCTGGCATCAGATCAGGATTATTGTAATTTGAGGGCTGAATATATAGTTTTGTTATTGTAAATATTCAGTTCTGATTTTGCGATTTTTCCCCCATTTGTACATGTACTTGAACATGTACTTGTACAGGTAATATATGGGATTTAGTACTAAACCCATTGACCCGGCCTTAAATGACCTTAGCTGTTGATAGGCCGTTAAACCCCAACAAACAAACAAACATTTCAGCCCGGCTCTGGTCTAACCACCCTTATCGCATCGCCAGTGGGTTAATCAATCACCCAAGCAATCAGTGGATGGTTGGTCGGGCGAATGAGACGGTGTAAATTAACGGTATGGGTTCCTCCTTATAGGAATCACGATTTGCCTGGTTTGGCCCTCAGGTACGTTTTTAGCTCGACTATTCGAAGAATAGTTAGAGCTTATGTTGTCACCCCAGCGTCGGCGTCGGCGTCGGCGTCACCGTCACGCCTTGGTTAAGGTTTTTAGTCAACCTTGTATATGGAATACTACTGGCCCTACACCCACCATACTTGGACAACTTCATCTCCTAGTGATGTACATCAATAACCCCAGATCTATATTTGACCTTGACCTACATTTCCTCTTGAATTACTTAGTTAATTCCCCATGGTTAAGGTTTTCAGTCAACCTTGGTTAAGGTTTTTAGTCAAGCTTGTACATGGAATATTACTGGCCCTACACCCACCATACTTGGACAACTTCATCTCCTAGTGATGTACATCAACAACCCCTGACCTATATTTGACCTTGACCTACATTTAACCTTGAATTACTTAGTTAATTCCCCTTGGTTAAGGTTTTTAGTCAACCTTGGTTAAGGTTTTTAGTCAAGCTTGTAGATGGAATACTATTGTGCATACAAACACCATACTTGGATAACTTTTTCTCATAGGGATGTGCATCAATAACCCATGACCTATATTTTACCTTCACCTACATTTAACCTTGAATTACTTGGTTAATGTTTATAGTCAAGCTTGTATATGGAATACTCCTGGGCCTACATCAACCATACTTGGACAACTTCATCTCCTAGTGATGTACATCAATAATCCCTGACCTATATTTGACCTTCACCTACTTTTATCCTTGGATTACTTAGTTATTTCCCCTTGGTTAGGGTTTTTAGTCAAGCTTGTACATGTATATGAAATACTCCTGGGCCTACAGCAACCATACTTGGAAAACTTCATCTCCTAGTGATGTACATCAATAATCCCTGACCTATATCTGACATTGACCTACATTTAACCTTGAATTACTTACTTAGTGTCCCTTGGTTAACGTTTTTAGTCAACCTTGGTTAACGTTTTTATGCAGGCCGCAGCCACCTTCTTTGTCAAGCTATGTGTACATCGACAACCCTCGTAGTCGAGCTATGCTGTTCTCCTACAGCTCTTGTTATATTTGGCTCTTTAGTTACCTGGGAGTTGAATTGGGTTATTGCCCATTAAAAGTAGTAAGATTATTACTGGTGCTACTGCTTTTAGGACGGGGCCAAGTGATTCTGGTGTGGCGAGGACCTGGCATCAGATCAGGATTATTCTGATTTCAGGGCTGAATATGTAGTTTTGTTAATATTGTAAATATTCAGTTCTGATTTTGGGTTTTTCCTCCCATTTGTACATGTACTTGAACATGTACATGCACTTGTACAGGCAATATATGAGATTTAGTACTAAACCCAGTGACCCGGCCTTAAATGACCTTAGCTGTTAATAGGCCGTTAAACCCAGCAAACAAACAAAACAAACTTATCGCATCGCCGATATGCATTTGGAAAATCAGTCATATTTTCCGTAGATGACGTCGAAAATTTGACAAAATATATAGCCTATGCAGACTTCAACTAGTCCGTATATCTGCACTCTGATTTACTCAAATCAGTCGTACGTTCTAGGGAAGTATAGGAATGGATTGGGGCCTAGGGATTAGAACACCTGACTTCTAATCCGTAGGTTGTGGTTTCAAACCTCGCCTTAGACATCAAGAATACTTTCAATATGACCCTAGCTGTTTGTGGGACCTTAAACCCATTCGATTTCACTTTCAATGGCAGTAACTATACTGAGCAAAACTAGAAACGTCCCTCCATGTTTAAGGAAAGATTCATCAAAAACCAAAAGGGTTACTTTTAAAAATCAAAATGGAAAAACAAGTTCATTCATTTCTGTATCAAAGCCAATAAATTGCATTTGGATATCTTGTTAAATATTCGAGAGATAACCGGCCAAGGGCGGTAGGGGTCAAAATAAAAAATCACAAAAACTCAGAAATGTGTTACTTAATGTTTAGAGATGGAATTTCAATAAGTAATGTGGCAAATTCAGTAAATCATCGTTAGTACCGAGTGTGGCCACCATTTGCATGAATGCATGCAACGATCCTACGCCGCATCGACGTGACGTAACGCAATACCAGTGCGTTGGGCAAATTCCTCCATTCCCGTTGTAACGCCCGTGTAAGATCGCGAACATTGTCAATATGATGGTTAGCTCGTGCTTTGCGGCCCAGCTCATCCCATATGTGCTCAATGGGATTGAGAGATGGCAGACAGGATTGACAGATGGGAGACCGCGGGCCATGGCATGACGTCGACGTTGTTTTTGCTGTAAGTATTGAGTGGTGACACTGGCTACGTGAGGGCGGGCATTGTCGTGCATCAATGTCACACCAGGACCATGCTGACGGATAAATGGTAAGGCATGTGCATTTAGCACATCTGCAACATAACGTTGTGCATTGATGTTGCCCTGTACAACAACCAAATCTGTCTTCCGGTTTCCCATGATCCCACCCCAGACCATTACGCTCCCTCCCCCAAACCTGTTCTTCTCAACAATGCAACAATCGGTGAATCTTTCATTTTTACGCCTGCATACCCGTAATCTTCCGTCAGCATGACTAACTGTGAACCGAGAATCATCGGTGAACAAAACTCGGTTCCAGTCAGCCCATTCTCCAGTTCAGATGACGTCGCGCCCATAACAGTCTGGCAGCACGGTGACGTTGGGTCATTATCTGACCAGTGTACGGGCGGCGTGCCCGGATTGGTTGGGCGTTACGACGTAACCTGTTGCGAATGGTCTGCCCTGAGACACCGTATCGCCTAGCAGTGACTGTGGCTGCCAATCGACGTTGACGTAAGTGCGTCAACGTAATGTAACGATCGGCTCTAGCCGTCGTTACACGAGGCCTACCAGGTCGCTGCGGTCGTGAACAGCCCCAGTCTGCTGGTACCGGGGGGCTGCAAGACGATCAATCGTCTTCCGACAGCAACCAAACCGAGGCGCGACCGCCCTGGCGGCCATCCCACCCGCAAGCATCCCAATTGCCTGATTTCGCTCGTTTTCGGAAAGCCGTGGCATATCGAAAACAGTGAAAAAGTAAAAAAGTTTTTTAATTTTCCGAATAGCCCCTATCGCATGAATGGTACGACATGAACTGAATCACCTTATCGATGACAAGTATAGCGTGCACGTGCAAAAAGTGTAAATCAACGTTCCGGTCACTGGCCGCTATGTAAACCGTGTGTATCGGCTAAACTCTACACGATCGTATTCCGAACATCGCCACGGTTTAAAATACATGTACTTTGAACATGTGGTACATACATAGACAGAGCTACACCGGCTATAAAACAGGGACGTTTCTAGTTTTGTTGAGTACACGTTAGTCAATTTTCCATTCACTCCCAATCGGTCATTCCTTCAAGGGTTAACTACGTAACCAAATTTTATTTTATTTTTTTGGTGAGAGTTTGGGATCGGGACGTGATCGTGATTTGGGTAAACAAACACCCCATGTAATGTAGCGAGTATCCTGGTAATAAAATATTAATTCGATCATGTAATTTCAAATGTAAAATATTGACTTTATCGAGCGCGGAAACAGTGCCATTCCTGACAACTGACTGTAATATGGTTTTTGTCGAGCCCGCTTGCGGAAAGCGAGACAGTGATCACAATGACTTCCGGTTGTCCATGCGTCCGTCCGTCCGAAATCTGCGTTAAAAGTTTTTAAATACCTTATATCTCTGCAGTCCTAAGCCACATTGACTTGAAACTTCTCATACTTAATAGTCATGATCCATATTTTCATGTTGTATCTCACTCATGCGGTCCCTGTGCCCAAGGTCAAGGTCAAATGACTTAGAAATGTGCGTACCGAAATCTGCGTTAACGTTTTTAAATACCTTATATCTATTCAGTCCTAAGTCACATTGACTTGAAACTTCATATGCTTA
Organism: Conchocele bisecta; assembly: GCA_029237695.1. NCBI lineage: Eukaryota > Metazoa > Mollusca > Bivalvia > Lucinida > Thyasiridae > Conchocele > Conchocele bisecta. The sequence continues at coordinate 1,882,146 of CM055275.1, forward strand.
TTAGTCATGATCCATATATTCATTCTGTGTCCCACTCATGCGGCCCCTGTGCCCATTGTCAAGGTCAAATGACTTAGAATTTTGCGTTAAAGTTTCTGTCAAAATTTGCCTTAAACTTTTCACTTACCTACTAACCGTAAGTCAGATCTGCTTGAAACTTTGTATGCTTATTGGGCATTAAGCTTCAAATAAATACAATCTGAGACCATCAAATGCCTAGGCGGGCTCGACATGCGGGCCGCGGCCATCCTCGTTTTTGTAATAACACATGTGCATACTGAAACAGATTACACACATGCAAAATGATATACAATGTAGTATAAGTATACTATTGGTATTTGCATTTTGAACACTTCCAAATATGTATAGATGGTGAAACTTCATACAAATCAGACAAACCTTTTTAATAATTGTCATAAAATTACCATGATTACCATTGAATTACCCCTTTTTATACGACCGTTTTAAAAAACGGTACGTATTATATGTTTTACCGCGTGGCGGGCTGGCGGCGGACAGAAAAAACTGCTTAGTTTGTGTACACAACTCCTCTCAAACCGTTCAGTCGCTCGATCTGAAACTATACACACGTCTTCTACACATAAATGTGCGCCTTGGTGTTTTTATGCCAAAAAAATATTGTTCAACAAAAATATCGCCATTTTGTTCTACATTTTTCTATACAATTATATATACGGTACAGAGTTTGTGTACACAACTCCTCCGAAACCTTTCAGTCGATCGATCTGAAACTATACATACGTCTTCTACACATATTGAAGATGTGCACCTTGGTGTTTTTATGCCGAAATAATATTTGTTAACAAAAATATCGCCTTTTTAACTTAGTCATTTTTTCTACATTTTTGCATTCAATTCTATATACGGTACAGAGTTTGTGTACACAACTCCTCCGAAACCGTTCAGTCGATCGATCTGAAACTATACACACGTGTTCTACACATATTAAAGATGTGCACCTTGGTGTTTTCATGCCGAAAAAATATTTTTTAACAAAAATATTCCCTTTTTCTACATTTTCAATACAATTATATATTGGCAAATTTTAGACGGGGCGTACGCCGGTCACACCCCTGCCTGGATCCGCCCATCAGTCATATTGTAACTTCGATTAACATTACTTGATGGATTGAATGCTTACTTAGATTCAATGAAAAAAATGGACGCACACATGGCATCCATCTCACAAAAAATCTGGTGATGAACAGTAAAGTAGTTCCCATGTATATACTGGAGTGAATATGGAACACTGTCGGCACATGATGTAAACAATATTTCCCATAAACCCAATGTGAAATACGAGTGCGTGTTACATCGTGTGCTACTATAATAATACATGTGGAATTAGCTGCACGTTTTCCGCTTTATATGCAACAGGTTGCAGTATATCGCTACACCACGCTACACAGTAAAAAATGTGCGTAATAGCATTTACACTTCGCCACTAAAATATAGAAAAAAACATGCAGGGCGTTGACGTTCATACTTCGCCATATTGTTATTGAGAGACAATTCTACTATATGACACTAAAATATTACCATACACTTACATAATAAAGTGTGTATTAGCAAATGGCTTAGTTCACTCTCCACGAAGTAGAAATTAAGTAAAGAAAGAACGTCAAACGCAGATTTGGAAATACTACTCCGTCATAACTCTTATGTAATGCAGTGTAATGAAATGTAATGAGAGTTATGTACTCATAACTAGGTGTATACAAACATCATACAGATGTTGTGTTAGTGAGAAACTACACATTGAAAGTGAGACAAAATAAAACCCTTTACCTACGGTGGGAGGAACTATATCATTTACATCTCAGCTGTTGTGAGGGAGAAATAACGTAGTATCAAATTTAACTTCCTGTGGAATGCATTTCAATATATAGCAGTTTAATTGGCATATAACATGTCCCGATTTTGATGTTGCATTTTTTCACATTTTTGACTCACCCATATTAGTGGAACGTGAGACATAGCGGTCACAATTATGGCATAGACATCGTCGTCGTTGTAGTAGACAAACATTCTGGACGCACATCCAAATGTTGAGTATCTTCTGCTCTGTTGTTCAAGATCATTATCAAACTTCATAATAGCTTCCTCACATTGATGACATTCACCCAGTGTCATTGAAGTGACCTTGACCTTAGTGACATTGACCTTCATTGGTGAGACTCCAGTGATCACCTTTTTCGGTAAAAGTATACCAAACTTTTCGTGTAAAATCCTAAATATTTGTTTTGTATATATATGTCTGTCTTTAGAAGTATATGTAATGACACCATTTGAACCGTATCATTGCGACTGTTGTACTGAGTGATCACAACATTTACTTTCGTTGAGATCCAAACAAAATTAAAATAAAACAATATTTCAAAATGTGCGAGGGTGTCCGAAATAATTAGTCCGTATTTCAAATACAGTGTTTTACGTCGTTCAAACCCCGTCTTTTACATATACACGTAATTGAAGGTACATGTACTTGAACATGGTGAAATACGGACACGGACCGGGGAATCACGGACGTAGAGTCGGCAAATTACGGACATAGCAAACTATGATAGTGAAACTACGGACAAAAAATATTTAAAAAAATTACAATGTTTTAGGCTCTATACTTACTAGTAATTCATTTAATAAGTGTGTATAACTTACAATCATTTAAGTAAAATTTCTCCAGTCACAGCCACATATTCCCATGATGACAAACTTCAGGGTCTTCAGGAATTGCAAAACATTGAAATTTACTATTATTAATGTGTTAATTAATCATTATGATTTGACACTATGTGACATAAAGCACTAAAAGCAGCAAAATATATGTGGCTGTGACTGGAGAAATGGGGAATATGTGTTTTGCGACCAGTTTAGATCCAAATCAGCCTGTGCATCCGCACAGTCTGATCAAGATTTTCACTGTGCACTGTTCCATTAATGAAATACCCATCATGCTTCTAATATTAATATCTTAATATAGATGCTATTAGTCTACAAGAGTATGCTATTCGATCAGGAGCTATTCTGGTCACACATGCTATAAGTCACATTTCTCCAGTCAGAACAGAACAGAACAGAACAGAACAGAACTTACCTGTATTGGATTAAATACATCTCTGGCCATAACGTGGTGACATAAGAGATAAAATACAACACGTATGCAAAACTGTGACGTACAAGTATGGACAGCATGGCGATTGCTACATATATAAGATGTATATGTTCCAGTGATCAATGACAAGCGATGACTGTTGCAGTATTATTGTTGTTAACAGCACAGTTCTGGACAGTTGTAATAAGTTGGGCTGGCAAGCAGAGCCTGCACTAAACAGGTAGTAAAGTCTCCACATACCACCCACCCGCGCTTGTGTCTATTTGTCAGGTTGGACTGAGGCGGACACCACAAACGCACTGTCCACCCAGATCCATACTGACTTTTGGTTACTACACACAAGTGTGTTATTTGTGTTACACCCCAGTGTTAGTTTATTATTATACAATACACTGTTATTGTACGAACACTAAACATATATGCACTGTCAGGCCCGAGCACAAGTTTCACTGCTTACATTGTTCAAATATTCGGACATACAGTGCCGCTGAACACACTGATTTTATGCAAGAACATGTTGTTGCATGTACATGTATATAAGTATGGATTATCACACGTAATGTGAGTGTATTCATCCACAACATGGAAGCTACAGTTGGTGATTACCAACATGAACTACTGTCTGTTTCACGAAACCTGCCCAAATTTTACGGCCATATAAACAATGCAAAAACTTCTTTTTTTGTGATAATCTTAAATTAAAGCAAAAGTTAAGAAAGAGCCTTCTTTTTGTTTTGTCAAATGTGGTCAAATATTGATTTTATTGCGGAAAATATTTCCCCATGTTAAATCCTCATAGACATCTTCACAGACATCTTCATAGAGTGAAGATGTCTATGTGGATTTAACATGGGGAAAATGTTTGAATTTCAGAAATACTGGACCGATTTTCAAAATTTAACTTTTGTTTTCTTGGTTAAATCATTTTCAAGCTATCTAGCCAAGTTTCGGAGTCAATTTCCAAAATATTTCGTTTTTTTTACTCCTCCCCTACACTTCCGCCTGCGATTCTCTTACCAAGAATTGCAATCCAGCGGTCCTTGAATTGCAATTCTTCCCCTCTGAAATTGCAGTCTAATTGCGGTCCAATCGCGGTCCCGATTTTGCGGTCATTCTTTCGCGATACCGTTTGTGCGGTCATTCATCGTGGTCCAGTTTGTGCGGTCATTCTTTCGCGATACCGTTTGTGCGGTCATTCTTTCGCGGTCCAGTTTGTGCGGTCATTATTTCGCGATACCGTTTGTGCGGTCATTATTTCGCTATTTGCGGTAAAAACTTACCGTATCATCGTACAGTACAGTTTGTTTACATTATACAAACGTACTATACGAATATTACACAAACATACGATATCCGTTCGTATATACGATATATCCGTACGGATATGGTATGAATATACAGTGGGTTATCGTGCGGTTAAAATATACCGATTGTCGCGTGACACGTGTATTCTTGTACATTCTGGAATCCGTATAATTTGTGATATTTTTGTGATGTGTGGGTAGCTGGTTTTTGTTTTTTGTTGTATTGTTGGTGCGTAATTAATTGGTTTCAACATCCCGGTTGATTTCCAACATTACCTGTGGTTTTTCAACCACACCTGTGGTTTTTAGCACACATCCTGTGGTTTGGCATGTACATTTGCCATGTACCAATGTGCATGTAATAAGGGGGTGGGGCTTATGTTCTGTATTGGGTGGAAAATATCGTTTTATGCGTGTCATTTTTGCGGATTTTATATACGTTCTATTTTATGAGCAATGTTTTACTGATGTCACGCCATATTTGTGCCACAGGACTATGCTGTGTGTGGGTAGAGAAACTCGTTTGACTGCGTGTGCTGGTTTTCGCTTAGGGAAAAGATACCGTTTTAGTATGACGGATGTCCAGATGTCCGTGGCCAGCCGAGTTTATGTTCCGCGGTGTTACTGTTGTTCACCCATATCAAGGGACCTTCTTGTAGGTGAAGCCAGATATATAGCGCAGATCAATACCATGGAGGTCTGCCCTGTTATGTATGCTACGGGTAGATGTTTATCATCATAGCCTAGGTACTGGCCAAAACACGGTTTTATATTGTTCCAATCCCAATAATGGTGATGTTTTGTGTCGTTGATTATTTCCGTAAATATGACCACGATATTTGAGTTAGTATGGTTATGCTAACCAACTTCTCATTTGGTGTTCTATCCGTAGGACCGCTTATGGTCGGGGTTTTGGCCGGGGAGCCAAGAAAGCGACCATTCCGCATTGTCGAGAACCAGTCGAGTAGATTTCGGATTATGAGATCCTGGGTCTATAGTGTGCAGGATTTATGGTAGTGTGGGGTATACCATGTTGGATGGTTGTTTTATTTCATTCCACGAGGGCTGTACACTGGTTTGGTTGGAATTTTAAGGCGTTGGGAATATATATTTTATGCCAAATATAACCCAAGTGGTGTAACATGGCAAAAGCCTTGGTTTTTGGTAGGTAATTTATGTGAGATTGTAGTACGAGGGGTAGGCATATCCCATTAAATTCCGTGCATGGTTTTCACTGGTGCGTATAAATAAAAGCGATGTTCTCGCTAATGTGTTGGGGGGACCACATATATTCTGGTTACAGAAGTCTTAGTACTGTATTCACCAGTGACACGGAGGATTTTGCGCGCTCTTGAGAAACGCTTCCAGCGAGCCACAGTTGGACGTTTTGGTCCACTCCCGGTTTTTTGAGGGCAAGACCCTAGTCAGTGCAAGAGTATCGGGTCTGTCCGAGTGTCCGTACGTCTGTCTGGCGCAGTGTGTGTAGCAGCTCCGGGTACAGGCCTGTATAGGAGCAGTGTGTGATAGTTCACCCCTCGGCGTTCAGCAGACAGTCACCAGTCCATAGTTTAGTGAAGTAAAAACCGCCCATACACACATATTCATATCATTATACTAACCACCGGTGTTGAATTGGTCAACCTAAGTGAAACTTTTCCCACGGCGTTCTTGTTAGCCCAACGTGATTAATCGCCATTTTGTATTAATATCGGAACTTATTACATGCCGGTCTACCACTTCCGGTATTTACAAACCCCACTTGATTCACCGCATGGATAACTTTAACATCGGGTCTACCACAATCCGGGTTGCTAACTGTCCTGATGATGAAACCGTAGGAAACTTTTACATCTGGTCCACCATTTCCGTGAGATAAATACTACCCTGTGGAACTTTACTTCCGGGAACCAGCTTACCGGAACATTATCGTTTACGTGACTATCATGTGATGTAACCAACATCCGGCTTTGACTTTGACATTTCATTACTTTGGAAATATATTGCATAGCCAATACATATGTATACTTTAGATTAGTGTTCATGGTAATACTCCATTATCCAATGGCATAATCATGCTAAACCGGAATTGTAAAGTAAGACTAACATATATTGTTTATGGATTAATCCACGTTGAAGATTGGATTATAGCCAAATTATTGTTGAACTAGACCTCATATTGCGGGTGAGGCAGACCTTGGGTGACCTTGATTCTCAGAAGGTTACCACTATCTATTGAGATTTACGCCGAAAAGCAACTGGGGGTAGCTTCAGAGATGATTGTCATTTTGTCCTCCAATGTTCGTTTATGCCATGTTATACTTATGTAATTTGTTATTTTTTCACTTTGAATTAGCGATTCATCAAAGTATTGTTGGGCATTCATTAACTATTAGTCCACTACGGGACCATTGGATGATACCACATACCGATATTTATTCGTTCTATAGCTTTTAAGTTGCGTTAAAGTTATAAACAGTTCCCGAATTGGCTTAACCTTACCTTTGTTAGTAATTGAAATAGTGTCCGTGGCACAAGATACTGTGTATGTTCGCATTATCAATGTATCAATGTAAATTCCTGTGTGTTTTCCCCATGTAATAATAGGGTGTACATTATTAAGTGATTAACGTGACTAAGTGTTGTACTTATCTACTCTGGGCCTATCCCGTTCTTACACTTCAACTTGGCAATTGTTACCACTTTTCGTTCGTCAGATCAAGCTATATTGGCCATAAACGTCCATAACAATTTAGAAGTATACTTGGGTTTCATCATGATTAATTGGGGGAAGTCAATTTAGTCTCGATTCATTGCCTTGTCCTTGGTAATACCTTGAACAATGGTTGTCAGAAGATGGGGGGGTTTTATGTTTCCTCTTTTTAATAATCAGTTTCTTCAAAGCAGTTGAAGTAAGGGGAGCTAGAATAGCTGTACCCCTAGCGTCGTCAAGATTCTAATCTTGTATTTGTTTGCCTATTGGGAGTTAATGTAAGATGCAATCTCCAACACTTTAGGCACTAATACATCAACCGCATACATGATTTGACTACCTAGGTACAGAAGTGTAGAGTTGAGACGATCTTGTGAGTAGTCGATGTAAGGGTCATTGTAATTTTTGATTTGGTCAACAGTACCTCCCTGTGATGATGGCACAAGCGGGTGTTCTAGGTTAGCACCTAGGAACGCTTCTGCATCTGAGGCGAGATTTACTACCAACTATTATAATTGGTGTTATGAAACAATATTAATAACCCTGCCAGGTGTCTATAATCCAGTCCCCCAATTAGTTTGTGTCCAGTTACCAATAGTAGGGGGAATTGTAAATTATACCATTAATTAGACTATACAATCTACCGGATTGACTTACCCACGAATTGAGAAAACGTATACCGTCGATAGGAGTAGACCGGGACTGAATTTACCTTAAACCTTTATCAGACGTGAAAAGCAAGAGACTCGCACAAACATCACTAAGTGATTTGAGTGCTAGAGACCTTGTGTACCGTCGGGGTTAAAGGTGTAGTAAACTCGATTAATCCGGAGTTGTGTTTGAGAGTTAGAAATGTCGTCCATTAAGGAGCTAAATGGAACATAATAGGCCAAAAAGCTTAGGGCTAGCAGATTCAAGAGTTTAAGGGCCTTTGTTAAAGGAAGAGCAGGAGAAGAAGAAAGACAGGAAAGAACTTAGAAGGCTAAGACAGGCTGAGGCCAAGATAGGTTAGATGCTGTGCGGTTTGGCTAAAGAGGTTGAGCTTACAGATGAGAAAGATAGGTTAGATGCTGAGCGGTTTGGCTAAAGAGGAGGCTGAGCGGTTTGGAAGTAAAGGGATTGGTTGAGCGTAACAGATTGGAGAAAAGATAGGTTAGAATGCAAGCGGGCGGTTTAGATAAGGAATTCAACTTCGATTTAGGCCAATGAAGCACCAGTTAGCTCTAGAATTCAAAATTGCGAGAACTAAGACACCTAACGCATCAGGTAGAGATGGCAAAACAAAGTAAAAGGGAAGGGGAAGAAAGAAGTAGTAGATGGAAGAGAGGACATGATAGGGGCACTGTGGCAAGAGCCATTCGGCTCCGAAGCTGCCCACATTTTGAATCAAAGAATAATGACAACATGGCTAGCTACTTAGCTAGATTTATGATAGGTTACGCAAGCAATTCAAAGGTGGGGGTGAGATAAGTGGTTTCACTACACTTGGAGTGTCTTTATTTGAAGGGGCAAGGCATTAGATGTAATATTTATTCTAGACTACCTATTGATTGGATTGCTCTTGGAACTATGATAAGTTTGGAAATCCGCATTGTTGAAATGTTTGAATCTAACAGAAAGATTGGTTTACATACGCATGTTCAAAAACACCAAAACCTGAACAAACAGTGAAATTCATTTAGTGCAATAATGGTCAGTCCCCCCACGGTCAAAGAACATATTTAAAGATATGATGGTTTGAAGTTAGGTAAGGTGAATTTATGAAACATATTGAAGGCGTAACTAGACTAACATGATCGAAGATCAAGATGTTAAGTATATGCAGTCCGTTAGAAGCTCTAACTTAATTTCTCAAGAGAAAACATTTTGACTCGATAGATTCAGAATGGTCGGTTCAGGCAGATTAACTTTGCAGAAGCTAGAGGAGGCGTAGCCAAGTATGTAGTTCAGAGGAAGAAACTGTACTAGCAACAGAACTTGAGTAATGGTCAGTAGATAAACCAGAGGCGCAAGGTAAGTTAGGTGCGGATAATCGATACACGAGATAGGAGTCGAGATAATGGGACCAGAAATTACAGAATTAGAAGAACCACAAATAGAAGCCCCTAAGTAGGGGTTAGTTCTGGATAGAAGCCCGAGTGATAGGGTAGTTATGACAGGAATAGTACCCAGCAGGAAAGGAACGGCTATGATAATAGGCATCGCGGGTGACATGTTTACCCACTTGTGGCAAAGAGGGTCACATGTCCTACGATTGTCCTAAAAGCGTTGACCGGTCCCATCAGCATTACAAAGCAGCAGCAAATGCGAGGAAGGAGAAAACATTGTAAGTTTTTGCAGATAAAGAACAGAGAGGTCGGTAACAAGAGGTAGTAAATAGGGAGGTAAAGTAGGTGGAAGGCACACTAAGAGGCAAGAGTAGGGTAGGTAGGCATGGCAAAACACGGAACCACCAGGGGAAAACCAAGGAAAATTTTTCTGTGTGGAGTTGATACCGACTCCTCCACTATTTGATGTTCAGGTTAGCGAGATTAACAAACCGGAGTTGATTAACGGATGGTAACATTATGGTATGGATAGGCTTACTCGTAGCAGAGGGCCACATTAAATGGGAAAAAGGTCACCAGTAATTGCGAGATACTGGGGTTGTAAACCGGGGTAGGTCGTTCAGGGAAATGCTTCGTAAACAACCAAGATCAGTTTTTTTAAGCAAAGTTTCAAGACATGCCATTGCTTGGTAAATTAGGAGCAAAAATTATGAAGTTGGAATTCCTTACCGCCCTGGGTAAGATCCTAGATTACACCTTTTTTTATTTCAAAGGTCAGGTAGAATAACCCTTTGCAATGAAACAGGATGACAATGTATGATGCTTACCATAGGTAATGTAGCACGGTCAGAGGTTACCGGTGATATCCGATTTTATAGGCGCTAAAATCGTGCGCCGTTGAAACTAGGTCACAAAACGAAATAGCCCGAGACGAATCATATAAGACCCTCAAAGTCCCTACCAGCAATCGCGAACGGTATCACGCGATTGAATTCAAAGAGGCGCAGGCACATGACGTCACATTGAACGTCAGTTCGAAATTAATGCAAAAGGACGGAAACGGTACGTGTTCCGAAGTCAAGTGAAGAAGGAAATCAAATCCGAAATTCGGCATACCGAAAAGACTTGTTGTAATTCGTAAATTTTCGAATCAGAATAGGGTTCAGGTAAGGATGTACCATCAGACTGGTAGTCCCAAAGACTCTTAGGAACTACCGTGATGAAATGTGGCACATGAATCAATCATGGCGGGGTGCCGTTGCATTTAAGAGGTTAAAAGAAGACAACTGATCGAGGGTTGTTATCAGAATTTTATTGGCCCAGGGCGTGGGCAGTGAAACATTACAACGGTTTTGTTAGGTCTTCTGGACATATGGTCAAAAGACTGTGTCCAAAGGGACACATCCCACCAAGGTTCCGTTAGGAACTATGCCGTTGATAGACACTTCCGTTCAAAACGAAGTCGCAGTTTGATATTGTAGGGCCCAATTTTTACCCAGCTTAACCGATCGGAAGAATCGTTACAAAATATAACGTTAGTTGGATTATAGCCAACTAGGTACCCACAGAAGCGGTACCACTACCAGGCATCGAGGACCGAACGAGTCGCGGAAGGCTCTCCGTGGAAATTGTTACCAGTAAGACTTGGGTAATTCCCCGAGGAGATGCTCACCGGATAGGGGGTAGTCTTTTACGTCCGGCAGGTCATGGAGGAACAGTTAGTAGATTGTTTGTCCGCTGAGACAATTAACCACGACCAACCGTACCACCCTACCCACTGGTGTAACGGTCTCGTGGAATTGGTTCAAGTGGTACGGTTAAAGCAAATGGCTTCGTAGAATGGCAAGCAAGGAAAACGTCCCAAAGATTAGGGACAAATACCTTAACGATTAAGCGCGCTCTTATTCGCGATATCGCGGAAGTCCCTCTCAAGAAAGTTTGCTTTGGCTTTCACCGTTTGAATCTATTGTACGGTAAGGACCGTTCGGGGTCCGATGAGATAATATAAGAGATCTGTGGTCCGAGAAGGAAACATAGAGGACAACGTCAAAACGCACGTATCAGTACGTCCTCCGACTTGCGCGAACGGCCTCGAGAAAATACATCGCGAAATCGCGCATGAGAAACTTGAAGAGTGCGTCCAAAAAGTACGCAAAAGTTACTACAACCGTTTAAGGACTCGTAGTAGGCAGTTATTGCAGTGGCAGATCTGGTTACTTGGGTAAACTTAAAAAAATTAAAAAACCGAACAGGCAACAACAAAATTGCTTCTTAAAGGTGGAAAAAAAGGGACTTAAAACCCCAAAACAGGAGGTAGTTAATGGAGTGGGAATTATAGGGTTGTCTGGGAGGAAGTTGAAACCTTTCATGCAAACAAATGTTAAAAGCGGTTCGAGATTAGGCCTGGAAGGCAACCACGGGGGGGAAGGGAATACCCCTCACTGTAATAAATGCGGCTCGTGTTAGAAGAAAACAGTAGAGGTTGGGAATCCTAGTCCAGTGGGCTGTAGTGCGAGAAACATGTTTATGTCCCAGGGGGTTAGGTCCGATACGGGAGGGCAAAGGTTGAAAACCTCCTTGTCGCTCTGATTTAGGCAAAGAAACAAAGACGCAAGTCAAAAGAGATTCTTAAACGGGAGGTTCACAATGTCCGAGGGACACACGGACACACATTATAGTGAAAACTGTGATAAAGTTGTCAAACGCAAATGACCCATTAAGGGGAATTTAGGGGGGTAACCCTATCCATTTATGGTCAGGGAAACAGTCAGCCAGAATGTGCGTAATTGTTGCGAAAATTAAATGGGGCCGGGACCAATCTGGGGGGCAGACTACCTGAGCAGGAATATCTGGGTAAGGATTCAGCTGTGCCAACGTGTCTCGCGATTATGCTACGGGAAGTGTAAAAACACTTTTTGGTTTATTCCTTGGTTTTTGGATGGTGGGTGGGTTTTCCTTTTTGTAAGGGGGGAAGGAGAGAGGGGAGGGAGGAGGGGAGATGGGAGATGGAGATGAAGATAGCCGAAGATGAAGATGAGATTGGAAGGGTTGATTAGGGTGAGATTGAGATAGATGAGGGGGAGAAGATAGATGGGAGATAGGCGAAATTGGAGATTTGGAGGAGAGAGGAGATGAGAGAGATCGGAGACCAGTTGAGGAGATTTGGAGCTAAGAAAGAAAAAGAGGTTGCTTGGGAAGAGGAGGATGAAAGATGAAGGGAGGAAGAATGGGAGATTGAGATTGGGAGATTCTGGGGGAGATGTGATGAGGGGGCCCCAAGAGAGAGATAAGAGGGAGATGAAGAGGAGAATGAGGAGAGATGATTTGAGGGAAAGGATATAGAAGAGGGAAGATGAAAGGAGATTAGAGGAGAGGGAGGGAGGTAGCGGAAGAGCTGGGAAGATGAAGATTGGAAGAAGATTGATGGGAAGTATATTGAAGGAGGAGATGAGAGGGAGATAAGGAAGGTCGGAGGGAAAATGAGGAAGATGAGTGAAGATGGAGTTATTTGAGGAGAGGGAGAGAGAGCCGGGGGGGAGAATGATGACCGAGATGAGATTGGTGCTGTGGAGTTAAGGGGCGGAGAATTGAGAGGAGATCGGGAGGGAGTTTGGGGCGGAGATAGAGAGGAGGGAGATGAAGATGGGGAGTTGGAGAGAGATAGGGAGAGAGAGATAAGGGAGTGAGGGAGAGTGAGGGTGATTGAGCTTTGGGCCGAATGTAGGAGGGAGAGAGAGTTGAGGGAGATAGTTGAGAGTGATAGATGAGATGAGAGGATTGTGAGGGAGATGGAGATCGGAGAGGAGATAGATACGGCCGAGGGAGGAGGAGATAGATGCGGATTGAAATGGGGAGATGAAATGATGGAGGGGGAGGAGAGAGAGATTTTGAGGAGATTTGAGGGGGAGAGATATGAGAGAAGAGGAGATGAGATAGGAGAGAGAGGAGATAGAGAGATGGGGGAAGAGATGAGATAGATGGAGGTGAGATATTAGGAGAGAGAGATGAGAGAGATAGATATGTCGCGTGACCACGTGTTTATTCTTGTACATTCTGGAATCCGGTATAATTTGTATATTTGTTGATGTTGGTGGTAACTGTGTTGTATTGTTTAGTGGCGTATTATTGGTTTCACATCCCTGTGAATTTCCACAAACCTACCGGTGGTTTCACAACTGTTGGTTTTTGCCCACTCCTGTGGTTTTGGCATGTACATTTGCCATGTACAATGTGCATGTTAATAAGGTGGGGGCTTATGTTGTATTGGTGGAAATAAAAAACGTTTTTAAAGTTTTTTGCGTGTCCATTTTTGTTGCGATTTTTGATTTTTTATTTACGTTCTATTTTTTATGAGCAAATGTTTTACTGATGTCACGCCATATTTGCCACAGAACTTAATGCGTGTGTTGGTTTGGCTGTGGTAATGAAGAACTCGTTGAGTTGGGCCGTGTGCTGGTTTCGCTAGGGAAAAGATACCTTTTTAGTATTACCGGATGTCCCTTCACGTCCGTGCCAGCCTGAGTTTGTCCGGTTGTGAGTTTGTTCACTTCATTATAAGGGACCTTCTGTAGGTGAAAGCCAGTATATAGCGCCAGATCATACCATGGTCCTGCCTCCCTGTTATGGTATGCTTACGGGTTGGTGTTTTCATCATAGCCTGGTTTAACTGGCCAACAACGTTATATATCAGATTCCCATAAAATAATGGTGATGTTTTGTGTCGTGATATTTCCGTAAATGACCACGTATATTTATTGAGTTTAAGTATGTGCTACACTCTCATTTGAGTGGTATTAGCCGTAGGAACCGTTTGATGGAGGGGTTTGGCGGGGCCAAGAAGCGACCCTTTCGCATTGTACCGAGGACCAGTCGAGTAGAGATTTCGGATTATGGAGATCTGGGTCTATAGGTGCAGATTGTATGGTAGTTTATTTAGTTAGGATTGGGGTGGGGTTATAACCATGTTGGATGGTATTTAATTCCAACGAGGGCTGTTTTGTACACTGGTTTGGTTGAATTTAAGGCGTGGGAAAACATATATTTATGCCAAATGATAACCCACGGGTGACATGGCAAAAAGCCAATGGTTTTGTTTAGTATTTCTTTATGTGAGATGTCGTACGAGGGGGGTAGGCAATAAATCCCATTATCCCAGTGCATTGGTTTCAACTGGTGCGTATATAAGCGATGTCCTCTCTTTGTGTTTGGGGGGACACATATATTTCTGGTTACAGAAGACTAGTACTGTATTCAACCAGTGAACACGGGGAGGTTTTGTTTGCTCTTGAGAACGCTTACCAGCGAGCCACCGTTTGGACGTTTTGGTCCACCTCGTTTTGAGGGCAGACCCCAGTCAACGTGCAGGAGTATCGGGTCGTCCGAGTGTCCGTACGTCTGTCTGGCGTGTTTGTTTATTGTGTTGTAGCTCAGCTCCGGGTACAGGCATGTATTAGAGCTGTGTGTGGATTAAGCTACCTCGCGGTTTCAGCAGACAGTCACAGCCATAGTTTGTAGGTGAAGTGAAACCGCCACATAACAACCACATATCATTATCATTTTACTACCTACCGAGTTGAATGGTCACCTAAGTGAAAAACTTTTCCCGGCGTCTTAGCCAACGTGAATAATCGCCAAGTTTTGGTATTATATCGGAACTTTTACTTAAATCCGGTCTACCACTTCCGGTATTACAAAACCCCGTGGATTCATCCACCATGGAACTTTATTGCATCGGGGTCTTACCACATCCGGGGTTTGCTACAGTCGAAGTGATTACCCGTATGGAACTTTACATCTGGTCCACCATTTCCGGAAAGATAATACTTAACCCTGTGGAACTTTACTTCCTCGGGAAACCAGGCTTTCCGGAAACATTTTATCGTTACTGACCTATTCATGTGATTTGTAACCACATCCGGCTTTGAACTTTGAACATTCAATACTTTGGAAATATATTGCAATAGGCAATATATATTTGTTTATACTTGATAGTGTATGGTAAATACTCCTATCATTGGTGGCATTAATCATGGCTTAAAGGATTGTAGGTAAAGACTACATATATTGTTTTATGGATTAATTCCACACTTGAAGTTGGATTATAGCCTATATTGGTTGACTAGACCTCATATTGGGGCGGGTGAGGCAGACCTTGGGAACCTTGATACTCAGAGGTTTACACTATCTATTAGAGATACGCCAGCATCTGGGGTTAGCTCAGATGATTGTCATTTTGTCCCTACCAATGTTCGTTATGCCATGTTAAATACTTGTAATGTTATTTCAACTTTGATTAGCGATCATCAAAGTACTTTGTGCATTCATATCTATTTGTCCCAACTAACGGGACCATTTGAGAATAACCACATACCGAGTTTATTCGTCTATAGCTTTTAAGTTGCGTTTTTAAAGTATGAACAGTCGATTGGCTTACAAAACCTTGTTGTAATTGAATAGTTTGGTCGTGCTCAGTACAGTGATGTTCGCATATCAATCGTATTCATTGTATTTCCTGTGTTTGTTCCCCACTGTAATATAGTGTTACATTTTGAATAAGTGATTAACGTGACTACGTGTACTTATTCTTGG
Source organism: Conchocele bisecta (assembly GCA_029237695.1). Lineage (NCBI taxonomy): Eukaryota > Metazoa > Mollusca > Bivalvia > Lucinida > Thyasiridae > Conchocele > Conchocele bisecta. The sequence goes on from CM055275.1 coordinate 1,897,929, forward strand.
CCTGTGCCCTGTTACACATTCAACTGCAATTGTTACCACCTTTCGCCATTACGTTTTCTTCGCAGATCAAGCTATATTGGCCTTATAACGTCATTTAACAATTTGAAGTATTACCCTTGGTTCATTTATGAAATTAATTGGGGGGAGGACAAATTTTGTCCTCGGATCATTCCTGTCCTTGTAATCGACCTTGACACCGGATGCACCGGTTCATTTCGAATGTAAACAGTCCAGTTTTCATTTCGATCATCTGCCACAATTTTAAGTTTTTTCAAATGAATGAATAACTTTTCAGTTTTAATGATACAAAAACAATTTAAAAACAAAACTGAGGCTTGGTGAAGTATAGTATCACAGTGCCTATAACATGTGTGATCAATATCAGTAATTTCATCAGTAATTCATCATTGGTACTAACCTTCCGCCCCCACCCGGCCGGGGACACAAAAACAAATGATCCCTCCACACACACCAGCCATCTACATTTTGGGCCGCCTCCTAAAAGTTCCCGGTCTATAATCCCACAGTGGGAATAATGTGTATCACCACCACCACCAGTTTTTTGTCTATGACTACACTACACCTCACCCCTCCCCCCCCCCCCCCCCCTCCCCCCCCCCCAACCCCCACGACCACCACATTCTTGTCTGTAATACCGGCTGGAATGTCGTGTCCGAACTGATCAAGGGCTAAAACTATTCCTGGTGCGATGGTTCGACTGATCAAGTTCTAAATAAGTCCTGGGTGCGGATAGTCGACTGATCAAGTTTCTAAACTAGTCCTAGGTGCGATGGAGCCGATCTGATCGAGTGGCTTATACTAGTCCTAAGGTGCGATGGCCGACTGATCAACGGGTTCTAAACTAGTCCAGGTGCGAATGGCCGCGACCTGATCTAATTGCTAAAACACTAAATTTCCTGGTGCGAAATGGTCCGGACCTGAAAATAAAGTTTCTAAACTATTCCTGGTGCGAATGGCCGACTGATCCAAGTTGCTAATGTTGTCCATGGTGGTGATGGGACCAACTGATCAAGTTCTAAAACTAGTACCTGGTTGTGATGGCACGAACTGATTGAGTGCTATACTATTCCTGGTTGCGATTGGCCAGACCTGATCAAAGTGCTATACTCGGCATGGCCGCCTGAATCACTTGTTATACTGGGCATGGTGTAATGGGGCGAACTAATCTAAGGCGCTTTAAACTACTTTTAATGTAGCGATGGCAAGGGATGATTCAAGTTGGATCTTTTACTAGTCCTGGGTGCGATGGCCGACTGATCAAGGCCTATCACTAGTCCTAGGGTGCGATGGCCGAACTGATCAAGGGTCTACACTAATGTCCCTGGTCGCGATGGCCGACTGATCAATGGCTTAAACTTAGTCCCCTGGTGCGATTGGCCGACATGATCCAAGTTCTATACTAAGTCCTGGTGCGATGGCCCGACTGATCAAGGGCCTACACTAGTCCTGGGTGCGATTGGCCGAACTGATCAAAGGGCTACACTAGTCCTTGGTGCGATGGCCGACTGATACCAATGGGCTAAACTAGTTTCCAGGTTGCGATGGCCGACTGATCAAGGGCTAACTAGTCATGGGGCGATGGAACCGATTGATTCTTGTTCTATACTAGTCATGGTGAGGGATGGCCGGACTGATCAAGTGCTAAACTAGTCCCACTGGTGCGATGGCCGACCTGATCAAGGGCTAAAACTAGTCCTGGTGCGATGGCCGAATATGAACCAAGGGCTAAAACTGGTCCTGTAGCTATGGTCCGGACTTGATCTAGCCTTATATACTAAGTTCATTAGGTGAGATGGCCGACCTGAATCAAGTGCTAAACTAGTTCCTGGTGCGATGGCCGTCTTGATCAAGTTCTAAAACTAGTCCCTGGAGCTAATGGCCCGACTGATTCAAGTTCTAAACTAGTCCTGAGCGATGGCCGACTGATCAAGTTCTTCCCTCAAACTAGTCCTGGTGCCGATGGCCGTCTGATCGAAGTTACTCTAAACTAGTCCATGGTGCGATCGGCCGACTGATCAATGTTCTAAAACTAGGTCCTTGGGTGCGTTGGTCCTAACTGATCAAGTGCTAAAACTTAGTCCTTGGTGCGATGGCCGGACTGATCAAGTGCTAAGCTAGTCATGGGTGCGCATGGTCCGAACTGATCAAATCGCATGCAATTAATAACTAGATGGGCCATGGCCTGCATTTGTCGTTGCCCGCCGTAGGCATTTGATAGTTACATGTAAACAAAATTTTTTAATTTTTTTTTGTCAACAAAGCTTTAGGCCCGTTGAACGTAAAAAAACATGCCGGCACCCGCCGAGGCGTTTCGATAGTATTACCCCAAAACTTTAATACTAAAAAACACTTTAACCAAAATCTTTATCCTCGTAATTGCAACACCAAATGTGCCGATTTATATTGCTCTGTCTGCAAGCGGGCCCAACAAAAACTTTAAGGGAAATTTCAAAGTAATTTGACCGTGACATTGGGCACATATAAATATTAATGAAAATGTGGGTGACAAATACACAGTATGTAAATTTTCGAGTGAATTGGTGAAGCAGTTTCAGAGATATAGTGTTCTTAAAGGTACATGCCCACTCAGTAGGCACATAATGTTCTTCATATCAGAGACATCATCTGAGACATTTTCGGGCAAAATAAACATTCATTCACCATTAATACACATATTTATTGGCATTATTATGCATTTTATATCAGACGTAAATTTCCACACTACTATTAGGGGCGATAACCGTGTTTCCTTAAAATGTTACCAAGACATTACTATTTATTTGTTGATGTGCAATTATCATACTTTATAATCTGTCGAAAACATTATTTTTTCAGGGAATCACATTTAATTAGTATAAGTAATTAAAAAATATCATGCCTCATTTGAATATGAAAATAGCTTGATACCACTGCTAGTCATTATCAGTAAAATAAATATTACTAAATGATTATATATGGATAGCGGGCACACGTAATTTTTAGAACTGATGGAATAGTGACACAATTATACACTTATTTAATTGCTATAAAGAACAGTTTGTGCCTACTGAGTGGGCATGTACCTTTAAAAACTTTAACCTTAAATAAAAAAAAATTTAACCGGACGCACGAAGTGACGTACATATGGATGTACGTACGTATGTAGGCCAATGTGACAACTATATCGCACTCTCCACATGCAGGCATGTCAAAAACTTTGAGGTAAATTTCAAAGTAATTTGACCTTGATATTGGGCACAGGGGTTGCAGGGGTTGAGTATAGAATGAAAATATGGATGATGATAAACACACATGTGAAGCTTCGAGTGAATTGGTGAAGCTGTTTCTGAGATATAGTGTTCTTAAAAACTTTAACCTATGGTAAATAAAAACCAGATGGCCATGGCCCGCATGTCGAGCCCACCGAGGCATTTGATGGTCTCGGAGTATATTTATTTGAAGTTTGAATTAAGGTATGTAAAAGCTTTAACGCAAATTTGAAAGTAATTTGACCTTGATCTTGGGCATGTGGGTCGCATGCGTCGGCTATAATATGAAAATATGGATGATAATAAAGAATTATCTGAAGTTTGAAGCAAATCTGAGTAAGTGTTGTGGAGATATAAGGTATGCAAAAACTTTAACACAAATTTCAAAGTCATTTGACCTTGACCTTGGGGCACAGGGACCGCATGAGTGGGACACAGAATGAATATATGGATGATGACTAATAAGCATTTGATGTTTCAAGTCAATGTGACTTAGGATATGGTATTTAAAAACATACACCGCCGATTTCGGACGGACTGACGCACGGACGTCATTGTGATCACTAAGTCTCGCTTTCCGCAAGTCGGCTCGGCAAAAAATCTACGGATGGACGTCAATGCGCAGACTATATCGCACTGTCCGCAGGCGGTCGCGACAAAAATTGTCCAACCCCTTTTTAAAGGTGCATGCCCACTCAGTAGGCTAAAAATGCTCTTTATGGGAATTAAATAAGTGTATAATTGTCACTATTCCACTAGTTATAAACATTACGAGTGCCCGCTATACAGATATAATCATTTGGTAATATTTATTTTACTGATAGTGACGCGCGGTGGTATCGGTATTTTCATGTGCAAATGGGGCATGATATTTTATAATTATTTATACTAATTAAATGCATCAACTGAAAACAAAATTGACAGATTATAAAGTATGATCATTGCACATCAAAAAATAAATACAGAGAATAAATAGTAATGTCCGTTAACATTTTAAGGAAACACGGTTATCGTCCCTGATATCAATGTGGAAATTTTCTTCTGATATAAAATGTATAATAATGCCAAACAATACGTGGGTAATGGTAAATGATTGTTTATATGGCCAGAAAATGTCTCCGATGATGTCTCCGACATAAAGAACATTTTGTGCCTACTGAGTGGGCATGTACCTTTAACGCTAACTCCGCACTGTCCCGTGAGACCTATGCATGTGTTAAGTTTCATAAAAAATATTGCAAAGGGTGTTCGCGTTATGCTCCGGACAAATCAGTGCGCACAAAAATAAAGGGAGATAACTAAACTAGAAAATGTGTTCATAGAACACGGATACCCCACATATCGCTTTGATAGTAAACAAGGCAAAATTCCAGTGTCCAAAAGGGAGAGATAATCCATGACACGGGGTTCGAATAAAAAATCGAAATAAACTTTCCGCATCTACTCATCATAAGGAAGCTACATATCAAATGTCAGTGCTGTAGCTATTACAAAAGTTTTACGAGTTACACGCCAAAATTTTCAAATTCTAATTCAAAAAGGGGGCGATAATCCATGACTCGGGTGTCGAATCAAAATAAACTTTGCAAATCTACTCATCATAAGGAAGCTACATACCAAGTTTCAGGTGTGTAGCTATTAGGGTTTAAAAGTTTTACGAGCTACAAGCCAAAATTGGAAAATTCTAACTTGAAAAGGGGGAGATAATCCATGACCATGGGGTCGAATCAAACATACATGCACCAAGTTTCAGGTCTGTAGCTATTACGGTTTAAAAGTTTTAAGAGTTACTAGGTTGGTGACGGACGGAAGAACGGACAAGGGTAACACTAAATGCCCCCTCCACTATCGTGGTGGGGGCATAAAAATTAGTGAGGCAAAAGTTGTCATATACAAGTAACTTACCTTAATTCATCAGTTACACATCAGACGATGAATGAACTTTAATTCTGGTGTAGAATATTAAAGTTATTCATTATGTTCAATATTGCTGCTTTGACATGACGTGAAATTAAAACATGCATGACATGATCTGGAAGAATAACCACAGACCAAGCACGCATATTCAGAATCACGTCTGTCGGTTCTTATCCAGCTCCGATTTCTGTCACCTGTCCACAAAATCCAGAATCCAACATTGTCGCAAATTTAATCCTCTATGTTGGTGTACGTTAGAACAAAATGTCACTTAGTATATTATCCAATGCGGGTTGTAATATCTTGTTCCTCTAAATAAATGCGTCCAACAATCCCTGTAGCTGCTATCGTGATAAAAAATGTTAAAGGTTCTGTCAGCGCCTCACATATTGATCTTAATATCCACCATTTTGATTCCAAGTACCAGAATAATGATGTTTCCATGCGCCGTCGTAGTGTTACCTGTCAGATTCCGTTGTTTATTTGATCAAATTGATGGACAAATTTGTGTCCGCTAATGTCGCCAAGAGCATAATCTGTGATGTTGACTGTAATAATTTGGCATAACTTCTAGCTTGTGAATTTTTGGTTGAATGAAGTGATCACTATCATCATGGTGAACAAGTGTGCATTTGTGTCCGGTTTGCTCAGTAGGTAGAGCGATGGTGTGGTAAACCAGAGATCCCCGGTTCGATTCCGGGCTGGTGCGCATCTTTCTCACCCTGTGACATTTAGCGCCCAACGTAGTTGCGGGAAGTAACTCTGCAGAATACTCCCGCATCGTCCGTACCGAGAGCTATGGTGCTCTCCGTAGGTTTCCCCTGCAAAGTACCAAATCACATCTGATTTGCACTTCAACTGTTAATTGCGACATATTTTCTGTATTTTTCAATTGCAAGAAATGTCAGTATTATACTTATTCATTTCTGTGTAATAAGTACAGAAAAATATGTCACAATTAACAGCTAAAGCGCGAATGAGATCCGATTCGGTACTCTGGGTACGGACGACAATTAAGTATTCTGTTGCCCAACGAAAGACCGCGACTGATAAATACTCCCAAAATTGTACCCAAACATATGGAATTCGGAGACAAAAATTAAACATGGAATTCGAGGACGAATTTCAATTTGGCGAAGAAGAATGTCACAGTACGCAACTGAATATGGGGATGAAGTGTGTATGATCTGTGCCTTGTTAGCTTGCTCGGTAGAGCCATGGGCATGGTACGGTAAACGTGAGGTTCCTGGTTCGATTCCGGGCCGTTATTTATCTTTCTCATGCACTCTGTGACACAAGTAAACCGTTTTATTTTAAAGAAATGGCTATCACCGGAATAAATATTATCTTCACAAAATTTGATTCGGCCAATAGAAAACAACAGCCAGAACAGAACGTTTGCAGTAATAGAAATCTAATTCCAAAATAAATTTTTAATTTTCTTTTTATGATGTTTCGAAAATTAAAATATGCTTTTCTTTTAAAATTATTATCAATATGTTCACCATGTTATTATGGTTAATATGCAATTCACAGTCTCCTTGCAGCTTGAAATTGAAAGACATTATGAAAAGTTGTGTTGATCTCAGAAATTGTCATGTCGACTATAGGATCGCGTCGAAATAATGTTAACAGAATAGGAAAACCGTAATTTGATACCGACAAAAAAGTAAACAAAACGCAAAATTGATGCTTAGTTTTGCAATATTATACCGTAGACCACACATTATAATTTGATTTTATATGAAAGTAAATATATTGTGAGTAGGTGGTGTCTATTAATGTGTTCTCGATATTCGGAACGGTAGTGACGACATTTTGTTTTGTCCAAGAAATTGTCAAGGTCAATGTTTCACTGTTTGTCTCGTAATAACCCGCCGCTTTATATTTGCGCACCAAAAAAAACAGATCACCAATACCGCTGACTTTCTAGTCACTTTGAATGAAATAGATGGGATAAAATTTTGTATTGGAACACGGATACGTTTGTCAACTATTTCGATTTTATTGCCGCATTGGTCAAGCAGAGCGGTCCGCTGGTTTGACCGCAGAGTGCAGCGTAAAGCGGTCATTCTTTCGCAGTTTAAAGAAAAAAAGGAGCGTAAACTGCAATTAAAAGCGGAGCGCAGCGCTAACTGCGCTATAAGTATTGCAATTCCACAACCAACTCTTTGGACCGCAGTCACATGATTGCAGTCCGATTGCGGTCCAATTGCAATTAATGGGAACGCGAATTGCAATCCTGCGCTCCAGGAATTGCAATTCGCCTGGTAAGAGAACCGCAGGCCACTCTGTAGCTGCTCCACCTCATTTCTATTTATCTATGTATCCATTACACGCCTGCAGAGTCTGTCGATTAATAATGACACAGCCTCACAGAAAACAAACAGGTATTGCTGGGTCAATATGAAGCAACAGCCTTCTGAACAATAACATAACACATTCATTCCTGCACTGTCTCGCCTGTCAGTGATCATTGGCTACGTATATTATACATGCGGTGAACATAGCAATACTGCAAAAGTTCCAATACTCATAATCACAGTCACATCAATGAACTCAGAGCCCGTCATGCTTCTTACAAGCCAGATCGTTATCAGGCTACTGGAGTGTGCTATTTGATCTACACTGGTCACAAATCCCATAAGCCACATTTCTCCAGTCACAGACACATATAAGTTTTCATTAAAATTAAGGCATTTCAAAAGACATACCACAAAACGTAAAGCATGTTGCACATACACAGAGCTCCAGATAAGGTACGTATAGGCGTATTTTACGCACTTATTTAGCAGAATACGCATTGATTATGAAAAGTGGGAGTACAAAATACTCACAGCAATCATTATGTTGAAATACGCATTGATTTTAAAATTGCATGAGTTGTGAAAATACTAAAACAAATTTAAAACATTTTCTTAGTTGAATTTAAAAATTCACTTATTTGAGCTGCAAAAACACTGCATTTTTTATCATTTGTTCACTATTTAATAAAGAAGAAAATCAATACCGGTAATACATTTGTAAAAGTAAAACACGCATTGAATTTGAAATCTGGGGGTAGTATACTCTTTAGATACAAAACTTATCTGGGGCTTTGCATACAAATTCGGACAATAGACATGTTGTTTTTGACGTATCTTAACTATTTACATGCTAACGGTGATAGTAACAGACAACATATTTTTGTCGCGCCTGCTTTAGCAAAAGGTGGTCGTCTGAAATGTCGGTACAAGCTTCGTCATGATGGTATAACTTTAATATTACTTGACGAATAGCTTCAATATTTGGACACGTGATACATGTACATGTGAGCATTTGGAACACTTTGCCTTTGTTTCCGTTAAAAAGTTTGTACATGTTTCTTCATCATCGTATAACATTAATGTTAATTGATGGATTGCTTCAATGTTTGGACACGTGATACATGTAAGCATTCGGAACACACTCATTCTGTCATTAACATGACCTTCACAGTTTTTGTGGAAACACTTAGCCATTGTTGTTTGTGTCAAAGAATTTGACAGGTTTCTTCATCATGATATAACTTACATATTAGTTGACAGATTGCTTCAATATTTGGGCACTTGATACATGTGAGCATTTGGAGCACACACATGCCGCCATTATCATGACCATGACCGTTTGTACCTTCACATTTGTGTGGAAACACTTGCAGTAGCCATGTTTTATGTCAAAGAGTTTGTACACGTTTCTTCATCATCGTATAACATATTACTTGATGGATTGCTTCAATATTTGAACACTTGATACTTGTACAAAAAACCGGCGGGTTATAAAAACAAATAAATGCGTTGAATAACAAACGTTGGTCGGTAGATAAACGTGGAACAGATGGTAGTCCGTGTGGTTGTAACACTTGCTGAGCTGAGCATTTACTCGAATTCAACGCAGTAACACAAATTACTATTCATGGGTGAGTCAGCTTTAACCAGTTTCACCTACCGTCTCTTTCACGAAACCCGCCCACATTTTACGGCCATATAAACAATGCAAAAACAATGTGTTTTTTTATAATATCAAATTTTCAAAATTTTAAGAATGAACTTTCTTTTTATTTCGTTAAATTTGGTCAAATATTGATTTTAATACGAAAAATGAGTTCTCTATGTGAATTTAACATCGGGAACAATGAGTTCTCTATGTGAATTTAACATGGGGAACAATGAGTTCTCTATGTGAATTTAACATGGGGAACAATGAGTTCTCTATGGGAATTTAACATGGGGAACAATGAGTTCTCTATGGGAATTTAACATTTAACATAGGGAACAATGAGTTCTCTATGGAAATTTAACATGGGGAAAAAGGTGGAGAAACTTGAGGAGGGGTCGAAAAACGAAAATGTTTGGAAATTGATACTGAAATCTAGCTACATAGCTTGGAAATGATCTAACTAAGTTACATTTTAAAAATTCGTCAACTATTTCATGAATTTAACATGGGGGCTAAAAATAGATTTTTTTTAAAATGTATTTTTATTTGTCAACCGATTTTCAAAATCTAACTTTTGTTTTCTTAATTACACCATTTTCAAGCTATCTCGCCAGGTTTCGGAGTCAATTTCCAAAAAATTTGGAAAATGACTCCCACTATTCTCTATATCGAATTGCAAATAATCTACAATATGTACGCAATAACTGAATACGTGTTGTGTAACATAACGTGTCGCACCAAACTTACACGTACATTGTAATTCTTATTTCGGAAACGGGTTTAAGACTTAAGAACCATAAGCACACACGTAATAATCGTGGTACATAACACATGTCCGTGTCCATGGTTCAATGTCGCTGCAAAGTTACCAGCGCCACTTCCGTTTCCGATGTTTTTTGGTACATGCGTAGTCGCTGGTGTGGTGGTCACATGACTCTTGCTTCTTTCGCTTCCAATATGGCCGCCGATACTAGCTGCTGACATAATTAATATATTTTCAACAGTTTTCTTTAAAGCCCCAATACGGCTCAATATTTGTTGATAAACAAACAGCAGGTGCGTGTTCAAAGTCCGATCGATTTTCCGATAGACGCTCGGGTCAACTGCTGAACTCCCTGATTCGCGGCCGATGAATTCCGATAGCCGGAGTTTATCGACTCGCTTCCGAGCCGAAGCCGTTGGGTTACGGAAATGAATTTGTCAATATTTACATTTTGCACTGAGTGGTACACAAAACAAGTTTTTGTTGTCTTCACATTGCGATTAAGATGTAAATCTCAAGACTTGAGATGTATCTATTAGGCAGTATATGTTAGTTATGTGTACTAAATCAGTTGCCAAACATGTTTTTGTGTTTGAAAAAATCGGAAAATTGTAATACTGAGCCGTTCAGGGCCTTTAATGTTTCAGTATGCCGGTGACATACTTCTACTATCGGCCCAACGTGACAACGGTATGGCGTGTGAATTGAGTATGACACGTGTGAGCATACTGGTACGTAGCCCCGCAGGGGACATGGATATATTTTATTAATTCGTTCCCACGAAATATCATTTAGTTCCCTCAATTTAACAATTCGTTCCCTCGAATTAACAATTCGTTCCCACGAAATGACAATTCGTTCCCTCAATTTAACAATTCGTTCCCTCGAATTAACAATTCGTTCCCACGATATAACGAATTAAAAATTCGTTACCGTGGGAACGAATTGTTATTTCGTGGGAACGAATTGTTAAATTGTGGGAACGAATTGTTGGAAACGAATTGTTAAATTAAGGGAACGAATTGTTATTTCGTGGTAACGAATTGTTATTTCGTGGGAACGAATTGTTATTTCTTGGGAACGAATTAAAAAAAAATTAAAAAAAAAAAAAAAAGAATCATACGTCCCCTACGGGGCTCCGTAGTCTAGCTCCTGATTGGAGACGAGACGGTGACTGGAGTGATAGGGCTTATTCTACACTACCACCTGCGCTAATCTTGTCAAGTTATTTTTTTTCTTCAAAATATGTGAATATTGTGCTTGAAATCAAGCAGCTTGAATGACTGAGCATGAGCTACAGCTCATGCTTAGACATTCAACTGCTTGATTGAGAGTTTTCATTGCTGACAGCTGTTCAGAAACGTTGATACTATTGGCAATATTAACGTATGTGGTTGTGTGACAGGTTCTATAACTCAGGCTCCGACAATCAAACTGCTTGATTGAGAGTTTTCATTGCTGACAGCTGTTCAGAAACGTTGATACTATTGGCAATATTAACGTATGTGGTTGTGTGACAGGTTCTATAAATCAGGCTCAGACATTCAACTGCTTGATTGAGAGGTTTCATTGCTAACAGCTGTTCAGAAACGTTGATACTATTGGCAATATTAATGCATGCGGTTGTGTGACAGGTTCTATAACTCAGGCTCCGACAATCAAACTGCTTGATTGCAAGTTGGCATTGCCAAGGCCTAAAAAAAAAGTCTTGTGGTGCGGGGAACGGTCCAGAAAAAGCTAGGTAGGGAGGGTAGGAAAACCTTTTTTTTTATTTTATTTTTTTTAAATATTAGCGCTCAAAAGGTACGCAAAACACTGTCACAAAACCCGTTTTTAAGCATTGTAAGGAACGAAAATGATTTTTTTTTGAAACGGCCAAAAAAAGTATAGGGTCGGGGGTGTTTTGCTAGGCCCAATAGATGTTCAAAAACGTTGATAATCTAGGCAATATTAACGCCGGCAGCTGTGTAGGCATTTAACGACGTTTGCGTGTTGACATCACCAATGAATGTTCAGAAACGTTCAAAATATTGGCCTGATTAACGCAGGTGGATGTGTACGTATGAACCTACGGTGACCCGGATGCATATTCCAGTCAAAACAGGATACGGCAGTGTCGGTCTTATCAGTTAGGAGACATTCGGCCAATGAGAATCTCGATACCTGATAAACTATATCAGGTAACCTGCACCGTAATGACCGAATACGCACTGACTGATAACATATTGCTGTATCAGCCATTGACCTGATACAAACATCCGGGTTATAACGAAGTGATAAATGACGTTCCATTGGTCGGATGGCGTCAAATGACGTTAACAAATGACGTCAGTGTAATGACGCAACGTAAGCGAGTCGTCGATCTGTCAATTGATAATGACGTCATATGTGGTCATTTTCGAGCAAAAAAGTTACCTGATAAATAGAATACCAGGCTAGTGTATTTTGATATCAAGTTTATCAGGCTCGGCTCGGAAACGGTAGTAATTCCTCGTCAAGCCTCGGAATTCATACGCGTTTCCTAGCCTCGCCTGATAAACCTGATATCAAAAGACACTAGCCTGGTATTTTCTATATATTAACCTTTGGTTCGAAACCAACAATGAAAGTTTTTAAAGCTCAACTTTGAAAGACTCATCAATCTACAAGTTAGCGAGAACACCATGATTTCAAATGGCGTTTCCTACCATCACGGATATATAGAGAATAGTAGGTTAGTGCCGTGAATGAGAAAAAATATCTGGCAAGGCTCAGGAAACGAGATGGGCGAGGCTCTGCCGAGCACATCCCGTTTCCGTGCCGCGCCAGATATTTTTTCCCATTCACGGCACTAACCTACTATTCTATTTATCCCGTCAACACCTACCAATGGCTGTAAAATGCAAAAATATAACCCCAGCCACCGCACATATTCATACGCAGGTCGTATTAACAGGATATCAAACATGTTTCACGGCACATACGCACTGTGTTGACGGGATAATGCCTATGCTCAATGAATGTAAATCCATCAATTGCTATTTCCAGACGATCATAAATTTACACCTACGAAGATTTTAGTCGTACGAGGTTTAGTGAAACGGACCCCTCCTCTCCAGTCACAGTCACAAATTTGTTCATCAGACTGAGCACGCACTAGTCGGATAACATGCACCGAGAAAATACTACTACCATTATTAAAGGTACATGCCCACTCAGTCGGCACAAAATGTTCTTTATATCAGGCACATCATCTGAGACATTTACTGGCAAAATAAACATTCATTCACCATTACCCCACGTAGTGATTGGCACTATTATGCATTTTATATCAGAAGTAAATTTCCACTCTGATATCAGGGGCGATAACCGTGTTTCCTTAAAATGTTAGCGGACATTACTAGTTATTATCTATATTTATATTTTGATGTGCAATGATCATACTTTATAATCTGTCGAAAATATTATTTTTTTCAGGTGACGCATTTAATTAGTGTAATTGATTAAAAAATAGCATGCCTCATTTGCATATGAAAATATGCTGATACAACCGCGCGTCATTCTCAGTAAATATGTATTACTAAATGAATCTATCTGAAAAGCGGCCACTTGTAATTTTAGAACTGGTGGAATGGTGACACTATTATACACTTATTTAATTCCTATAAAGAACATTTTGTGTCTACTGAGTGGGCTTGTACCTTTAATAATGGTAGTAGCGTTGCACTTGGCAATGGATATGTAATTTGTGAAGAAATATTTTGCTGGACCAGTGGTCTTGTAAATATACCCATTGCAAATACAGGCATTCGACCTCGTATCAGAACAAAATAACATGTCTAGAATTGTAATTTTCTATGCATTCTATGTATTTCTACAGGATATCGATAATTCTGAAATGATCATATGAACTTGCCACTATCATATTGACGTTAGAGCCTTAAACACATTATTTAATTTGTTATAATACGACGTTGTGTTCGACCTAGGACAAGGAGCCGTAATTCGATATTATTTGCATAAATATGTTCAAACTATGTTAGTTTAGCAAGATAACAAAAATTATCAAATGAACACGTGCACTTTCCGCCAAAATATTCACATTAGCGTTAACAAAATCGCAGAATGTGTTATGATACGAGGTCGTATCCGACCAAAGTTAGAAACCTTGTTCATATATATAGTTATACCGATGAAAGCCGACACACGCCGAATTCCTGTGATTACAAATATATCGTTGTAAATGTGTATCATGTTTCAATCCAATGCTAATGCAAAGCTAAAAAGCTTTTTGAGCACTTTATCCAATTTGGCACTCAAAACCAGGCAGTGCTATTTGCCAAGACTGAGCTTAGCATGAGACATATTATGTAATCAGAAAATGTTGTGGGGTAGGACGTGGTGCTGGCGCGCGTCGTGCGGGTGGGCGTTGTGGTGATCGGGCACTTGCACACGAACATCACATGGTAGTCCGGGCACCCATGTTTCACACTACTTGCCGTTTACGCCACGGATACGTTACATGTGACGATGAATAATGTGCTACATGTGACGATGAATAACGTGCTACATGTGACGATGAATAACGTGTTACATGTGACGATGAATAACGTGCTAACATATGACGATGAATAACGTGCTACATGTGACGATGAATAACGTGTTACATGTGACGATGAATAACGTGCTACATGTGACGATGAATAACGTGTTACATGTGATGATGAATAACGTGTTACATGTGACGATGAATAACGTGTTACGTGTTACGATGAATTACGTGCTACATGTGACGATGAATAACGTGTTACATGTGACGATGAATAACGTGTTACATGTGACGATGAATAACGTGCTACATGTGACGATGAATAACGTGCTACATGTGACGATGAATAACGTGCTACATGTGACGATGAATAACGTGTGATTCGCCGGTTTTCCTCCTGGCGGTCGTTCACCATTTGTGTCTCGACATTCGACTTCAAATATGCCACCATTGGTACGCGGGCACAATTTCTCTCGTTCCGTGTCGCTTAGAGGTTGTTCATGGTCATTATATCTGTAATATTTGTCTAGTTGCGGGAAGTAACTCTGCAGAATACATCGGACGATGCGGGAGTAGTCTGCAGAGTTACTTCCCGCATTCGTTAATATAATGTTTCTAACAATAGTATGATGACATATTCTGCCACCTACTGAACATGGTGCATGTGCATGTATCTAAGTCAGCTTAATACATACTATAAGTCGTGTTATGTACATATTTATTAACTACACTAAATGGGCGGCATATGAATTTCATATGAATTTTATATGAACTCTGCATATGAAAAAATAATGTATATTTCATATGAATTGCGTTATTCATATGAAATTCATATGAAAAGTCTCCATATGAAATTCATATGAACTTCAGATGAATTGAATATGTGTTATTTTCAAATGAATTTCATATGCAATTCATATGTTTTACATATGAACAGCATTATTATTATTTTTCATATGAAAATAATTCCACGTGCCCGGTCAATAGTCACAACTGTTTCACCCCTGAAAATCATGACGTCGAGGATACGTCATAAAATTCAACGCCCCACGCCAAATGTACGTTCATTGTGTCACATACACTGTTTACAGGTTGAGTAATACAACAGTTATTTCATGGAATCATGGAGATTCGGGGAACAGTCAAAACATATTGCCCATCGGCGCTGTGAACTACACGATGTACTATTGCCCTCGGCCTTCGGTCTCCTGGCAATAGTGCCGCTGGTCGTCCACAGCACCTCGAGGCAATATTTTGACTGTTTCACGAATTACATGAAATAACTGTATACTATCCGTGGCTGCCAACTTACCCGTTGCTGGCGTCTGGTAGATTATCATTGATGGTAACGTTTTTTGGTACACAAGCCGATTTTCCATTTGTTCCTCCTGAAATCACATATGAAAACATCAATCAGACCTCCAGATATGGTGCGTATTGGCACAGTTTACGTATTGACATAGTTTACGTATTGGCATAGTTTACGCACTTATTTTAACAGAATACGCATTGATTATCAAAAGTGGGAGTACAAAATACTGACAGCAATGATACAATACTCATTGATTTTCAAATTGAGTAGTGAAAATACTGTAATAAAGTTGAAAATTTACTTAGTTGAGCTTAGTCATTTGTTCCTATTTAATAAGGAAGTAAATCAATAATACATTTGTATACGCATTGATGGGGGCCGTTTCACTAAACTTCGAACGACTAGAATGTTCGTAAGTGCAAATTTAGGATCGTCTGTAGCCTATTTCATCAACATTGCAAAGTATACTTTAGTAGCAAAGTATACTTTGAGGGAGAAATTTTCATTTTTTTTTTAAATTTATTAATTTTTATTATACAGAATTTATTACATTATCACAGCCATTTAATGGCTGTGATAATGTAATAAATTCAGTATAATAATTCTGCATACTTTTAATCATGAAATATATGCATTTGTTAGTTGTATATGAAATAATGCATTTCAGGAAAAATAAATGATTACTCCCTCAAAGTATACTTTGCTAGTAAAGTATACTTTGCAATGTTGATGAAATAGGCCCCTGGAAATTTAAATGCATATGCAGCCTATGTTCAATAAATGTAAATCCAATAATTGTGTTCAAGAAATGTTGTTAATGTGAAATTTACAGACTATCATAATTTTGCACTTACGAACATTTTAGTCGTACGAACATTAGTGAAACATGATGTACAACCTGTACTGCTTTGAATGCAATAGGGAATGTTATTTTTCGTTTTCGTGAAATTCTTCCGCTATCATAAAAGTAATCCTGTAAAGCCTGTAATTATAAAATGCTGATATTCTGATACGTGGTTTAGACTGCTCATATGCCGTGCCTGACGTACATTGGAACCTCTCTAAACCGATCTCCCAAGGTCTCCCACTGTATGTAATTATATGAATATACGTATAAAACTAGAAAATGTGGTCCGTCGAAGCACTTAGGGCCCCTATTTGAGAAACTCTTACAAAAACTTAAAATAAAAAAATAAACGGGTAGACGGACGGACGGACATACGATCAGTAGCGAGGGTAATTGTATTAAAGGTACAAGCCCACTCAATATGCACAACATGTTCTTTATGTGACTTAAATAATGGTATAATTGTGTCACTATTCCGCCAGTTCTAAACATTATGAGTGCTCGCTATATTGATACATGTATACATGTAATCATTTAGTAATATTTATTTTACTGATAGTGACTCGCGGTGGAATCAGGTTATTTTCATGAGGCATGATCATTTTTAATTATATATTACTCAGTAAATGCGTCACCTGAAAAAAAATATTATTTTCAACAGATTATAAAGTATGATCATTGCACATCCAGAAATAAACACAGAGAATAAATAGTAATGTCCGTTAGCATTTTAAGAAAGCACGGTTATCGCACCTGATATCAGTGTGGAAATTTAATTCTGATATAAAATATTATGTAGAATAATGGCAATCAATACGTGGGGTAATGGTGAATGAATGTTTATTTTGCCATAAAATCCCTCAAATGATGTATCTGATATAAAGAACAGTGTGTGCCTACTGAGTGGGCATGCACATTTAATGTGGAAGGATGTATCCTTACCAAGTAATGCATGTATGCAATATGAAGATATTAGCTGAAGGCAAGCAGAAATTATAGTTGAGTTGACAAACTCTTACAAAACGTTCCAATAAATAAACAGAGAGACGGACGGACGTACGATCAGTAACGAGGGCAATTTGTATTAATGTGGAAGGTTATATCGTTACTAAGTAATGCATGTGTGCAATATGAAGAAATTAGCTGAAGGCAAACATATTATAGGTGATTTGACAAACACTTACACAAACTTAAAAATAAATAAACAAACAGACGGACGTACAGTCATTACTAGTAATGCATGGGTGTAAATTGAAGATATTAACTGAAGGCAAACAGAAATAATAGGTGATTTGAGAAACTCTTAGAAAGACTTTCAAAAACTAAACGGACGGACAGACAGACAGACGGACAGACCGGACGAAACCTATAGGTTTCGTCCGGCCTGTCCGTCTGTCTGTCTGCCCGTCCGTTTTTGAAAGTGTTTCTCAAATCACCTATTATTTCTCGGCGGGGAACGAACAAATACTTATTTGAATATACGTAAAATGATAAGAATAATCTCTAACATTAACTTGTGTTAAGTTCAGAATAATCAGCTTTCATAACCAAATGTATTCTCCGTATATAATTGTGAGCATATACTCGTATGCCATGCTCAACGTCGTGTCAATCCTAAGTTATGCTCAGTTTCACCCAATCAAATTGCTTAATGTTGAGTACAATTTCAGAACAAATGTGCATAAAACGCTAACCCTAATTTTGTGGATTTGTAGAAAAATTTATTAAATATGTACCATACAAGGAAATAAAAATAACACAAAATAGGCAAACAATAATTTCCAGTTTCATCTTCGGTAGCTGTCACAAAACACGGATAGGAATGATTGCACGAACAGTGATGACATATATATATATTGCCTGCACGTACCGCAGGGCGATGAGGAGGAAATTATTTGGACTAGCTCGGCAATGGGAATATGGGAACAAATGTCAGACAGGCTATGTGACAAAACAGGTGATTTTGTACGTAAAAATGTGTGCGCTTTTTCATGAAAGCTATTTACAAAAATTGTAATATCTTCCGTAAATCAACACAAGTTGACGAAATGTTCAGAGCAAATGCGGAATAAAATTCCACATTTGCTATGAACATTTCATCAACGTGCGATGTCATTTACAGAAAAAAATCACAGATTATGTAAACCTTTTTCTGTAAATTACGTCACAAGTTGACGAAATGTTAAAAGCAAATGCGAAATAAAATTCCGCATTTGCTCTGAACGTTTCGTCAACTGTGGATATCAATTAAGGAAAATATCGTAATGTTGTACATATTTTCATGAGATGTGGCACATTTTTTAGGTTTAAAAAATCGCATGGCTAGTCTCAAAAACGTGGTGCAGTTAGATGTCATCTGACATTGCATTGTGTGAAGGATCTGTTTAGAATCTAGAAAAGTTATCAGTGTTTATGTATAGCATTTTATCATGATAAATTACATTATTATATACCTACCCCAGAAATACATAGTTAAACGATGTAAATAAAAGTCATAAGTTCTCGATGAAATAAAGAACTTCCGGTGAAAATACGACTACTTCCGCTAACTTTATTCATAATGCGCCTCTGCAGTGCCGGATTGCAAATAGGCTGCAAATACACGTTCATTACCGTATACAGTCTACACATTTCCATGGAGCGGTATATAATAAATAGAATATTCATATTTTTGCAACGAATATGACATATATGTTCATCTCGTGGTGTGAAATGTCCATATTTCACACCACTCGATTAACATATATGTCATATTCGTTGCAAAAATATTAATATCCTCTATTTATTTAATAATTTGTAACAACGAAATGAGTAACACGAGTTTTGTGGCCGTCACACATGATGAAATTCAGCTGGTAATTCGCACTGCGTGACAGACAGAAATGTCAGCTCACGAAATGAGTTAGCCAACGCTAAGTCACCAATAATTATTTTGAATTAATATGTTATTGCATAATTATAATCGTTTACTGTAGACTCTAGTCAGTCAATGGTTGTAATTTTGAGGTTGGGTCACTAATTTGTTCATGGACATGTTCAGAAGAACTTCTCTAATCTGGAAAACTAGAACTCAACAGTCTGATTAATATGTTCTGGTTCACTGTGATCAGTAGCCGATTTCACCAAAATTACAAAGCATACTTATCTAGCAAAGTGTACTTATCTAGCAAAGTGTACTTATCTAGCAGCAAAGTGTACTTATCTAGCAAAGTTTACTTATCTAGCAAAGTGTACTTATCTAGCAAAGTGTACTTTGAGGGACTAATCATATATTTTTCCCGAAATGCATTAATATTATTTCATATAGAACTAACGACTGCATGTATTTGATGATTACAATTATGCAGAATTATTACACTGAATGTATTACATTATCACAGTCAAAATGGCTGTGATAATGTAATCAATTCAGTATAACAAAAATTAATAAATGTATCCTTAAATTGAAAATTTCTCCCTCAAAGTGTACTCAACATAATAAGAATGCATGTATGATTTGCATATAAATATAGATATCAGAAGTACCGATAGTTCACTGGAATTATCCCACAGCAGTTTATATGATGCTTATTCTTGTGAATAGTAATAGATAAATATGTTGGCTGAGTTCATGTATATACAACTGGTTCAAAGTCGAAACGCGATAACACGAAATTTACACCCGACAAATCGGGAAATTATTTTCGCCTTCTCACGCCATTTCACGCAAAATGCTTGAATATAATACAGGCAGTCGAGCGGCTTGATTATCTGTGCTGTGCTACAACTCAGGCTCAGCCAATACAACTGCTTGATTGCACTCTGTACCCGTATTATTACGAGTACACAACTTATGCAATCTACGGAGCCTCGCAGGGGACATGGATCTTTTTTATTAATTCGTTCCCACGAAATAACAATTCGTTCCTTCAATTTAATAATTCATTCTTTCGAATTAACATTTCGTTCCCACGATATAACAATTCGTTGCCTCAAATTAAGAATTCGTTCCCACGAAATAACGATTCATTCTCTCAATTTAGCAATTAGTTCCCTCCAATTAATAATTCGTCCCCACGATATAACAACACGTTCCCACGAAATAACAATACGTTCCGTTCCCACGAATTAACAATTCGTTCTCACGGGAACGAATTGTTATTTCGCGGGAACGAATTGTTAATTCGTTGGAACGAATTGTTAATTGGTGTGAACGAATTGATAAATTGAGGGAACGAATTGTTATTTCGTGGGAACGAATTGTTATTTCGTGGGAACGAATTAATAAAAAAAGTGAATTCTACGTCAACTGTGGGGCTCCGTAGGTTTGGGATAAATTTGTCCACATTTACGATCGCTCGCGGATTACCTGCACGTACATGTACGAACGGACGAACCGTGCTCTGTGCTGACGTATTTCCGCTACTCCACACCAAGGATGTTATTTATTATATCTAGGCTTAAGTACAATGGTATGTTTGCATAGCTGGTGGGGTATATATGTTTGGACGAGCCTCGTTGCGAAACTTGATGAATGCGTTCAAAGGCTGAGACGGCTGATGTCGAATATTGCGAAACGATATGATGGCGTTCAGTGCTGAGACGGCTGACACTGGGGTCAGTATTGCGGGAAACTGATATAATGGCGTTCATGTCTGACCTACACGGGTCGAGTATTGCGGGAAACTGATATGATGGCGTTCATGTGCTGAGACGGCTGACACTGGGGTCTAGTATTGCGGGAAACTGATATAATGGCGTTCATGTGCTGAGACGCTGACACTGGGGTCGAGTATTGCGGGAAACTGATATGATGGTGTTCATGTGCTGAGACGGCTGACACTGGGGTCTAGTATTGCGGGAAACTGATATGATGGCGTTCATGTGCCGAGACGGCGGACACTGGGGTCTAGTATTGCGGGAAACTGATATGATGGCGTTCTTGTGCTGAGACGGCTGACACTGGGGTCTAGTGTTGCGGTAAACTGATATGATGGCGTTCTTGTGCTGAGACGGCTGACACTGGGGTCTAGTATTGCGGGAAACTGATATGATGGCGTTCATGTGCTGAGACGGCGGACACTGGGGTCTAGTATTGCGGGAAACTGATATGATGGCGTTCATGTGCTGAGACGGCTGACACTGGGGTCTAGGATTGCGGGAAACTGATATGATGGCGTTCATGTGCTGAGACGCTGACACTGGGGTCTAGTATTGCGGGAAACTGATATGATGGCGTTCATGTGCTGAGACGGCTGACACTGGGGTCTAGTATTGCGGGAAACGGATATGATGGCGTTCATGTGCTGAGACGCTGACACTGGGGTCTAGTATTGCGGGAAACTGATATGATGGCGTTCATGTGCTGAGACTGACTGGGGACTGGGGTCTAGGATTGCGGGAAACTGATATGATGGCGTTCATGTGCTGAGACGGCTGACACTGGGGTCTAGTATTGCGGGAAACTGATATGATGGCGTTCATGTGCTGAGACGCTGACACTGGGGTCTAGTATTGCGGGAAACTGATATGATGGCGTTCATGTGCTGAGACGGCTGACTCTGGGGTCTAGTATTGCGGGAAACTGATATGATGGCGTTCATGTGCTGAGACGGCTGACACTGGGGTCTAGTACGGGGCGCCATGCAGGAGAGGTTAATTATGTGTACAAAACCAATTTTGTCCAGACAAAATTGAGTTTTGTAACACTAAAAATCACAAAATTCAATTATGTAAAATTCTGATACAAAAACCAATTTTGTCCAGACAAAATTGAGTTTTGTAACACTAAAAATCACAAAATCCAATTATTTAAAATTTTGATATACAAAATTCATTTTTGTTATAAAGGATTCAATTTTGTAAGACAGAATTGAGTTTTGAACAAAATTAGTTTTGTGGGACATAATTCAGTTTTGTCCACAGTCAGTCAGTCCACGACAATTAGTTTGCGTAACTGATAGTCTATGTCATCTCTACGTTGATTGGTTGAGATCGGTCTCAGTCCATTTTACTAGATGGTGGAGTACACTTGCAGGTTTAAATATTTCAATGCGAAAATATAACCCAATATATCAATATTATACTTCTTTATGGACAGTTATTTTGGTTATATTATGATTACCGGGACAACCGCAACGCAAAACCGCCGCAATCTCCAGCCGAAACGTGCACACACATCAACTATTCCGCCGCACCACCACACGAGACCATTTTATCGTGGGACCTTGCTAGACACCCCCTGTATACGTTTAAACAATAAGAATACCTTGCAACACTAATTAAGCTACAAAGCAGTAACAAGTGTGTTTCATCCAGCGTTCTCTGAAACTTACTTCTTCAGACGCCATTTTGGATCGCTGATCGGCGACCGTGACCCATTTCTCCAGTCCAGTTTCTGACCAATGGTAGTCCTTCTTACATGCGTGTGCAGAATTGAATTTTGTGACACAGAATTGAGACACAGAATTGAATTTTGTGTCACAAAATTCAATTCTGTGAATTTTGTGTCACAGAATTGAATTTCGTGACACAGAATTGAATTATTTTGTTACACAGAATTGAATTTTGTGACACAGAATTGAGTTTTATGGCACAAAAATGAATTTTGTTGACAAAATTGAGCCATGTCCGACTTGGCGCCCCGTATCTAGTATTGCGGGAAACTGATATGATGGCGTTCATGTGCTGAGACGGCTGACACTGGTGTCTAGTATTGCGGGAAACTGATATGATGGCGTTCATGTGCTGAGACGCTGACACTGGGGTCGAGTATTGCGGGAAACTGACATGATGGCGTTCATGTGCTGAGACGCTGACACTGGGGTCTAGTATTGCGGGAAACTGATATGATGACGTTCATGTGCTGAGACGCTGACACTGGGGTCTAGTATTGCGGGAAACTGATATGATGGCGTTCATGTGCTGAGACGGCTGACACTGGGGAGGGTCTAGTATTGCGGGAAAACTGATTATGATGGCGTTTCATGTGCTGAGGACGCTGAACACTGGGGTCTAGTATTGCAGGAAAACTGATATGATGGCGTTCATGTGCTGAGACGCTGGACACTGGGGATCTAGTATTGCGGGAAACTGATATGATGGCGTTCATGTGCTGAGACGGCTGACACTGGGGTTCTAGTATTGCGGGAAACTGATATGATGGCGTTCATGTGCTGAGGACGGCTGACACTGGGGTCTAAGTATTGCGGGAAATGAACTGTTATGATGGCGTTCATGTGCTGAGACGGCTGACACTGGGGTCTAGTATTGCGGGAGGCGGGATACGCCACTCAAAATCTCAGACACGTATTGTGAATCTATGGCGAGTTGAATAGCGTCTACAGGTTACACTTTGAGGGAGTAAACATTTATTTTTCCTGAAATGCATTATTTCATATAGAACTAACGACTGAATATACTTGATGATTAAAAGTATGCAGAATTATTATACTGAATTTATTACATTATCACAGCCAAAATGGCTGTGATAATGTAATACTTTTAGTATAATAAAAATTAATAAATTTATCCTTAAATTGAAAATTTCTCCCTCAAAGTGTACTTAGCAAGATAAGTATACTTTGCAATTTTGGTGAAATATGCTACAGGGCTATGCCATAAGCTTGATCCTGCACTACTGCGGAGGCTAGTTAATAATGGATTGGATTTATTGGTGTTTAACGGCCTATCAACAGCTAATGTCATGTATGGCAAGTTGAATAGCGTATACAGGGTGACAAACATAAACCTTGGACACTTTTTATAACTTATATCTCCCGATGTTATCCTTCAATCTTCACATTCTTTTTTACATAGGTCCACATCATGTACATAGTGTTTATTACATTTGACATATAACTTCATCGTAACTAGTTTACTGTCGACAGATACCAACTTATTTGCATTCTGCATGTACCTAGCATGCATTTATGCATTCACTTCTTCAGTACATCATTCAGTGCACTCTTTCAATGAAAACAATGGATATGGTACTTCTTTACAGCTGTTTCGCAACGTTCTCAGCAATGGAAGGTTCAGTATATGACATAGTGACGTCAAAATCATTATGGCGTCAAAATGTGTGAACAAGCAGTAAGCGTTATAATTTATATCCTTCAACTAGCAGACATTCACCAATATGTATACCACAATGTATTAAGATTCGAATAATATGTCCAAATATATGCGTGTTACAAACAGTATCAATTTTTTTGGCCACCCTGTATTATAATAACTGAATGGGATTTTGTACGTCTTTTCATATTGACAACATTTTCATGCACATGTACTCTGAGACTTTTGTCAACTTTCGACGCCAAGTCAACGAATGAATAAGGGTGGTTAGCTAACAATGTCATGAATTTGTGAAGTTTGGTAAAGATCCGACCAACATATCGAGAGATAATATCGCGACATTCTGACGTACGTCCAAAATATTGTTGACGCCTACGATGACGACGCCGACGACGCCAGAATCGTGTCCAACTTGCCACTATACTAACGTGGGCGAGTCCGAGACGGTACACGTAGTTATGACTTTCATGTGGCTGCATTGCAACGTTCGTATACATGAATTAGAGTGGAACCTCTCTAAACCGGCATCCGCGGCATCCGTCAGGGTGTCCGGTTTAGAGAGGTTCCACTGTCGATAAAATAAAATGGCATAACTGGCTGATAAAACTAGAAAGTCGGTACAACCCGAACCGACAGATTATCCCCGATGCAAAGATAATATTGTTGGGGTTTAACTGCCTATCAGCAGCTAAGGTCATTTAAGGCCAGGTCAATGGGTTTAGTTTGTTTGTTTGTTGGTGTTTAACGGCCTATCAACAGCTAAGGTCATTTAAGGCAGGATCAATGGGTTTAGTACTAAATCCCATATATTACCTGTACAAGTACATGTACATGTTCATGTTCAAGTACATGTACAAATGGGGGGAAAATCCCGAAATCAGAACTAAATATTTACAATAACATAACTATATATTCAGCCCTGAAATCAGAATAATCCTGATCTGATGCCAGGTCCTCGCCACATCAAAATCACTTGGCCCCTCCCAAAAGCAGTAGGATCAGTAATAATCTTACTACTTGTATAATGAGCAATAACCCAATTCAACTCCCAGGTAACAAGAGCCAAAGATAAAAACGTACCTGAGGGCCAAACCAGGCATCGTGATTCCTATAAGGTGGAACCCATACCGTTAATTTACGCCGTCTCATTCGCCCGACCACCACCCACAATGGGTTTAGTACCAAATCCCATATACAACGTATTACCTGTACAACTGGGGGGGGGGGGCATTATATTCCGCATGTACTCTGAAATTTCGCCATGTACGGAAAATATTGTAAATTTTGTAAACGTATTTCATGACAATATGCAGAAGGTAGATGATCACATGGCGGTTCTCATTAATAACGTTGCCTTGTAGGCCGGTGATATAGAGGTATGCAGTGAGTGTGTGGCCGTGACTGCAGTGATCACATGGCGTTTCTCATTAATAACGTTGTCTTGTAGGCCGGTGATATAGAGGTATGCAGCGAGTGTGTGGCCGTGACTGCAGTGATCACATGACGTTTTCTCATTAATAACTTTGCCTTGTAGGCTGTGATATAGAGGTATGCAGCGGTGTGTGGGCCGTGACTGCAGTGAATCACATGACGTTTCTCATTAATAACGTTGCCTTGTAGGCCGGTGATATAGAGGTATGCATCGAGTGTGTGGCCGTGACTGCAGTGATCACATGACGTTTCTCATTAATAACGCTGCCTTGTAGGCCGGTGATATAGAGGTATGCAGCGAGTGTGTGGCCGTGACTGCAGTGATCACATGACGTTTCTCATTAATAACGTTGCCTTGTAGGCCGGTGATATACAGGTATGCAGTGAGTGTGTGGCCGTGACTGCAGTGATCACATGACGTTTCTCATTAATAACGTTGCCTTGTAGGCCGGTGATATAGAGGTATGCAGCGAGTGTGTGGCCGTGACTGCAGTGATCACATGACGTTTCTCATTAATAACGTTGCCTTGTAGGCCGGTGATATAGAGGTATGCAGCGAGTGTGTGGCCGTGACTGCAGTGATCACATGACGTTTCTCATTAATAACGTTGCCTTGTAGGCCGGTGATATAGAGGTATGCAGCGAGTGTGTGGCCGTGACTGCAGTGATCACATGACGTTTCTCATTAATAACGTTGCCTTGTAGGCCGGTGATATACAGGTACAGGTATGCAGTGAGTGTGTGGCCGTGACTGCAGTGATCACATGACGTTTCTCATTAATAACGTTGCCTTGTAGGCCGGTGATATAGAGGTATGCAGCGAGTGTGTGGCCGTGACTGCAGTGATCACATGACGTTTCTCATTAATAACGTTGCCTTGTAGGCCGGTGATATAGAGGTATGCAGCGAGTGTGTGGCCGTGACTGCAGTGATCACATGACGTTTCTCATTAATAACGTTGCCTTGTAGGCCGGTGATATAGAGGTATGCAGCGAGTGTGTGGCTGTGACTGCAGTGATCACATGACGTTTCTCATTAATAACGTTGCCTTGTAGGCCGGTGATATACAGGTACATGTATGCAGTGAGTGTGTGGCCGTGACTGCAGTGATCACATGACGTTTCTCATTAATAACGTTGCCTTGTAGGCCGGTGAAACAGAGGTATGCAGCGAGTGTGTGGCCGTGACTGCAGTGATCACATGACGTTTCTCATAATAACGTTGCCTTGTAGGCCGGTGATATACAGGTATGCAGTGAGTGTGTTGCCGTGACTGCAGTGATCACATGACGTTTCTCATTAATAACGTTGCCTTGTAGGCCGGTGATATACAGGTATGCAGTGAGTGTGTGGCCGTGACTGCAGTGATCACATGACGTTTTCTCATTAATACGTTGCCTTGTAGGCCGGTGATATAGAGGTATGCAGCGAGTGTGTGGCCGTGACTGCAGTGATCACATGACGTTTCTCATTAATAACGTTGCCTTGTAGGCCGGTGATATAGAGGTATGCAGTGAGTGTGTCGGCCGTGACTGCAGTGATCACATGACGTTTCTCATTAATAACGTTGCCTTGTAGGCGGTGATATACAGGTACAGGTATGCAGTGAGTGTGTGGCCGTGACTGCAGTGATCACATGACGTTTCTCATTAATAACGTTGCCTTGTAGGCGGTGATATAGAGGTATGCAGCGAGTGTGTGGCCGTGACTGCAGTGATCACATGACGTTTCTCATTAATAACGTTGCCTTGTTAGGCCGGTGATATAGAGGTATGCAGTGAGTGTGTGGCCGTGACTGCAGTGATCACATGACGTTTCTCATTAATAACGTTGCCTTGTAGGCCGGTGATATAGAGGTATGCAGCGAGTGTGTGGCCGTGACTGCAGTGATCACATGACGTTTCTCATTAATAACGTTGCCTTGTAGGCCGGTGATATACAGCTATGCAGTGAGTGTGTGGCCGTGACTGGAGTGGTGCACTTATGGGAA